>OZ012609.1:10191828-10617551 GCA_963942555.1 Aleiodes leptofemur
AAATTCTAGAATGTTCCGCAACGTTTTGGAACAATCTAGGAAATTCCCGAACCTTCTGGAACATTCCAGAACATTCTAAAGCATTGTCAACTATTCTAGATCATTCTCGTGTTCTGTAGAACGATCTAGAACATTATTGTAGCCCCATGAGGAGCAATATTCGCTATCGCCATATCTCGAAAACCAACCCCCGTAGCTGAAAACGGAAAACCTCTTCATGGATGGGGGGTGGAGGGCTAACACCCCATATAACACCCATGGGACTATGAGGGTTCGTTTCTGAGTTTTAGCGGCACGCACATAGGATACTTTCTTTCATTATATATATTAGATAAACGATTCTACGTGAATAAGAATCGTTGGAACTATCAAATGCGTACTTCATTGTTTTTTTTAATGAAACATTTGAAATATTTCCAATTAAATATTTTAAGCATCTTCAAGTCGTGAATGATATTGCTGAACGCGGTGTAGCATTGATTGAACCGTACAATCAATGCTCAACGAAAAATGAAGAACAGCTCCAGTATTTATTGCAAGTAGTTAGTGAACATAGAAAAAAATATCCTACTTGCAATAAAAAAAAACTTCACATGACCCTGATGGATCGGGCGATTACATATCAACTATAAATCGATCAGACAGTCAATTTTTTCACGAAATCGACTATCATGTGACCACGATGCGACTGTGGTGCGACTGCGATGCAAACGCATCGTGATCGAATTACGGTTGACTTCGTGAAAAAATTGACTGCCCGGTTGCATGATCCACCAGGGCAACTTAATTATTCAATTGAATTCCTATTATTTAAATAACACTTGATAATCAAAGAATCTATTTATCGGTAACTGTTGTTAAAATGCCATTTGAAATGTTACCTTCAATGAAATCATTAAATATTTAGTTGAAAATATTTCAAATGTTTCATGAAAAAAAAACGATAAATTACCCATTTGATAGTTCCAACAATTCTTATTCATGTAGAATCGTTTATTAGCGATAATTTATTGAATTTTCTATCGAAGATGCGTAATTCTACTTCGAATTCAATGGAAATTGAGTAATTTTATAATATCTATAGCACTAATATGAAAAACCACTTTAAGACTTCAATTTATTTGACAAAGTACTCGAAAATTTTATCAGGTACTAATTAACAGACTCATAACTCGAAAACAATTGACCTTATGGATTTTTTGCAAGAGAACTTGTTCGTAGATCGTTCAATTTCCGTTGAGATACATCATTCAAAATTTCTCTTCAATGGACCGTTTCCAAGCTACAAAAATTATAGAATTGAAAAAATATTTTTCTGTGTTATTTAAATGGGAAATATAGAAATGGATTGAGAGAAACCTTAATGTCAATATTAAGAGCTCTATTCATGACCAAAATTTTCGTTTTTAAGTATACTATCATTTTTCGGACACCATCAGAAAAAAAAAATCTTTTGTTTTTTGAAACACCCTAGTATATAGTATGTTAGGACTAGAATTGGTCCAAGAGTAGGTTCTTTGGGTTTATCTGTAGAGATACCCTTTACAGTGAATAGATACTTCAACTCGGTGGTTTATTAGAAAAAGAATAAATATTTATCCATTTAAATGATTAATTAATGTCCATTATGTATAATAAAATATAATGATAACAGGTACCAGTCTCCGAGGTGACTGGTACAATGACAGACTGTCGTGTCTGGTTGAGAACTGACCTCTCGAACATCGGTGAGGTCGATTCTTGTAGTGAATTATCAGTGTCACATTGCAACATGATTGAACATGTGGCAATAAGACGCTGAGTTGAATAATATGTGAAGTAAGTTGAACTCATTAATGTGTTCAACTTCTTTACTGTAATTATGAAATAATTAAGTAATTTTTGAATAATGCTTATGGGGCATAACATTCCTCCCCCTCCCCTCAGGGAAGAAAATTATTATCCCTGATAATTTTCTCCTATTATAAACAAGAATATGCCTTCATTAATAAGAATTCCACAATTTTTCTTTCACAAGTCTTACATTTGAAATATTTTCTCACACACCGACAGTTTGGCTGTTCGGTCTGTGTACGGCTCGGCGGATCTACCGGGTTAAGCAGCATTGCGTCTGGTTACTACTTGGATGGGTGACCGCTTGCCGTACACAGACTCGAACGACAAACTGAACGATACGGTAGGTGTGACTATAGAGAATTAGTGTGCCTTTCTCGTCAGCGTGACAAAAAGACACATTAAGGCTCTGTACGAATCCGACTGCACTGATCAAGGTTTTCCATGGTTTCTCTTGGTCCACGGCAAATGCGGGCAGTAATAGAAAGTCGATCCATGGCTCTCGCAAAATAGGGAAACAAGGCGGCAAAAGGCAAAAAGGCTGAGGAAAGGGGAGGGTATAAAACCAAAATGGTAATACCTGAGGAAATAAATAAAATTTAAAATTTTATTTTCTCACACCTGAATTCTTATTTCACATTTTTTATCCTCTTTCTTCTATTTTGAAAATTGATAGAATATATATAGATATATATATATGTATATTTTTTGCTTCCGAATGGAAGCATTGTAATCGTGATTTTTTTCGAATTTGAGATTTCATCGGATTATGACTCCAAATGTTCTAAAATGTCGGAAAAAAATATTTTTTTCACATGTCTGTGTGTATGTATGTGTGTGTGTGTGTGTGTATGTGTGTGATGACACGTTTCATCACTTTATGTGGAAACGGCTGCATGTATCGATATGAAATTTTGAGGGAATATTCACTACGCGAGCGCAATGCTCTCTGCAAAATTTCAGCTAAATCGGTTCAATGGTTCTCAATAAAAAGCGAATTGTCAAAAAATCGTTTTTTCGAGTTTTCTCAGTGAAAAATCAATTTACAGCGTCTATCCTCCGCGAGGAGATGCGAGCTGATGAGGCGCACATTAAACCCCGGGGGTGACCAGGGCTCCGATCTTTAGTTTTTTTTTAATATTTTTTTTACTATGATTTTTGAAAAATCGCGGTTATTGCGATAACTTAAGAAATATTTGAGCTAGAGACTTCAAATTTGGTGTGTTTATACATCTTATGAGTGCCAACTTTGCTATTGAATTTCAGCTAAATCGGTTCAATAGTTCTCGAGAAAAAATGAATCATCGAAAAATCGTTTTTTCGAGTTTTCTCAGCGGAAAATCAACTTACAGCGTCTATCCTCCGCGAGAAGATGCGCACGGATATGGCGCACATTAAACCCCAAGGGTGACCAGTGCTCCCATTTTTACTTTTTTTATTATATTTTTTTTACTGTGATTTTTGAAAAATCACGGTTATCGCGATAACTTAAAAAATATTTGAGTTAGAGACTTCAAATTTCGTGTGTTTGTCCATCTTATTTTTTCATTTTATTTGAATGCAATTTGTAACAGTTTGCTCAACTGACCTTGGCCAACCGTTAAAGGCACTGAAAAATTCTCTAAAATTGACCCGATTTTATGCTTCTCGTTTTTTCCCAATTTACTCCCAATTAATTTGCCTTCTTGAAAAAATGGGCGCCAGTCATTTTTGCAAAGTTCTACAAATTTGGGGGAAAATGACAAATCCCCAAGTTTTATTTAATTTCAATGAATAACAAAAATCCCAAAAAGACTCTAATTTAACCCGCTTTCTTACGTGAGACTCCTATATTGTCTCAAGGGGGGGAGGGGACGATACCCTCCCTTTGGGTTCGAACAAACGAAAAAACTTTACACGAACTCCTGATAATTTCGGTTTAAATAACAAAAAATTAGATATATTCAAAAAAAATAATATGGGTACATGTCAATCAGAAAAAATAGGAATTTTTAGGAATAATACGATAATTATTTCACTTTAATTATGAATCTTGAACGTAACTCAGAATAAACAAAAATAACTTTAATTTTGCTTGGGTGGATACACCCCAAACAGACGCTAACTCGAGGCTTTCTTTACTTTTAATTTTTACTGTAAAATTACTGACTCTAAACTCAAAATTACAATTGTGCGGGGACTCGCGTACCTTACTTTATTTGTGCTTTCTTTCCTCCGTGCCGAACTCTCTTAATTTCCTTGACTTTTCTTTATTTTACTCTATTTTACCACAATTTTCTCTTTACTTTTCTTCAATTTTCTTTACAATTGTCTCTACACGATGTGACCGCCACGGTGTCCCGGGAGAAGAAGAACGAGTCTTCTCTCCCACGAGTTGGCGTTGAGTGCACTCGGCTATTCCCGCTCGATTCCGGTAGAGCCGAGGCCCAACCAAACCAACTATCGCGCGAGTCCCCCACTACTTTTCTTTACGTCACTGAGTTTACTCGAATTCTGAGAATTCGGTACGAATTCTCACTCTACAGGGTGTACCAGAAGTAGAGGTACACCCTGAAATGTCAGATAAAGGGGTTCATTTGGAGCAGAAAAGTCCTCTTCGACTTTTCTCTCCGATGAACCCCTACGGAGATATGAGGGTGGAAAGGTGGGCCAATGAGAGCCCACCTTTAGACGGCCGTACATCTGTGAGAAAATCACGGATGTATTGGTGCGTCCCCACCTTGCGGTCACCGATCCCCTCCATGATAGCCAACGGACAGAGAAGGGAGAGGTGGTGTTTCTCTCACTCTCACGGCAGCTTGGAGGGGATCGGCGATCGTCGGATGTCCCGTATTCGAAGGAACTCGCGTTTGGAAGGAGAGAGGGAGGGAGAAGGGATTTGGTAAGATATCTTTGGTAAAAGTATAGTCATTAGCTCAGAATATTTCCTGGATGATCGTACAATGTGCTCTGCACATAAAGGTAAGTCTTTGTGACTATCATTGGAGTTCTTGAGGATCCTCCAAGTCTACTTCGAAAATGTAACCAGTCGGTGAATCATTTGCAACTTGAAATACATAGAATTCATGGGAATGCTTGCTCCATTCAAATAATGCATATGGTAGATATTCAAACATAACTGTTCCGTATAAATTATCTACGTCGAAAGACATGAGATAAGTTCCTTCTTCACTTGGATTCAAATCTTCACCCATCTATCTGTTATTTGCTCTAGCGTATCTATTAGTACACTGAGCTACCCCATCTCTTATTTCTCTCTCAATGAATAACAGTTAGTCTGCATCGGTGAGTAACTCAAGTTCAACACCGCTACACTTGAGCATTACATCAAATGCAAGTCCTGGAGCTTTGAAATAATGTCACCAAAGATGTCTTAAATCATACACTCTAAAAAATTTGAAGCAGTGCTTGAATCTCGGTTCGAAACTAAAGAAAAAATCCATCGAATACTCGAATTCGAACAGGCAGCCTGGCTCAAACTGTATATAGATCTCAATACAGAATTGGGGAAGGACTAAACGAATGAATTCGAGAAGAATTTCTTCAAATTGATGAATAATGCTGTTTTCGGAAAGACCATGGAAAATATAAGGAAGCAGAAGGACGTCAAATTGATCACTCAATGTGGTGAAAGATACGGGGCTAGAGCTCGAATAGCTCAACCAAATTTCCACAGTAATGTTGTCTTCCATGATGATGAAAATCTTATTATCATTGAGCTGAGTCGAACGCGAATAATCTTTAAGAAGCCAATACATGTTGGATTTGCGATTCTAGATTCATCGAAAATCTATACCTACGAATTTCATCATAATTATGCAAAATCAGTGTTTTGATGGAAAAAGTTGAATCAATATATACCAACACTGATAGTTTGTTATATTGCTTCAATGTGTCAGATATATATGAGATCATGAAAGCAGATATTCTTAAGTTCGATACCTCAGATTATCCGGACAGTCATATCTACAGAACGTTACGAGTTAATAAAAAAGTATTGGGGCTCATAAAGGATGAGTATAATAGGAAAATTCTGACCAAGTCCGTGGGCTTACGAGACAAGATGTATAGTTTTCGAAGTCATGGAGTGAAGTCATTGAGGAGAAAATCGAGAGATGTCTCCTATTGCACATTTATGGTAAACTTCAGACAAATCAAATGAAAAGAATACATTCCAACATTGGCGATGAAGTACGAATCAGTGAATAAAAAAATGTTTTTGAAAAAGGCTACCCACCTAATTGGGGCGACTGAGATATTCAGCATGAATTGAGTGCAAAATATTGATCCCATCCCTATAATCTCATTGATTATGAAGGGAGCTAGATCGAAGGAGGTTTCTATCGGGAAGAACTCACGAAAGTGCAATAGCCAGATATATTTTTAGTTGAGAAAGTGCTGAAAACTAATGGAAAATGGAGTTTATGTAGAATCGTTAGAATTGGATGAATCTCATAACTGCTGGATTAGCAAAAATGATATGTTATTGATAATAAAAATACAAGAAATGAATTAGAAGAATGTTTTAGTTTTAACGTGTGATATCTATATGGTATGGTATTAGTGTTATGTGGTAATAAGATTCTTTTGTCATCCCCAGAGCTGAGTATCAATTCTTTTGTTTCATTGTGCAAACATTATGTTGCCTACTCTGGAATAAGAATTGGTCCCTTTCTTATCTCGTTGATGAAACAGACAATTTTTGTAATCTTCGAATGTGATTGTCTCAAGTGTTGCTGCTTTCACACCTCTCGCTCTTTTCTTCCCTATGACTTAACCCCATGACTTCAGAAACTATGTAGAAGTACATCAGTCTTTAAGTATAAGTCTGCATATTCGCCTCGTGCCATACTTGCCATAAATCTGAATGAATTAATAAACCGTAAGTTCACCTTTTTGTATTTGGCACATGTTCTCGAAATGCTATGTATTTTTCTTTATCAATGGGAAGTAAATTGATTGAACCTTTGAAATAACCAGACAAATTATGAAATACGACTGGAATATTGTAAGCCTTCTGATAATTTAAATTACATCCTCGGAGAGCTGAACCATGATACTTGTCGGTGAAATGGCAATGATCACGATATTTTTTTTCTCGCTGCAAGATTGAGAGGCTTCTCACAAATATGACACATTTTTGATACTCTCAAATCCTGCCAATTCATCCATTGTCAGAGGTTTTATTGGTACTACGTTATTCAAGTAAAAATTCACCATTTCAGCGATCATCTTCAATTCATCAAAGAACCACTGAATGCAATCCGGTCCTCGTTTGATTTAGAAAGTCGATAATTGAATGCACATTGTGAATAGAATGTTGCACCATGTGGATTATGTTTTTCACACAAATTCCCATCATCAACAGTTTTGTAGAATACACTCCAGGTTTGCAAAACAACGAAGAGGTACAGTTTCCTTGAATTTATAATTATTAGAGCTCAAAATTTTCTGTTCCTCAGTGGAAAATATCATCCTGGATTCATTTATTGCATAACAGTCTCCCCTATGATTCTCATAGCATCGCTCCTCTTGGAAATGGCACAAAAACCGATCACACAACCACGTTCGAGGCTTATGTTTGTATATCTGTAAGCTCACCGATCTTGATAAATTTCGAATCCATGCGTAATGGTAAATGGGTTAAGTATCAGCATCCAAGTATACCTCTGTACATATCAAAAGTAGATAAATCTACTGTTGAGTATTCCAATTCTGTCTTTCTCAAATGAAATCCACTCCATAAATAATAATTGGTTCATTTCTTCGAATTTGATAATGTCACGTAGAGGAATAAGAAATTTAATCCCCTGATAATTTGGAAGGTGATGAGTTCCAGACAGTGTTGCAACTGTGTAATGTGGATAAGAACTAATACGATTCGGTATTTTTTTAGTTGGGTAGAGTGCAGCAATGACTGACCAGAAGAAAACAGTATTCATCTTCACTCTTAATATTTACTACTGATCATTTCACTTGTATCCAAGCTAGTAATTCCACATAATTCGACTGTCGACCAGTTAATGACTCATACTTGTCAATATTCATTAATAAACTTGTAATTTCTGTGAGTGTCCAGCCTGAACCAAGCTCTTGAAAGTCCTAAAACTTTTTTTCGAGAAGCGTCTCTGTTATATTTTCATCAAAACTACTCTCCAATTTCGGTGCTGGGCAAGATAACTTCATTCCTTGTTCTGAGTATTCCGGCTTCTTCAATCATCTCACCATCTTTCATCACTTGAAATTTTTACATGAGAATACTATTCCCCTTTGCGCTACCCACCTTTCTCACCGAAATCTCCAATCGTACACTATTCAGAGTTTTGGCATCTTTAAAGAAAGATTGCACATCCTCATGACGGAGATTCATCACAGTACCAGTGCGTATTTGTCCTGCAGGAGCATTCGCCATGCCTTTCCAGCGCACACGCTCGGTGCGCTTCTTTCTACGAGAGGAAGTCCCAATTCCAACTTCCCGTCTCTATTTGTTCTTGAATTTCTCATTGAATGTCTGATCATTTGGTAAGGGTGACTTGAATACAATTTTCTCACCTACAGAGGGTTTCACTCTCTTCTGAACTTTGCAATCGAATTTTCCAATTGAAAGTACATTCCTTCTTTCTCTAATAATTAAGTTTCAAAGAAAATTTCAAATGAAAAAATAATATTAATTCTAGATAATAGTTGAATGAAGCAATGAAGTTTTTGTCAAAATTTGGAATTTTAAGAATGAAAATGAATTATATAAAAAAATGAAAATAGTGGACGCTGACCTTTCCTTTATAGGGTACTAGTCTAGGGTTAAGTTGAGTTAAAACGCCGCAATACTTTGTGAATGAGCAGGTTTTCATTATAGTTCCGTCATAGAAATTTGATTCCGATTCTACATATCATTTGTAATGGTAGAATATTGAAGTTGAGAATAGTATTAGGATCTTTAAATAACTCATTTTTTTTTTTACGTTTTAATTCATATTTTTTTTTCTTGATTTCGGAGAATACAATAGTCAATTTTCAATACAGTATGCAAGTAGTAATTCTTCAAGGGTACAGATGGACTTTGAATAAGAAATGTGAATAGATACAACATAGCTAATGGTAAATAATGGTGATAATTGAGAAATTGAAACTCAAGAAATTATAAAATAAAATAACTGAAGGTATGAATATTTAAACTCATCATGATTGAGTTGATACCCCGAACATGTCAAGCAATTTACAGAGCTTAAATAATTACTTCTTCATTTTTTTCCAGTTTTATATTGGAAAAGATAGAGTGCGAGTGTTATTTTGTTTTACAATTCTTCACCTATCAATTCAGAATTGTTAATTATGATTGAAAAAATGAAAAAATGTGAAATTTAGTATGCATCTCTAAGATATTATAGCGCGAACGGTGATTGTAACTTCTTCCCGACACACCGCGCAAACTCTCATGTCAGGTGCACATTTAACACATGCTACCATGTGTTGACAAGGTAGAAACACAATCCCCAGCTCTTGATTATAACAAATTTTACACATTCTCCCATCATCAGAATTTTTACCCTTAGACGGTGAGTCTGAAGGCAATGTAGATGCGACTTCAGGATTCACCTTTTCATCAAACGCTTTCTCGGAATTATTCTCTGCTGGTTGCTGTTTCACTTCTTCAATGGAAGCAGGTAAATTCATCTGTAGCATTTTCTAGAAAACAGAAGAAAAACTGATTGATTATTACACAGATCCATTGAGCGAGACTTCCTCTCTTCAAGTCAACTCGCATCTCTTCGATAAATGCTCATAAAAAAACAAAAGCAAGGAAATGATATTCAACCAGCCTCTCTTGTTAGCGGTGCTACCCTTTGGCCACTCATTTTGTCGAAAAACGACTGTCCCTTGACTATAAGAACGTAATTGCACTTTGTCAACCATTGAACATGCTGCTCCCATGGATCGTCTTTGAGTTCCCAGTTCTTGAGGCCACCACCACAGTGATAGCACTGCGTCATATCACCTCGTCCAGTGTAATAAAACCCGGCATCAGCCAATTGTTCCTTAGTCTGTGGAATTGAAGTCGGCCAATTGTTGAATGTCTTTAATCTCGATTCATAGCCAGCGTATTCTGGATGCACTGCGCCCTTTGGCTTGGCCAAGCCCAACCTGCCGAGTCTTGCCGTGCTCCGGAATTGGAATTCTGCCCGTTCCATACGAAAATCGGGTGATGCATTCGGCCTGTAATCCTCTCGATAGCATCCATAGACATCTCGACTTCTCGATATTGAAATTGGTACTGTATCGGGATCAATGCCGATTTGTACATTACCACATGGCAGCCTCCGTACAAATTTACATATCGGCCTCCAGCGCTGATGATCGGACATAGGATTGTCTCCCTCGACCCATTCCATTATTTCAACACCACATTCGAAACATTTGACACGATCAGCAATACCAGTATAGAAAAGTCCAGCGGCCGCTAATTCAGCTGGATCCAAGTAAGGCACTGACCAATTCTCATAGCTAGCAAGCCTTGCCGATTCTAAACGATATTCAATTGACAGATAATCATGATTGTCTATTTCATTACTGTAGGCTGAATTCATTGATGGTGGAGTTCGTCTTTCCAAACGCTGTATAGTACCCAAGTCTATTATTCTTCCCATTTGTCCCCAGATACTTTTCCTATTCATTCTTTCAATAATAATCCCTCCGCAATATTGCGAAAGTTCATGAGGTCTTGAGTAAAAAAATATTTTACTATCAAAATAAGAAAGACCTTCCAATGATACCACGCTTTATTGCGAAATTTTCAAAACTTCAAAGTCAAAAAAAAATTATAATGCTAAACTCGATAAATAAAATTTAAACACTATCCCCAACGTATGGATGTATGGACATGAAACTCTTGCTCACTAGATTTATCAAATGTGGTAAAGTTCATGCATCGGACCTCATGGTCCACTAAGGAAATATTGGAAACCGATTTCGGAACTTGTTCACTCTGTGACATCATCAACTGTGCGCAAGCATTTGGTGGTGGTGGGGAGCCATGTGTCTTTCAGATAAATTAATTCTCTGTAGAGTCATTGTTTAGAGAGAGATTCTGATCCTAGATCTCGAATTTCTCGAGCTCTGGCTTTAGAGATACGCATGGATAGAAATGAATATATTTAGCAATGCACTGGGAGGAAATTTATTTTTTAGTTCATTCTTTTCCATACATTCCTTCGTATTCATAATGATAAAATGTGTTTCATTAATCGTATATTTCAATGGTGAATCACCAAAGCCACATGTACAATCATGATATTCTGTAGTCGCATTAACCAGAGTGAGGGAGGAATTTGTATTTGATTTTGAAATATATGATGATTGAAATCGAATTGCAGATCCTTGTTAGACAAAAATATCATTTAGAAACGAATTTAAAAGAAATGGAAATGATTGAAACTGAGACAGATTATTTTTACTGGAATAAAGTATACACTAGTCTAAAAATCAACTGCTCGATCATCAGCTGGGTTCAAGAAAATATCTGATTAACTGAGCATTCATTGAAGAGTGGAATGCTCACTTCAGTGAAGAATACAGGACTGATTTTTACCATAGAGAGTAGGTGAGCCAAAATTGTCCTACATATCATTTGACACTTGTAGGATGATGCGTTGTGTTATGAATGAAATATCAACGCTCCTATTCATTGAAAGGTGCCGCGTGCATACACGTATTTTCAACGTAAACTCGGCTTTCGCATCAAACGTAAACATTTTCACCCCACAGCAGACTCACTCGATTGATTATACTGTGTGTTTCAGAATGTTTATAAAAACTCCAAATGATAAAATGAAATAAAATAAAGAGGGAATTGGGGAGATGCTTAATTCGTATACCATATAATGTAAAAAGAATGAGAGGGAGAGGAAATAAAATTGTGCAAAATTCAACATCACTAGTGTTTTCTATTTTTTATTGTTAAAAATATTCCCTTTTAAAGAAAATAAGTAATACTCATTTGCACATTTGGCACTGATTTTTTATTGGTTCTCCTTCTCTATCGTGAATCTGAATGAACCATCTCATATTTCAATGGTGAGTCACTAAAGCCACGTGTACAATTATGATATTCTGTAGTCGCATTATCCAGAGTGAGGGAGGAATTTGTATTTGATTTTGAAATATATGATGATTGAAATTGAATTACAGATCCTTGTTAGACAAGAATATTACTTAGAAACGAATTTGAAAGAAATAGAAATGATTGAAACTGAGACAGATTATTCTTACTGGAATAAAGTATACACTGGTCTAAAAATCAACTGCTCGATTATCAGCTAGATTCAAGAAGAATTCTGATTAACTGAGCATTCATTGAAGAATGAAATGCACATTACAGTGGAGAATACTGAACTGATTTTTACCATAGAGAGTGGGTGAGCCAAAATTTTCATCCATATCATTCCACACTTGTAGGATGATGCGTTGTGTTATGAATGAAATATCAATGGTTCTATGCATTAAAAGGTACCGCGTGCATGCACGCACTCTCAACATAAACTTGACCTTCGCATCAAAAGTAAACATTTTTACCCCACAGCAGACTCACTCGATTGATTATACTGTGTGTTCCAGAATGTTTATCAAAACTCTAAATGATAAAATGAAATAAAATAAAAGAGGGAATTGGGGAGAGGAAATCAAATTGTACAAAATTTAACATCAACAGTGTTTTTTATTTTTTTATCGTTAAAAATATATTCCACTTTGAAGAAAATAGGTAATACTTATACTCATTCGCACATTTTGCACTGACTTTTTATTGGTTTTCCTTCTCTACCGTGGATCTCAAGAAACCATATATGTCCATGCTAACAACGATGATATTTCACAGCGACTCCATTGATGACCAAACAGCGATTTGTTTCTGGATTTTCCTCATTTGCAATAATCTCCTCGATTTTATGTTTGATTTTTTTCATTGGAACCTCATCACTCAGCCACTCTGCAGGCATTGATATGTGACTTACATTGTCCTTGTCGTCAGGCGTGAAAATAAAGTCTCCATTGCATGCAGCAGTCATTTTTGCGCGAGCTCCTGCTACACTGATGATGAATTTCTCCTCATCCTGACTGAACATGACCTTCAGAATTCCGAAAATCAGTTCATTTCTTGTAATTTTATTTTTCCATTCAATGGAGATATTAATATAAAAGATGATAAGTCTGTATCATCCTTGGATTTCCTCTCAGCACCATGGAGATCTTTAATCATTATGATTGCTGAAAATGAATCTCATCTATTGTTAAATATAAAGACAGTAACGGAGAAATTGGAAAATAAGAGAGCTTCTACACTGACTGGTCGAAACTTGGCTGGAGTAGATGAGAGGAGAAACCGTATTGTCATTTTTCAGCAACCACGAATCATCTTATACAAAATCCAATTCTCAAGGGAGGAATGATGTTTATCAAGAATTAACTAATTATCTCTGCGCTCGAGTCTCCGTTGATTGGATATTCATAAGAACGTTTTCTATGTATGATTTTTTTGGCGATGTCTTCTTCCAAACAGAAATTAAAACGAAGAAAAAATATGTGGAATGACAAAGGGTTCATAAGGACAAGGCATTTGATCTTGAACATATTGCACTCTCTCATAATTAACACGTATGCTAAACATTTGAACATATCTGACCAGGATTATATTGGAAATGTTTCATCACTTCAAGAAAGGCTGTGAAATAGAGATTTGCGAGATCTCCTTAGTAGAATATCCGCTATGAGTATATGTTCTTTAAAGCGATGAGGAATTTGGTAAATAAACTGAGCTCACTGCACGTGTCATCAGTTTTTCAACAAGAGCACGAGAATAAAGAAGGAGAGAAGAGAGAACAAAAAAAAAAGAGATATCGAAAGAGTTGGAGAAGTCAAAACCGTAGACATGAACGAATAAAATGAATGAAAAAAACAAAAATCACTCGAATGTATTTTATATCTATTCTCATTATAAATATACATTTTTCATCATTGATAACATTTTATATTCCATCACCTCTCGTCTACGTATTTTTGAGGAAGCAGAAAAGAGTTTTTAAAGGAAGTTTTTGAATCCTGCAAAATTTTTACTCTTCCTCCCCTTTCATATGAATACAATTTGATATTGAAAAAAAAAAAAAAAATCACTGGTTCTTCATTATTGAATTCAAAACCTCATTCAACTCTTAGATTGTAGATACTCGATCTATTCTCTCACATCTATGCGACGGATCTTCTTTCAAGGTCATCGATACACCATCTATCCCCTTGCATCTATTCTCCTCTCATCTATCCCCTCGCATCTATCCCCTCGCATCTATCCCCTCGCATCTATCCCCTCGCATCTATTCCCTCGCATCTATCCCCTCGCATCTATCCCCTTCCATGTATTCCCTTCATCCCGCAAATATCTCCTCTCACACCTCCTCCCTCTCACCCCCACCCCATCGCACCTACAAACACACCTCATACGCCGCCACCTCCACGCGCTGAGCCAGAACCCGCTCTGAAATCATCGATGAGCCAGAACCCCCCTTCCCTATCTACTAATGTTCCGATGCTACTTTTCATGTGAGATGTCTATTGGAAATATTTTCCAATCTTCTGATACCAAATGATTGGTACAATCAATAATTTCCTCAATAGTTGTTTCTTCGAATGTCGTCCGTTTTCTCCCAGCATCCGTATAAGATCAGTGTCACTTGATTCGATGAATGATTCAGATTTTCCTTTTCAGATAAATTAACTGATTAAACTCAATTTCGCGTGTTTCTCGTTCAACCCTTTTAGAAAATTCAGCTCCATATTGATCTTATAATTCCTGCTTTGTGGACTCGACGATGTTGTAATCCATTTAATCCATTATCAATCAAAGACAAATGCGGGTTATTGAACTACTATCTTAACTCACATACCATTTCGTGGGATGTTACTCATATACCCATTTTACAGAAAATGGATGTATTTACCGACTGCTGAATTTCAGCTCGTTCCTCATCAATTTGTCCTTTCAAATCAGATTAAAATATTGATGTTTCATTGTGTTGTTCGAAATTGAGCAACATCTGAGTCCACAAGCAGTTGACATGTTTTGAAATCTATGAATTAGTCTTTCGCTGATGTGGGAGTAGTCTTTTTTTGTTATTAAGACTCTTGGATATTCTGAATATATGATTCATTGTTGATCGATGTGATGACCTTAACCTTTTCGCAAATGATAACTGCTTATCTGGTTCTTTTCCAATATATATGGGTCATTCCATGTCAAATCGACAAATTTTTTTACCCGACCCCCTCTAATTTCACTGACAAATTTTTATCTTTTTGTACCCCTCGAAAGACGTTTTTCAGAATTTTTTCACCCAGCCCAAAAGGAGATATGAATTAAAGAAAAAAACTGCTCTTTTTTTTTCAAATAGCTATAACTTCCTCAAAAATTGACGTACTGGGACGTTTTTTTTTTTGAAATTTTTGTTTTTAGATGTCCTTTTTAGAAAAAAATACGAAAAAAATTTCTGAAGCCAGGCTATATAAAATATTCCGGTTTTCTCGGAAAAACCGTCATTTTCTCAAAGTCCGACCCTTTTTTTTTTTTTTTTTTTTTTTTTCATTGAAAACTTCAACTAATTCTGCAATGATTCCCGCCAACTTCAAGATGTGCCGACAATCGCTTCTAATTTTTTTCTTTGGTTGAAAATTTTTTTTTTCTAATTTTGCTTATTTTTCATTACTTTATTCTACAATTTTTTGGGCTTTCTCATAAAACTTTAGAAGTGGAAGAATAAAATTCTATTTCAGTATTTCAAGTGTTTAAGTTCCAAAATGTGGTTATTTTTTCCAAAAAGTAAAAAAATGAGGGGTTCAATCACGTGAATATACACAATGAATATACTGGCACTAACACTGTCACTATTGTTGTCACGGAATAGAATTTATTAATGGGAACAACGGAATAAAATTCTATCATAACCAACAAAAAATATGATGAAATGTAAATAGAGGTGAAAAACCTCAGTTTGTACGGTCCTGGGCCAACGAATATTGCCGCGCGATTGGCAGTACCCACTCTATAGGCCCAACTACATCTTGCTACGACTTGTGGCTTAGAGGGTTAAAAAATTGAGATCATACAATCTTCACCGAAAATCGACAGTTTATAAATGATGACGTTTTATCAGATGAGGATAACTTTTAAGCCCACTTCATTTTTTAAGTTTCCACTTTTCTCTAAGAGAAAGGAAACGGTCATGAAGCAAAAAAAAATATATTTTCTTACTGTTTTGAAGGAAATACCTATATTTTGGAACTTAAACACTTGAAATACTGAAATAAAATTTTATTCATCAACTTCTGAAGTTTTATGAAGAAGCCCAAAAAATGGTAGAATAAAGTAATGTAAAATAAGCAAAATTAGAGGAAAAAAAAATTTTCAACCAAAGAAAAAAATTAGAAGCGATTGTCGGCACATCTTGAAGTTGACGGGAATCATTGCAGAATTAGTTGAAGTTTTCAATGAAAAAAAAAAAAAAAAAAAAAAAGGGTCGGACTTTGAGAAAATGACGGTTTTTCCGGGAAAACCGGAATATTTTATATAGCCTGGCTTCAGAAATTTTTTTCGTATTTTTTTCTAAAAAGTACATCTAAAAACAAAAATTTCAAAAAAAAAAACGTCCCAGTACGTCAATTTTTGAGGAAGTTATAGCTATTTGAAAAAAAAGAGCAGTTTTTTTCTTTAATTCATATCTCCTTTTGGGCTGGGTGAAAAAATTTGAAAAAATTCTGAAAAACGTCTTTCGAGGGGTACAAAAAGATAAAAATTTGTCAGTGAAATTAAAGGGGGTCGGGTAAAAAAATTTGTCGATTTGGCATGGAATGACCCATATGCACTCAGCTTGCCTGCATAAATTATTCCTCCTTGGGATCTTGGTCAGTATTTCAGTGGTAATTCAGCCTCGTAAGATGCTTTAGTAATCTCAGAATCATTTCTCGAAATTTCGAAATTCTGATTTAAATCTTCCTCTGATTTAAATCTTCCTCTTTTTTTAGATTGGCGTATTTAACGACTGATCAAGACTTTTTGCACTGGTTAGATCTCACCAGTGTCACCGGTGGGGATCGAACCCGAGTCTACCGCGTGTGAATCATTGACTATATCCACAGCGTCAGACCACCGGATTGGAACTCAAATTGACATCTTTTTTTTTTTTTTAATTGAGATGACTGATCTTATCACTCGTTGTGCTTGTTTACACACTTGAGGATCTCGCTTGACTCCGTATGCCATGATGCGATGAACTTTTCTTAACTGCTGGCTGAGTTTTCGTAATCCTTGAGCTGACTCATCTTTTTGTCTGCCAGTGAAATTGTTTGTATCTCTCGCTGTACTACATTTATTTTTTTCAGCTGTCGCAATATGTGATGACGTAGAAATTCCAATTTATATATTCGACTTGCGACACTGACGATTATTATCATTCCTCAGTAAGCAATGTTTGAATTTTTCCAGAAATTGTTTCGTCAAACTTGTTATTCGGTTGATTAACCTCTTGATTACAGTGGTCTCTTGGTAAGAATCGACACTCTGCAGTAGTGCGTTCTTCTTTTGTTCAAGTGAAACAATTTTTAAACCTGGTCTGACGTCATTGTGTGTCTAATTTCATTCCTGCGACGTCTTTATAACATTGTCTCTCTTTTTCTGGAAGGTTCAAGGTTTTGAATGTTGTAGCCACATTCCCACCTATATTTCCTTCCTTTTCTGTGTCAATCCCTGACCTATTTCATGCTTCGTCGTTACTGCTGAGTTATGCACTACGACTTGCTCGAAGTTCTTTGCTCTTAATTGATGCTCAGAACATTGAATTAGTTATTTTAAACATAATCCAAAAGCAAATCTCGGCAATACTCATAGCTCTCTTTTCAACACGAGCTGTAGGTGAGCTAACGATCTCATCTGTTCCTTGCTGAAGGCTACTAAATTCAGATGTAGTCCCTTCAAGAATTTCGTATTCTGATTTCTGTCGCTTTTGTACTTTTGTACTCAGACTCTACCAGAGTTATATAACTTTTCTGCTTTTGCAATTTCTTGCGACATGGTCCAATAGACCACAATTGAAACAACCTTCTCCAGATGATTGTCTCCCGATGTATCAACTGTTTTTTCCCTGAGAATATCTAGCACTCTCAGTAGACTTATATCTTCCCCCTGAATTGGTGAGAATCTTTTTCTATGCCGGTTGGCACTGAAGAGCTCGCACTTCCTGTACTATGCTCAAATTTCAAACTATGGATATCACTATTTCTTGTCGTGTTGACTAGTGATTCCCTAGACACTGGTACGTCTATCAAGTGTCCATCTGTGACTGGATCCTTTTTTTTTCAAAAACTTGACATACTGGTCCGTGACGTTGGCACTCCAACCATATGTCCATTTGGTATTGACACACTGGCCAAAGCATCTTCAAAAATTAACAACGACGTGGTATACGTCCATTTGCTATTGACACGCAGGCCAAAGCATCTTCAAAAACTGACATACTTGTCAACGACGTGGTATACGTCCATTTGCTATTGACACGCAGGCCAAAGTATCTTCAAAAACTGACATACTTGTCAACGACGTGGTATACGTCCATTTGCTATTGACACGCAGGCCAAAGCATCTTCAAAAACTGACTTACTTGTCAACGACGTGGTATACGTCCATTTGCTATTGACACGCAGGCCAAAGCATCTTCAAAAACTGACATACTTGTCAATGACGTGGGCCCCGTCTAACTGTACTCTGTCTCCGTTTGAGACGTAACTCCTTCAGGTTCTAATGGAAATCATGTATGATTCTCCTCCCCCTTCCGGAGACTCGATTTTAACTGTGTTAACAGCTTAAAATCCTTGACTATGCTTTCGAATAGATTTGGTAATTCAAAAAGTCGCTTAGTACGATTCGAATCTTCTCTTGTTGGATAACAAGTATGACGTGAGAGGTTAAGAATGACAAATGTTATGTTATTCAATGCTAATTACTTTCAACCAATAATCTTAGCTGAGCTTTCACTGCCAATAACCTCTACGATATCCTATCCGACGATAGACTTGTTTCCTCCTTGAGAGTGAGGTGGTTTGAGTCCTCTTCTCTTGGTCTAGCGATAGTTTATCCGAAGATAGTTGCTCTAATGATGAAAGCAATTTTTCCAAAGTTCACCAAGTTATTCTCGTACTCACTGTAGTCGTCGGCAATGGTTGATCAGTCCTTGCCTTCGAAGAAATCCGCTGCCACCAAATGTTAGGAGTGGAATTGGTCCAAGAGTAGGTTCTTTGGGTTTATCTGTAGAGATACCCTTTACAGTGCATAGATACTTCAACTCGGTGGTTTATTAGAAAAAGAATAAATATTTATTCATTTAAATGATTAATTAATGTCCATTATGTATAATAAAATATAATGATAACAGGTACCAGTCTCCGAGGTGACTGGTACAATGACACACTGTCGTGTCTGGTTGGGAACTGACCTCTCGAACATCGGTGAGGTCGATTCTTATAGTGAATTATCAGTGTCACATTGCAACATGATTGAACATGTGGCAATAAGACGCTGAGTCGAATAATATGTGAAGTAAGTTGAACTCATTAATGTGTTCAACTTCTTCACTGTAATTATGAAATAATTAAGTAATTTTTGAATAATGCTTATGGGGCATAACAAGTATATATAATATATGATGATGATCACTTGAAGGTTTTTCTCTATTTTTTTTTTGCAATAAAGGGCAAAAAAATCGTTGTTTTCTGTTTTTAAATTAATGCATTTTAGAGACAAAAAGGCGCAAGTCCTCTGGTACTTACACCCCTTTGTTTCTGATCCTTAATATCATAAAAATGAATTTAAAAAAAAAGAGAGTGCGTGGAGTGCCGCACGTTAGAAGTGAAACTTCATTTCACAATGCTGAAGTTCATAAACTACGTATTAAGAATCAAATTTCACTGATTCATCCTCCCCAAATATTTAGATGGTGCACGAGACTTCTGACAGAATTGTATTCCCATCACAACCCTATTATTCCATTTTCAAAATACTGTTCAGTAGCCGAAGATTACACACTACAGGAATTTTTTTTGATATAATTGTATCTAATTAGATCTATTTTGATCGCGACAAGTGCAAAAGAGGGTGTGTGGAATCCACGCGAGACAGAAGTGAATTTGTTGCTTATTAGGATAGATAGAGATAAATTATTAATATTTTCTCACAAGAGATAAAGTTGTGAGAATAACAAACGGATGCGGGTGGAAGCTCAAACAACAACTGGATGCACAGATCTCTTAGCTGTACGATAAACATTGGTATTAAGCATTAAAAATTTTAATACCTGCCTATAGGATATAGGTTTTTGTTCACTAAGAAAGTACATTTTTTTCTACGATTATGAAGTATTCAGATAGATCGTTTTCTTTTTCAATCATAGTTTTCTGTGAATATCTCAGAAATTGATTGAGATAGAGCGACTTTGCTTCCATTCTCTTATGGCTCTCTCGAAATTCTCTACAAAAAAGGTTCAGTGCAAAATCGCCCTGTGTTGCTCAGACTCCGAGACATTCCAAGAAAATTGATCAAATGAAATAAATTTGTGTGAAAACTTGATACTCTTCTTTTTCAGCATTCTTCTTTTCAGGAATAATACATCTCGGGTACTGAGCGAGATAACGAAATTTCCCTGGAAAGCCTTTTTATGGAGAATTTCCAAAACTACAAAAAGAGTTCTCATAAAAAATGCATTATCTCGCTTAGTTTCCGAGATATTTATCAGAATTCTACGACGAAAAAAATTGACTCATGGTAGTCTTTGGTTCAATGATTTTTTGAAAATATCTCGAAATCTAATGGAGATACGCCTTTTTGCAACTACTGAAATTTTCTACAAAAAATCATCGTAAAATCGCTGTATCTCCCTTAGTTTCTGAGTTTCTTCAGAAAATTATTGTAAACATGCAAAAATACAAAAATAATAGAAAAAGTGGATTTTTTTTCAATTGTTTTATTGAAAGTATTCTGGAAACTAATCAAGATAGAGCAATTCCACCCTACAGTTACCTTGAAGAGAATTCACAATCTATGAAAAAAGAATATAGCAAAATCACTCTATCTCGCTTAGTTTCCACGATATTTTCAAAAAAAGATTGAAAGAGTACATCCGTGCTCTGCATATTATTGAGGCTGCCGTCCCTCGTGCGCAGGCGCCGCCCCACTCCTTACCTATTCTCTCACTCGCTCCTATACCTCATATACTGGCGTTAAATTTAACGCGTGGAATTTAACGCCAGCGTTACACGCGTCTGACGTCGTATAAGAAGTTTCACTTCAAAAATATGCAAGGCCTCAAACGTACAAATTACTGCTTTTTGTACGTGGAAACGCGCTCTACATTCATTTTTCTTCATTTCAATGACGGTCAAAAAAGTCAGAAATATGTGTTAGAATATATACAGGGTGTATTGTAACTATATGGACAAACCTATATAGCCTTGTAGGGGGTGACGAGACGATCAGAAATGGTCCAGGGAAAAATGTTGTACGACCAAAACCGGCCAAATTATTAAGACTTACAAGTTGCCCAATCGGAGCGCAGCTCTAGACGGTCGTGACGCTGGCATCCAGATACACCGGAAAGTCAGCTACGTTCAAGGTTCCAGAGATTATCATCGATCTTATAGTTTTTCTCGTCTCTCGAATACAAAACTAATCGAAAATACGAAAAGAAAAGATGAAAAAAAAAAAGTCGAAAAATTAAAAAAAAAAGAGATGAAGAAAATAGAAAAAGTAGATGGAAAATCCAAAAAAAACAGATCAAAAATACAAAAAAAAATGAAGAATACAAAAAGGAGAGATGAAAAAAAACAAAAAAAGAGATGAAAAAGCTGAATAAAAGAGATGAAAAATTCAAAGAAAAGGATGAAAAGTACACAAAAAAGAGTTAATTTTTGATATTTTTCAATTCTTTTTTTTGTCTTTTTCATCTCTTCCTTTTGTCTCATTCATCTCTCCTTTGCGTCTTTTTCATCTCTTTTTTCGTCTCTTTCATTTATTTTTTTTGTATTTTTCATTCCTTTTTGTCGTCTTTTCTATATCTTCCTTTTTGTATTTTTCATTTCTTTTTTTTGTATTTTTCATTTCTTTTTTTTTTGTATTTTTCATCTCTTTTTTTTTGTGTTTGTCATTTTTTTTTGTCTTTTTGATCTGTTTTTTTGGGGATTTGCCATTTCCCTGATGGATCGGGCGATTGCATATCGGTCAGACAGTCGATTTTTTCACAAACTCGACTGTCATGTGACCACGATGCGACTGCGTGTGACGACGATGCGACTGCAATGCAGCTGCGATCTGACCGCATCATGATCGAATCACGGTCGATTCCGTGAAAAAATCGACTGCCCTGTCGCATGATTCACCCGGTTTTTTTTCAATTTTTTTCATCTCTTTTTTTTTTTTGATTTTTTGATCTCCTTTTTTTTCATCTCTTCTTTTCGTATTTTTGATTATTTTTGTATTCGAGAGCCGAGGAAAACCATAAGATCGATGAGAACCTTTTGTGCCCTGAGTGCAGCTGACTTCACTGTGTATCTGGATGCCAACGTCGCGACCGTCTAAAGCTGCGCTCCGATTGGGCAACTTGTAAGTCTCATAACTCGGCCAATTTTGGTCATACAACATTTTTCCCTGAACCATTTCTGATTGTCTCGTCACCTCCTACAATACTATATAGGTTTGTCCATATAGTTACAATACACCCTGTATAAATATGTACAAATTTCATTTTCAAGAGCATCATGCAAAAAAGGTGCGCACCCAATGTCTAGTCCTTTATCAAAAGAAACAAGAAAACAAACAATCGATGTATCGAAAGTTGTCACGATCAAAGTGAAGTCCTCATTCTTCATTGGTCAGTTGAATCGTGAGTGGTATAGCGCGCGTAATATTCTATACTATAATATTTCCGTGCTTATTCTTGATTGGTCAGTTCAATTATGAGTGGTATACCCGGGAAAAACAGAATTAGATCTACCTAGATCTAAGTAGATCCAGAAAATGAGAAAACGGAGATCTATCTAGATCTACCTAGATCTCTGAAGATCTCAACAGATCAGTGGTGATCTTGCCTATGAGATCTATTGAGATCTACGGAGATCTAACTTGTTTGATCTCTTTGGATCTCAATAGGTCTGAATTGGTTCAAGTGGATGAATGAAAACGCAACACAGATTGATAAAAACGGATGAACAAATTCCAGTAGATCTACGGATATCAACGTAGATCTACAGTGATCTACTTAGATCGAGTAGAATCTAAGGAAATGGAGATCTACCTAGATCTACGTAGATTCACGTATGTCTACGTAGATCTAAACAGCTCAAAAGGTATTTCTTCTAGTAGATCTACTGAGATCTAACAAATTAGATCTATTTAGATCTCAGTAGATCTACGTGAGTCTACGTAGATCCAAACAGGTTAAATTGTATCTGGGGGAAAAAACAGAAACAGAAGTTTCTGTTAAAAAAAACGTGGCCAAGTACATGTTGCTGAGAATCCCCCTCGTTTAAAAAATAAATGAGATAATTCGAAGGAGCCAAGAATTTGAACTATTCTGCGAGGGCTGATGAGGAGGACAAGGAACAAATACGAGGAGATGGCATATTATTGAGTAGGAAAAATTAGAAACTTGGCCTTTTCGATTTTCATCAATGACTTCGGATTGAAAAGGCCAAGTTTCTAATTTTTCCTACTAAATAATCTGCCATCTACTCGTATTTGTTCCTTGTCCTCCTCATCAGCCCTCGCAGAATAGTTCAAATTCTTGGCTCCTTCAAATTATCTCATTCATTTTTTAAAAGAGGGGGATTCTCAGCAACATGTACTTGCCCATGTAGGAAACCGAAATAGGCTGCAATTCGGGGCAATGACGAATTTCCGAGTTTCAATATAGGGAAACTATATTGGTTTGAACTTCTAGCCAATAATGGTATGTCACAGTGGCACGAAATCGAAAACTAAATACGGCGTACATCGCATCCGATTTCAACCCGATATAGGGTTTTGAGTTCGGCCCGAACGTCGGGCTAAATTCGATGTGACGAATTTCGACTTAGCGCTACGATATACGCCCAACATCGAGTCCCATACCAAACTCGACAGACGCTCAATAATATAAAAAGAATTTTTAAACATAAAATATAAAGGAAATTATCATTTTTTTTCTACGATTCCGTAATTTTATATTTTTATCATTTATATTTCAATTTCAATCATTTCAAAGTCATTTTTGTAATGACAAATTTTAGTTCCCACAGACAGATTTGAACCCTCGATCGTCGGATGATGAAACTTGTGCACTGCCGACTGGACCATCACTCTCTTTGACTTTGACAGAATCGTACTGTCGATATGAATTTAAATATCATTTGATCTCAAATTCATATCGATATTTATATTGTTTGTAAGGATATCCTTACTGAGAGGAATATAATAACAAAAGTGAAGTAAGAACCGAGAAACAAAACTACATATTTCTCACAATGGAATATTCATTTTTTGACACAAGATTCTTCTATTTTCGAAAATTAGAGTTTTATTTGAGTATCATTTTTTCCTCTATTGATAATCGAATCATTTGATGGCAGAAAGACAAGATTTTTTTCTTGATCAATTTTTATATCTATTCTATTTTACATTTATTTATTATTTTTATATTTTTTTAAATTGAGTTCACGAATTAATCATCAGTAAGAAGAATACTTGAAGGAAAATCAATTATGACGTGATTTTCCAATCGTTATGTTGGAAAATGAAAAAATATGAGAATTAATCAAAGAGAAAAATTATTAAAAAATAAACGGTTGTCAAAAATTATTTGGCAATTTCAAGGCTGATATCGATTGGAATCCGTGGAATTGGGGGGAGCGATGTTGGAAATATTGTTGTCAAAAGTAGAGGATCCGAACTTCGGTTACGCGAATTACGTGCGATAATCGTTTCGAATTCGTTGTGCGGATAAGGGTTTTATGACTTCGGTCCGAATTTCGGATAGATATGGGGTTCCCGATATTCGGCTACCCGATATAGAATCGAGTTACGATACTAACTCACCATCCCAATATACAAGGCTCGACGTTGGGAAGAATATCGGGCTTATTCGCGTCACCAATATCCACGCCCCGATATTGTTTCGTACTTGGCCCTTGATCGACTTGCCCAAAATCGTGTAAAATAACTTGGCCCGAAAATCTGCCACCCCGTGGATGTCGGGAAACCCTACATGGGTGGCCACGTTTTTTTAACAGAAACTTCAGTTTCTGTTTTTCTCCCCCAGATTTCATTGTTTTTTTTAAAGTTTTCGGAATCTCCTCGGCTGAGGTCACACTAGCCGGACGAAATAAGTGAGAACAGGAAACTGGGCAAAGAAAGAAGTCTTCTTATCAATTTTTTCGAAAATTTCCCCTCCGTATGGATAAATGACCGAATTATATACTCACGATTTCTCTAAAGTGTGTAGAATTAAGATACTGAAACTTTTTTAGTTGGAAATATTTATTCGAAGAATCCATAACTGTTGGAAGAAAAATGATTGAAAATAAAACGATGGAGAGTGATACGTCTTCTAAAAAAACTTCTCCCTCTATATAATAATCCCGAAAAGGAACTAGTGCGATAAATAATCGCCAGGATCATTAATTACACAAATAAATAATTGAGGAAATATTGATTCGTGGAATTATTAATAGTCCAATGACATTATCATTGCGAATGGAAAATTAGGAGAAATTGAAGATAATGAGAAAAATAAGAAAGCGCATTGAACTATGAAAGAAAAAATAATTTTTAAAATTGTTCAATGTAGGAATTAAATTGGAATGAATCAATAATCAGTAGGCCTATAAATCTTGGGGTAATTATAATTTCAAAAATAAATTTGAGACCGATTATATTTTCTGGAGAATGGGAATTCTCCCGAAAAAAACTTCTTTTTTTTACCGAGAACCCATAAGTTCGCCAATTCATGGGAAGTTCATATTAGAATGCATTCGATGTTTTTTTATTTCTATGAATGTATCAAATAAAATTTTCAGGGAATTCCTAATTCTCATAAAATTGGTCCAAAATTTATTTTTGAAATTATGATTACCTCAAAATTTATACGCTTACTAATCGTTCATTCATCCTAAATTTAATTCCTCCATTGAACAATTTAGAAAATCATTTTTTTGTCCATACTTGAAAGTGATTTTTTATCTTTCTCATCATTTCTAACTTCTCCTCATTTTCCATTCGCAATGATATAACATCGAACTGTTAATAAGTCCACGCATAAATATTTCCTCAATTATTTATTCGTGCAATTAATGATCCTGGTGATTATTTATCGCCGCAGTTTCTTTTCGGAATTAGTATATGTGGGGAAATTTTTTTCATGAATACATGTCGTTGCCTTAGAGTTACAGAGGCGTAAGTATTTAATATTTAAAATAACAAAAAGGCGTATCTCCACTATTATTGCTCCAATTGCTTTTCATGCAATATTAGTAAAAAAATAAAAAATAATGACATATAGGTGTAAGGACCACTGACTAATGACAAAAGGGCGTAAGTGCCGGAGATACACCCCTTTGTTTTTAGTATTTTCATTGAACTTTCTCTAATCAAGTGCCAAAGTTCGGAGAAAAAATCATAAAAACTAAGAGGCGTGAGTGCGGAGATACGTCTTTTTCACTTTAACTTCAAAAATTATATAGCGTTTGAAAAAAAAATAACAAAGGGGCGTAAGTGTGGAGATACGTCCCTTTAATTTTAAAATTGGTAGTTACGCCACTTTGTTATTTTAATTTTCAATTATCCAAATAATGTTCCAGAGGCCATAAAAACATTTTGGAGTGATAAGTGGACATACGCCTCTTTCACACCAGAATTTCATGTTTTTGGCACTTACGCCCCTTTGACTCTAAGGCGACGACGTCATTCTCCATCTTTTTCATTGACAATAATTTTTTTTTCAAAAAGTTACGGATTCTTTGAAAAAAGATTTCCACATAAAAAAGTTTCGGCCTTTTCATTTTACTGCATTCAAGAATTCTCCAGTACATCATTTTCGTCCAAGTTAGCATTAGGACTTTTTTTTCGAGCAGTTTCTTACTTCGACTTTTTTTCCCGGCTAGTCTGACCTCAACCCATCTTCTTCAATCAATTCCTGAAAGTCGATGATTACTTACCAGCGAATGGTAATTTTCTTTACCGACTTTCGGATTTTACTCCGGTTTAATCGATAGAGATTGGCTGTCAACGAGAGAGACAATAGTGCCAACCTACTAAGAGAAATGTGGCTTCGAGATAATATAATTGGCAAAAAATGTTTCCGGGGCCGTTGCTATGGGGCATTTTTAGTTAAAATCGATTAAAAAAAAAACAAAAAACACCATTCGAATGCTCGATGTCGAATTAGGTGATGTAACTAAGGTTATTTTTTGCGTAGTTTGTCCCGTTTTTGAGCAATTAAATAATGAAGAAAAAAGAGTAGTGGAGGGGGAAGCTCTGTCGAGAAAATATACGCTCAGGGCTCGGCCCTTCAACATGTACTTGGCCGGTACGCTATCGCGTATCTAGGTTGGCTGATACGCTATCACGATCTAGATCTCTTCCATTAGATCTACTGAGATCCTGTTAGATCTAAACAGCTCTCCAAAGATCTACATGAAACATGTCCAATTTTTGTAATAATCTCTTTCATAGGTTTACATTTACATATTCTATGGGAGGTCGAATAATATAGTACGTTCCTTCTCATATACTCAACGACTCCGACAACTTACGATCAAACTACTTCAACTTTACTCCAATTAGTGTAAAAAAATAGTTGAAGATGAAATTATGAGGATTGAAAATAGATAACTAATATAAATTAGGCCGATGGCTCAGATAGAAGAGTTCGAGTGTTAACATCTGAAGGGTCCCGGGTTCGATCCCACCCGGGTGCCACTTTTTTAGATTTTTCCCTTTCTCAAAATTTTCAATTATGTATAGACAATGGCCCTATATGATCAGTTGAACTTATATGAGGCTGTGATAAAAAAAATATTATACATAATTTTTTTCCTCGGGTATCAAAAGATATCTGAAGTGATCTATCTATATCTCCGTAGATCTTCTTAGATCCATCTATATCTCTCTAGATCTCCTTAGACCTGTCCCAAAATTTAGATCTAGGTAGATCTTAATCTGTTTTTCCCGGGTAGTACGAGTAATATACTATACTCAGTATTCGACGAACGCTGAACTTCTGTTACCGCCATTTTTTCATAGTTCAATGGCTGGTCACGTCAAAGTATCGCAGGTAAAATTGATCGATTAATTATGAATAACATCCTCAAAATATCAGTTCACCGCGAGTGGAAAAATTATTAACTTCGAAAAGGGTGATACGCAGGTATGTATTTTTCAATACAAAAAAAATATGCATGAAAAATTGATTGATTCAACTCCATCGAGCGCAACGTCCTAACCTCACTTAATCGTTGAAAAATTCTCCTTTCTCATTGTTTTTCTTGAACTTTCTTCTGTCTCTGTGTCTAAAAATTTATTTCATCTACAAGTTTTCTCATTATGAAAATAAAAAAAGTTGGAATTATGAATCAATCAATTTTTATTATGCAAAATGGAAAAAATGAGATGAACAAATAGCAATTAACGGGTAACAGAAGACTCGGTTAACCCCTCAAGTACGGGGTCCATATACGTATATGGACCCTGGTGCCTGGCCCACCGGCCGGGGTCTCTATGTCATAGAGACCCTCACAACGTTGCATAAAAATTGCAATATCTCTTACAATTTTCAAGATTTTCAGATTCTCCAAAATGCTTCGTGAAGATGGATGATTCAAGTTTGATAAGCAGCCTTTCAAGAACAATTAATTCGATTTTAACTATGAATTTTTGAGAAATTTGTTTTTTTTTCAAACTTCTGATTTCACATGTCACAAGGCGCCCGCCTCTAGGACAGTTTGGCTCGCTGAGGCCCCGTACTTGAGGGGTTAATTGTAGATTTTTGAACGCATTACTTAGCAACAACAATCAATTTTTCCATTAAATAACAAACATAGACTTTTTAAACAACTTCGTCAGTCATTGCCCCGCTTTTATGATAAAGATTAGGGTGTTTCAAAAAAACAAAAAAAAAATTTTTTTCTGATGGTGTCCGAAAATTGATAGTATACTTAGGAAACGAAAACTTTGGACATGAGTAGAGCTCTCAATATTGATATTGAAGTTGGCCTCAATCCATTTTTCTATCTTCCCATCTAAATAACAAAGAAGAATATTTTTTTATTTTTATAATTTTTGTAGCTCGGAAACGGTTTATTGCAGAGAAATTTTGAATGATGAAACTCAACGGAAATTAAACGATCTACGAAGAAGGTCTCTTGCAAAAAATCCATAAAGTCAATTGTTTTCGAGTTATGAGTCTGTTAATTAGTACCTGATAAAATTTCCGAGTACTTTGTCAAATAAATTGAAGTATTAAAGTTGTTTTCCATATTAGTGCTATATATATTAGAAAATTACTCAATTTCTTTCGAATTTGGAGTACAATTATGTATTTTTTATGGAAAATTCAATAAATTATTGCTAACTAGCTAAACTACCCGGCTTCGCTCAGGAATTGATATGAGATTGTGTGTTAGTTGGGATAAAAGAATAAAATTTAAAATATAGAAAGTACTTTTCTTTCTCATTAAAAACATATTCTAACTTCTTAAGCCTTCTAGGATATTCTCGGAATTCAGAAGATTCGTGAACCTTAGGGACATTTTAAAATGTTCTCGAATTTTCTGGAACACTTCAAAATATTCTCATACCTTTGAGAACATTGTAGGAAGTTCTCAGACGTTTTGGAACATTCCAGAGTGTTCTCGAACGTTTTAGAACGTTCTACAATAATTTCACACCTTTTGGAACAATCTAGAAAATTCTTAAACCTTTGGCAACATTCGAGAGTGTTCTCGAACTTTCTGTAACATTTCAAAAAAAAAATCCAAGTTTTCGGATCATCCTAGAGAATTGTGGAACTTTCTGAAACATTCTAGACTATTTTGAAACTTTCTAGAACATTCAAAAATATTTCCAAACCTTTTGCATCATTTTCGAAAATTTCCAGCCCTCCTGGAACATTTTAGAATGTTCTCAAACTTCCTGGAACATTTCAAAATATTCTTACATCTCTTGGAATATTCTAGAAAATTCTAGAATGTTCTGAAACGTTTTGAGACAATCTAGAAAATTCCCGAACCTTCTGGAACATTCCAGAACATTCTAAAGCATCGTTAACTATTCTAGATCATTCTAAAGTTTTGTAGAATGACCTAGAACATTATTTTACCCCCATAAGGAGCAATATTCGCTACCCCCATATCTCGAAAACCAAGCCCCGTAGCTGAAAACGGAAAACTTCTTCATGAATGGGGGTTGGAAGGCTAACACCCCATATAACAACCATGGGGCTATGAGGGTTGGATTCTGAGTTTGAGTGGCACGCACATAAGATACTTTCTTCTATTATATATATTAGATAAACGATTCTACGTGAATAAGAATCGTTGAAACTATCAAATGCGTACTCCATTGTTTTTTTCAATGAAACATTTGAAATATTCCCAACTAAATATTTTAAGCATTTTCAAGTCGTGAATGATATTGCTGAACGTGGTGTAGCATTGATTGAACAGTACAATCAATGCTTAACGAAAAATGAAGAACAGCTCCAGTATTTATTGCAAGTAGTTACTGAACATAGAAAAAAATATCCTACTTGCAATAAAAAAAAACTTCACATCACCCTGATGGATCGGGAGATTACATATCAACTATAAATCGATCAGACAGGCGATTTTTTCACGAAATTGACTGTCATGTGACCACAATGCGACTGTGATGCGACTGCGATGCAAACGCATCGTGATCGAATTACGGTCGACTTCATGAAAAAATTGACTGCCCGGTTGCACGATCCACCAGGGCAACTTAAGTATTTAATTGAATTCCTATGATTTAAATAACACTTGATAATCAAAGAATATATTTATCGGCAACTGTTGTTAAAATGCCATTTAAAATGTTACCTTCAATGAAATCATCAAATATTTAGTTGAAAATATTTCAAATGTTCCATTAAAAATAAACAATGAATTACGCATTTGATAGTTCCAACAATTCTTATTCACGTAGAATCGTTTATTAGCGATAACTTATTGAATTTTCTATCGAAGATACATAATTGTCCTTCAAATCCAATAGAAATTGAGTAATTTTATAATATATATAGCACTAATATGAAAAACAACTTTAATACTTCAATTCATTTGACAAAATACTCGAAAATTTTATCAGGTACTAATCAACAGACTCATAACTCGAAAACAATTGACTTCATGGATTTTTTGTAGGAGACCTTCTTCGTAGATCGTTCAATTTTCGTTGAGATTCATCATTCAAAATTTCCTTGCAATAAACCGTTAACAAGCTACAAAAATTAGAAAATTGAAAAAATACTTTTCTGTGTTATTCAAATGGGAAGATAGAAAAATGAATTGAGGCAAACCTTAATATCAATATTAAGAACTCTACTTATGACCAAAATTTTCGTTCTTAAGTATACTATCAATTTTCGGACACCATCAGAAAAAAAAATCTTTTGTTTTTTTCAAACACCCTAATAAAGATATTATTAATAGATATTGACAAATGTTTTAAGACCAATCGATTTTATTCCATCATCACTTTTCTTTTAATATCTGAGAAACTAAGCGAGATTGAGCAGTTGTGCCCTCTTCCTTTCTTGTAGAGAAATCCAAGAGCTACAAGGAAGGATAAGATGAAATCGCTCTATCTCACTCAGTTTCTGAGATATTTGCAAACAACCAATGATAGAATAAAGTCGATTCTTCTAGAAACTTTATGGTCATCACGAATGAGAATATGAATTTTTCAGACAAATCGATTTCATTCCATTCCCAGTTTTTTGAGAACATCTCAGAAACTAAGCGAGATAGAGTGATTTTGTTCTCTTCCTTTTTATTAGGCGATTGCAGGAGCTACAAAAAAAGGATCAGTTTGAAATCGCTCCATCTCACTGAAGGAGTAACGGAACGCCTCATTCTCATTGAATTTTCAAACCAATTGTTTGACGACATTTATTAATATTTTTATCATAGAAAAGTGGCAACAACCGGGAAAGAAAATTAGAAAGTCGATGCTTCTAATACTCAATGCAAAAAATCATAATTATCACTCAACAATGGATTTGAAAAGTTGAAATTTGCTGGGTCTTCCGTTACCCTTTAATTTCTAAGATATTTTTAGGAAACTGATGATGATGGAATAAAATTGATTTATCTAGAAACTTCATAGTCGTTGGATATTTCCAACAAATAAAAAAAATAAAGTTTCCAAACGAATTGATTTTATTCCATCATGAGTTTTTCTTCCAGGAGAACCTCTATCAGGACGAAGCATGTGGACAGATATTTACGAATACATAGACATAGATGTAATATAGATACATGTCAAGATTCCTTACCATATATTGTACATAGATTGATTGGAGATATAGATACTAAATAAAGATACTACAAATGAATTAAGATCGACATTTTGATATTGATGAGAACCAGAACATTTCCTCATTTTGTTGATTTAAATTTCCTCCTCAGGCATTTCATAATACCCCGTCTATTCTTTCCTCCTTTTATTTCGTTTTTATATAAAAAAAAACATGAACATTAGCGCATTTCAGAACTGTCCTACATGTATACTCATTCCTATTTGAAGTTTCATCCAGCCAATAGAAACGGCCGGATGTCTACTATAGACAGATCCAAAAAGAAGAAGAAGAAGAAGTCAATAGAAATCGTCACGATTATTGAGAACTTGCTTCGAGACGTTTGACGTGAGTTTTAAGTTTTTGTCAAAACACTCCAGCACGCGTGATCCTTCTCATGCATAAAAACAGGAAGATAATGTAGGAATAAGGGAGCATTATCCAATGTCAAAAAATAGAAGAATAGTGTACGGGAAGAGAGAACATTATTCAATGCTGAAGAAGAGCAATATGATGTGGAGGGAAAGGGAAGGTCTTTCAGTATTAAGGAACAGGAAAATAATGCGGGGGATATGATCGAACAGCATCAATCAAAGAATAGAAAGGAGGACATTATCCAATGTAAGAGAACAGAAAGATAATGTGGTGGGAAAGAGGACATTATCTAATGTTGAAGAACAAGAAGATAACGTGGGGAAAAGGGGAACATTCTCGAATGCTGAAGAACAGAAAGATCATATTTTTGGGGAATAGACGCCATTATCGAGTCCCTAACGGTTTCTTGGTCACGGTCGAATCACTGACGATTGACCGTGAGTTGCTGAGAAATAAACAGTCATAAACCGATTGAAGTTTGGTGTTTTCACGGTGAATGAGTAGTGAGTTTGTGCAAAACTCTCACTCGGCATCTACCGGAAAGACTTGGTGATTAGACGGTGAGAAGATCGCGGTTTTACCGACATAGTCGCGCAGCTGTGGAGATCGAAGGGATCAATTTTGGATTTTTAAGTTAGTATGGTCGGATTTTAATGTTTTTTTTTTTAAATTCATAAAAAAAATCACTGAAAGTTCGTGACCTAAAATTGAAGTGCGCTCGCTATTTGTTTGAAAGATAGCCCTTTCACACGGCCCTTTCGATTAAAATATCTCGATAATTATTGAAAATTTATCGAGACATGCAGTGAACGAAACATAGAGAATGGATTCCCGAATATTTCAAAAAAAAATTCATGTCTCTACGATTTGTTATTCGGGAGATATTAATTTTTTAATTAAAAAGTTAGGTGCGGCGCGCGAAGACGCATAAACAAATGCTCATATCTCGGTACCAAATTGAGCAATTTTTTTTTTTTTTTTTTAAACTGACGGTTTTCGTTTAAGCTATCGGGAAAAAAATCAGCTAAGCCCGAAAAATTTTTTTCAAATTTTTATCGCGAAAAATAGGATTTACGCTTTTTGCGTCCAAAAATCATTCAGTTAACTAAAAAAAAAAAAATTCAGCGAATATAACTCCTGTACATATTACGGCATCATTCTAATCAAAAAGTGGAAAAGAAAAATTTTTTTTTCAACAAAAATACCATTTTTTTGAAAATTGAAATTGCACCTACCTTCTCCAATGCGCCAACGAGTGGGAGAGAGATGGCGGCATCTGAAGCCACTGCGCATGTCCGAGTCTCCGTTCATTGGAGTTAAAATAAAAGTGGGAATTTTTCGCTTTTTTCAAATTTTTTTTTCAATAATTCATTGGAATGAGGCTGCCAATCTTGACTTATTTAGAATTTTAATCTTTACAGTTATATTTTCATGGAATTAATTTATTGGCCATCAATCAATGATTGATTTTTCTTCAGAGCGTATAATTACACAAGATTTTTTTATCAAATTAATAAATATCATATTAATGTATAAAAAATCGAGGGAAGCAATTTCGAGAATGTTTTTTTGCATATGAAATGGTAATTTTCCTTAGGAAAACTTGTTTGACATATATACCTGAGTTTTAGATCTTCTGTTGGGCTCTTACCTGCCCTATTGTCACCAGTCCTCAGCCTTCTACCACGTGATCATTGCTACAGCTGTCTAGTGGTTATACTCAATCTGGTTTTTGGTGTTTTTGTTTCAGAGACTCAGTATCTGTTTGGCCATAGCTAGTGAAGTATCGCGACTGTTAATTTTGTTTTTTTTGCACATCTGTGCATTAAAATGGCAAATGCTGCTAATGCAGTATGTCCTATATGTGATAGTGCATTCCTAGATGGAGATCAAAGAGGTACTGTTGGGTCACGGGGCCTACAAAACTTGATTGCTTCTAGTATTGAACGTGGTGATGGCAAGCATGTGGCTTGGGTTAACCTCGAGTCCTTAATTCTTCACGGGGAGTGTCGCACTTCGTATATTAATAAAAAATTGGTGGAGGCGAGCAAAAAACGAAGACTTTCTTCTGATTCAATAGGGGCGGAAAGATCTACAGCCTTTGATTACAAACATTTGTGTATCATTTGTGCATTACCATGTAGTGAAAAATTTGAGGTTAAGAAACCAAAGAAAAATCGTCAGAAAATCCGCTTAATTACTGAGAATTCAAATTTTAAAAGTTCAATTTTGGAAGCATGCAGTAACAGTACTCAGGATTCAGTTGGTGAGGTAGTTACCCGTTTGAATAACGTGGATGATTTGCATTCTGTGGGAGCAAGATTTCATCAATATTGTGATGTTAATTTTCTGAATGAACTTAGAAGGAGAAAAACTGGGGAAAATATGAGAAATACTCATTATCAATTACAATTTGAAAAATTATTTGATTTTATGGAAAATTCAGAAGATTTGCAGTGGACTTGGGATGAAATTATGACAAAGCTGGGTGACTCGACTCCAAACGAGCAATATGTGAGAAAAGTACTCAATCACAGATACGGTAATGATATAATTTTTCATCGTAAATCTAAAGATAGAACGATAGTGATTTTGAGGAGTTTTGGAACAGATATCGGTTTGGATTATTTCAAAGAAAATATTCCAGTTCTGAATGAGGATGAGAAGAAGTCTAATACTTTGAAACTAGCTGCTCAATATATCCGAGAAGATATACGTGCCATGGACCTTGAAAGTGAGTATTATCCACCATCCAATGGTTTCTTTGCTGCCGACAATATCAGTGATGTTGTACCTGAAAGTTGAACTTCACTCTTATCCGATATTATTCTACCCCAAAAGACGAACATTGAATCGTACAAAAGAAAAATAACTACTATCAGTCACGCAATAATTACTGCTACAAGACCGAAATCTTTCATCTCATCGTTACAGCTTGCTCTCTCAATTTATATCCATTCTAAACATCAGTCTAAATTATTAATAAATATTCTCCATCGTTTGGGAATTTCGGCTTCTTATGATGAAACGCTGTTATATGAAGGGTCAGCCGTTATGTCATCAATACCAACTCTTCAAGCATCTCAAGAAAGTTTCGTTCAATATGTCTTCGACAATGCCGATTACGATACATGTACAATTGATGGAAGGAATACATTCCATTACACTGGAGGAGTTCAATGCATTACTCCAGCAAGTTTAACAGCTCTCAGCCTGAGTATTAAGCGCCTAAATCCACCACCACAAGCTTCGGCAATTGCTAATAAATTCAAGGTCAAAATTTATGATTATACTGTTCCCGAGACTCGAGGATTGCAGCAAATAAAAATTAAGGATATACGTGCGCTACGATCTCTTGAAAGCGACAAAACTTATTTACTTCCAGGGGAACTATTATGGACAACAGGACATTTGCTAAAAGTACCAGGACATCCAGGCTGGAGTGGCTTCATGGAGCTCCGGACCAATTCATCTCTTTACGAAGTTAGCAAAATAAAATTTTTACCCTTCATTTATCTGAAAGCAACCGATGAATCTGGAATTTTCTCAGCAATGATGTTTGGTTTGAAAGAAAGTAAAAAAATCAATCAGACTAACACTTTTTTCACGTTTGATCAGCAATTATATATAAAAGCTCGGGAAATTCTAGCAGACGTTCAATTTAAATTAGTTCCATGTGATGAAAATATGGACCATGTGTTTATTAGACTAGGTGGCTTCCATCTCATTATGTCCTTCCTCGGCTGTATCGGAAAAATAATGGATGGTAGCGGGCTCAAAGAGATATGGTGTTCGGTATATGCTGAGAAATCAACGGAAAAAATGTTGAGTGGTAAAAATTATGCTCGTGCTGTTCGTGCTCATTACTACACACAAGCAGCTCTCATGTTAATTGTTCTCGACGAATGTGCATTCACTGCCACTGAAAAAAATGCTTTGGAACGTCTATTGTCTATCGAGCCCCAGGAGAATGAATTTAAAAGGAACTCCAACGAACAGACTGTCCTTGAAAAGCTAGAGACGAATTCTGTAGTTCAGCAATTTATGAATGAAGTGAAATTCACTATGAACTCAATAGCAGAAAGGGGGAAAACTGCTATGCTGTGGATCCAATATATAAAAATGGTATCTCTGTTTAGAAGTTTCATACAAGCCGAGAGATCTGGAAATTTTGACCTTCATCTATCAACAATTATTGAAATGATTCCATTTTTCCACAGTTGCAGTCATTTCAAATATGCAAAATGTGCTCATTTGTATGTACAAGATCATTTAGAATTGGAGAAGAAAATGGATTCACCAAAGGAATTTAAACAGTATGTGACAGATGGATATTTCACAATACGTCGCAGTGATAAATTTTTTTGTGGAGTGAGTACAGACATGATAGTTGAACAAACAATGATGCGGTCCATTCACAGCATCGGAGGATTAGTACATGGCCGAGGTATCACTGAGAGTGTGGCTGCATCTTGGCTCAATACACTCAGTTGTTCGGCATACATAAATGATGATTTGGAAAAATTTTGCAAAATTGAAAGTACTTTCAGTGAACAGCACAAAGATTCCCGTGACTCAGCGATGTATAGAGACTCAGAAGATTTGAAAATAATAAGAAAATGGTTTAAAGAACACCCGCCATTCATTTCAACTGATCAAATAGTGTCATTATCGACAGGAGTAACTGGTGGATTAGACGTTAACTGTTACAACGCAGAATATATTGGTCTTCAGTCATACAACAAACTAATTCCTAGTTTTTCTATCGAATCTGACGGGACCCGGATGATAAATGAAAAAGATTTTGGTTCTGTTAAATTTAGTCATGAATTACAAGTTACACCATTGTCAGTGTCCAACGGATCCATCAAAATTGGGCAAAATAAAATGCCTATTGACGAAAAAATTTTATTCAACCGTTTTGAGAAGTCTGAACAAGATCCAAAAGATTTTCCGAAGTTTTTTGAACACGAATTATGCCCGTATCCGATATCAATATTTGCTAATCCTCTCACAATTCGAACAGCATTGAAAGATGATTTCTTCAGTTTTTTCAATGAGAGTGACAAACCGATTAACGAAATTTTCGCAGTTATCGATGGTGAAACTCTTTTGACATTAATATCTTGGACAATAAATTGTTCATATAGAGCTGTATATGAACAATATATGACTTTTTTGCGAAGAAATTATGGAAGTCGATGTGTTATCGTGTTTGACTCAATGATGAATGATATAACTGCAATAAAGGCATCTGAAAAATTATTAACTATCTCTTCAACATCTGTCACAACGGAGATTTACTTCGATGAAACTAAATGCACTACAAAAAAAAGGGACATGCTTTTCCAGAATTATAAAAACAAATGTCGATTTGTTGAACAATTAATTGATGTATTAATGAGTAATGGATTATCCGTTCGGTTAACTCAACAAAGTGAAGACATGAATAATGTAATAGTGGATGAAGCTCTCAACCATTGGCGGGACAATTGTAACTCTGTAATAATTAGTAACAATGTTAATATTTTATGTTTACTTGCCACGTACAGTCCAGTACAGAAAAATATTTATTTCAATATCCCTGGAAAGAGATGGTATTCTAGTACTAAAATACAGCAGCAGTTCCAATCATTATCACCGTATTTGCACGTCATTAGAGCATTGACTGGAACCGATGTCACGTCCTGTTTTTTTAATGTATCAAAGAAAAATTGTATAAAGAGTTTTTTGAAGAAACAACAAGAAGTTTCCAAGCTGCTGCAAGTCTTCACTTCAGCAGATTCAGCCATTGATATCCCCAATTTGATGGAAACTGGAGAAAAATTAATAATGCTGCTGTATAACGTAACTGGAAAAAATTTGAATGAAGTGAGATGTCAAAAATATCTCACTAGCTTGAAAACTTCTCGAAAGAGTAATTTCAACGTTGCTTCATTGCCTCCAACATCCGCAGCTGCTATGCACCATTTCCTCCGAGTGTATTGGCTGATCCAACGGTGGCAAAATAATATTTTGCCATCTTTATTATGGGGCTGGACGATAGTTCATCAAACATTAGTAGTACCGATTGCAACAACGTTACCACCAGTACCAGACGATCTATTAAATTTAATTGTGTGTGGCTGTAAAAAAGGTTGTAAATCGAAGACATGTTCGTGTGTTAAGTCAGGACTTTTATGTTCAAATTTGTGCAAAGAATGCACCGATTCGTGTGTAAATAAACCGATGGTAACGTCAGACTGGACGATGAGTAGTGAAGATGAGAATAGTCGGGACAATGAACTATTCACCATGTCTGCAGAAGATTCAACTAGAGAAGAGGAGCTGGAAGCAGATGAAGCAATTGCGGGATCATCATGGATGTAGATTTTTTTTTTTAATTTACAATTTTATATAATAAAGAAGATTTCATTCAAACAGAATAAATGCACCAATTCTCGAGACCTTCCTGTATTTAATATAACTGTAAAGATTAAAATTCTAAATAAGTCAAGATTGGCAGCCTCCTCATTCCAATGAATTGTTGAAAAAAAAATTTGAAAAAAGCGAAAAATTCCCACTTTTATTTTAACTCCAATGAACGGAGACTCGGACATGCGCAGTGGCCTCAGATGCCGCCATCTCTTTCCACTCGTTGGCACATTGGAGAAGGTACGTGCAAATTCAATTTTTGAAAAAATGGTATTTTTGTTGAAAAAAAATTTTTTTTTTCCACTTTTTGATTAGAATGATGCCGTAATATGTACAGGAGTTATATTCGCTGAAATTTTTTTTTTTTTAGTCAACTAAATGATTTTTGGACGCAAAAAGCGTAAATCCTATTTTTCGCGATAAAAATTTGAAAAAAATTTTTCGGGCTTAGCTGATTTTTTTCCCGATAGCTTAAACGAAAACCTTTAGTTAAAAAAAAAAAAAAAAAATTGCTCAATTTGGTACCGAGATATGAGCATTTGTTTATGCGTCTTCGCGCGCCGCACCTAACTTTTCAATTAAAAAATTAATATCTCCCGAATAACAAATCGTAGAGACATGAATTTTTTTTTGAAATATTCGGGAATCCATTCTCTATGTTTCATTCACTGCATGTCTCGATAAATTTTCAATAGTTATCGAGATATTTTAATCGAAAGGGCCGTGTGAAAGGGCTATTTTTTAAACAAATAGCGAGCGCACTTTAATTTTAGGTCACAAACTTTCAGTGATTTTTTTTATGAATTTAAAAAAAAAAACATTAAAATCCGACCATACTAACTTAAAAATCCAAAATTGACCCCTTCGATCTCCACAGCTGCGCGACTAACAACTCACCGTGAATTCATGGGACTTTGACTGGCGGACTACCGTGAACTGGAAATAAATGTAATATATGAATATAATTCGTCTCTTAAAATAAACATCATTCATATTGATATTCCATGAACACAATATATCAGTATTAATTACCTCAATTAATAAATTCTTCATTAATAACAAATTCCAATGGAAAAAAAAAATTGCACTCGGTTGAGATCGAACCCGGGACCCTGACATTGTAAGCCTATCAGCAAACCATCTCCGCTATTCGCATTTCACATACTCAAATAAGGAATTCTGATGCTCAAATATTGATCAGTGTCTTTCTGACTTAGAAAAATTGAATTTATTTGAATTAGTTTGTTCATTGACAATAATAATGTTGTCAGAATTTCAAACCCTCAAATTAAGCGGAAATTCACTAACAGACCGTGCATTCGCCATGAATTATTCAAATTTACCATTTTTACATCCTTACATGAAATGAGCGAGCGTTTCTCTATATGTTTCATATATCCTCATTATTAACAATCGCACTTCACGCGGTAATATCAAGAACAGAATTCTTTATGAACATTGAAAAGATGAAATTTGATATCAGAAATAAATTTGCCACTGGCGATTCACCGACTATTCACTCCTGCCTTACCGACAACTCACTCGCGTTTCACCAGCGAGTCACCATCAATCGTCGGAAAAATCACGGTCAAATAACGGTAAAAAAATGGTCGACTCACCGTCATTGTATGGTGCTGAATTTGTACAAACGCACTACTTATGCATGGCACAACGACTGGTGTTCGACGGTGAATGTACAGTGATTTGTCGGTAAAATCAAATCACCGTCAATTCACGACTTTTCCACTAAATTTTCACCGTGATCAAGAAACCGTTCGGGATGTTGAAGAATCAAAAGATAATGTGGGAAAAAATGGGACATTATCGAATGTTGAAGAACAGAAAGATAATGTGGGGAAGTGGGAACATTATCTAATATTGAAGAACAGAAAGATAATATTGGGGAAAGAGGGACAGTATTTAGTGTTGAAGAACAGGAAGATGATGCTAGAGAACTGGGACCATTATGCAATATTGAAGAATAGAAAGATAACCTGGAGGAACATGGAAAATTATCCAATGCTATAGAATGGGAAAATAACGTCGAAGTGTAAGGGGAGATCATCTCCTTTACAAAACAAACGAAAAAATAATCGACTTTAACAATCGATATATTGAAAGTTGGTCGACTAATCATCTATAGATATTGACTATGAACAGAGTACATGGGAAAATAATAAAGATCAATTGAATAGTGAGGAGGTAGCAAAGGACAATTCACTCATCTTTGTGATCATTCTGAACAGAAAATTTCGAAAATTATTGTCAATTTTCCTACTGTAGTCAGTTGGAAAGAATATCAAAAAATTAATAATTCATTCATCAGATAAAGATGCAATGGTATCATAATGCTTATTTGGAACCTCGGCATTAATAAACCTTTACGTTATGGTGCGAGATTAGATTTCTCTGAGAGAGTAGTTGTTAAATAATATAATTGAAAATTAGATTCACTAAGCACTGTATGAAGAATCACTGAAATAATTTTTAAAAAAATTTATGTTTTCATGCAACGATGAAATTTTTCTTTCTTCAGTGGAATCAAGATACCTAACAAGCTCGTTTTAGCGCGCCATCGGTCTCGTGAATTAAAACCATGGTTTCTTTAACTTTTGAAGTGAAATTTCTTTATGCGCGGTAGGGCTGTGAATTCGTTTGAGCTGACCTACGAAAATGAGTGACCCCATGAGGAGAAGTTCTTCCCCTCTAACAGGCAGCTATGAGGGAAGAGTGGGTGCGTCGCTCCTACTCTCACTCGGCTAAGAGAGTAGAAACGACTCTCCCACTGCATCATACATACTCTACGCACATGCCGGGGGGGGGGGGGGGTGGGGGGAGTAGGTAGATACGTAGAATATAGTCGTACTGAAGAAGAGATAGACAGCCGAGGCGTGCCGAAGCCGAAATTTATATGGTGGGGCATGGGAGCCGAAGAAAGCCGAGTTCGATTGATTCGCTAGTTCTTCTATAGCATGCTGCATGCTAGTGTAATGGTCTGAAAGGCTGACAATTCTTTGAAAATATCTTGGAATCTAAGGAAGATAGAGCGATTTCGTCTCCATCCATTCACGTAGCTCTGAGTGCTCGGCAAAAAAAAATTCAGGCGAATTCCTTGTATCTCGCTTAGTTTCCGAGAAATTCGTTGAAAAACAACTTAATAGTGAAGAGATAAGACAGGATATTAATTCTCTATCATCAGTAATTCGAGAATATCTCGGAAAATAAGCGAGATAATATAATTTTTCAACAATCCTTTTTTATAGAAAATCTTAAGAGCTACATAAAAGGATTAGGATGAATTCGCCCTATTTCGTTTAGTTTTTAAAAGTATCACCAAAGATATTCATAAAAAATTATTGGAAAAGAAACTCCAGCTATAAGTCTATGTTTTTGCTTCCGAATGGAAGCTTTGTAATCGTAATTTTTTTCGAGTTTGAGATTTCATCATAATATGACTGCAAATGACTCAGAACGTCAAGATCCACCGTTTTTAAAAAATGTCTGTGTGTATGTGTGTGTGTGTATGTTATGACGCTCTTTACACTTTACTCTGAAATGGGGCTAGCTAGCGATCTGAAAATTTTACCATAAGTTTGTCGTGCGTGCCCCAAGCTCTCACAAAAATTTCAGCTAAATCGGCCGGATAGTTTTTGAGAAAAATGAAAATGTCGAAATATCGTTTTTTCGACTTTTCTCGATGGAAAATTTAATCACAGCGTCCACTCTCCGCGAGGAGATGCGCGTCCAAGAGCTGCATCTTTGATCCCAAGGGTGGTGGGAGCTCATATTTTTAGTTTGTCCAGTATAAAACTTTTGAGAAATTTTCCGTAAAAATCTTGATTCCACGATAACTTAATAAATAATTGAGCTAGAGACCTCAAATTTTGTGAGGTTATACATCTGATGAGCACAAAGGTTGGTATTGAAACTGAGGGGAGTCAGTCCAGTAGTTTCTTAAATATTAGCATAGAAACATCAGAAAAAGCAAGCTATATCTTCAAAACTATTCAATTGATTATATTTGGGGCGAACTTAACCCTCTGAGACCTATTTTAGTTTTCGCACTCGACGCACAGATCAGTGATGACATTTTTTTTTTTGTGGAGGTGGGAAAAATCTTCCATGAGACACCCACAGATGGGATGCGGGTAGTGTCAGATTCTTACTGACTAAAAAAACCACCTCCGTCACATCATTCGTGCACTATGCTGGAAACCACTTTCGCTTCACTTCAGCATGGGCATTGTCTCCAGACGCTGTGAGTTTCTTATCAATTATTGTGCGGATGACATCAGCTTCCCTTGTTGCTTATTAGGCTGATCATCGTGTTAATCTTATTGAATTATCGTCCGGTATGAGCTTTAAACTCAAGTCTCTCTTCGTTCCATCTGTCGGACATAAACATCGTGTAACTGACATTGTCTATCATTCCGCAGTAGGGGCATTGGTCCGTCTCTGCTCTCTTCCTCCTGAATAGGAATTTTCTGAAGCAACTGTGTCCAGATAAAGCTTGCGTCACGAAATAATCAACCTCCCCATAGGTGTGGGCCAACCCTTGCCGGAGGTCTGGTATTACTTCGTGTGTCCATTCACCATATTGCCCTGTATCCCAGCATGTCTGCCACTCAGTAAGCAAGTTTTCTCTTGCTGTGGATCCGTCTGTTCCTTCGTACTTCTGTAGCCGTTTTATGACCAATAGGTCTATTGGGGGCATTCCCGCAATCACTCCTACTGCTCCAGCTGAGATCGTTCGATAAGCACTCACAACTCGTATCGAAAGACCTCGATTGAGCCTCGTCAGTTGGGCAAGGCTAAACTCGAGTTAGCTACCTTGACTCTAAAGTTGAAGCTCAAGATTTCAATGGAACATGACTTAAGATGTTCCAAAAAGTCAAAACATGATAATTAAAAAGAATTTTGTTGCTCATAGCAAATGAGGGGAATTCTCATCATTTAAGAACATTCAAAGAGATATCATTTTTATTTTTCGTGACATCATTTTTTGCGTTAATTTCGGTCATATATATGCGTTTGTTCATGAGAAATTCATCTGAACTGAAATGGAGAGAAGACCGAGAATGCCTGAGTATTTAAACTTCTAACCTATTCAGGTTATAGTAGTTGAAATCTCATATTATCGTGTAAAGATGGAAATTAAATTACTAAATGAATCAATTAAATTAAAGAATTAAATCAATTGAATTAATTAAAGTGCACAAGTTCCAGAAAAAAATTTGAGGCGATCGGATTCGATCTCGGGTGAGAATCGAAGCTCACAACCTTATCTACTTTCCGGGCGAAATTGCCGCAAAAAGTGATGTCACGAAAAATAAAAATAATCTATACAAGGTCGGTAAAATCAAAACTCTGTAAAGAGATATCATATTTAACAAGAAGAACATGAATTGAAGTGATCAATATGAATAAGATCAGTGATGGTAGATTTGAAATTGAAAAATCCATTCGGAAGCTTTCTACCAATTGCATTGGCAGAATATTAAATGTAAGATTCTCAAATTAGGCACAAGTGGTGAGGCTCCTGCTTGTTCTGGAAATATTCCAGAAACTAAGAGAGATAGCGTTAATTCACCCGAATCTCTTTCTGTAGAAAATTTTGAGAGCTAAAAATGAGAGTAAGGTGTATGAGTATATCTGTATTAAATTCGAATAGATTCTTCCGAAAAATCATTGCAACGGAGGCCCTATCTATAAGTCTATATTTTGTCATTCTGTTCTGATGAATATCTCAGAAAATGAGCGAAATAAGGCAATTGTTGTAGAAAGCTTTTTCGCAGTTTTTCAAAGTGTTCACAAAAAAAGGCTTCCGAAAAATTTTTGTTATCTCGCTCAATTTCAGAAATATTCTTCAAGAAATGGAAGCCGAGAAAACACACTGTGAACTTTGGTCTTACAATAAAAAGGGAATTCTGGGAGAGGGGATAAATAACTCTAAAACACCGTAATTAAGTTAAACTAGTGCTTTGATTCAATATTCTATCCATGAACAATATTCTTTATTTGGGGGGGGGGGGGGCGGGGGGTCACCTCAGGGTGTTTCACTAATCAAAAGAAGGGTTTTCTTATTCTCGGCAATAATGACCAAGGTGACCGTCAGTTGACAGTCACGGTGAAGTTACTAGGGTAATAATGACTGGTTCTGTTGCCACGGTGAAAACGACTAGCAATATGGCCAGTGCTTGAGCACGTGGTCGACAACGAATTCGGGGTTAATTATTACTGGGCCTCAGGGGAAATAAACTCTCAATCCAACTGACTAATTATGGGAAACTCAAGGGGAATCAGAGGAATCTCTTTCTCTCGTAGTCAACACTCGCGGGGTATTTGCAGGAAACTCACTATATTCACAGGGCTGGGGGGGGGGGGGGGGGACAACAACCCCTCTACCTCTATTCCCTCCTCAGGGCTCTGTCCTTCACTCGTCGTCGGGAAATACCATGGAAAAACTACTCCTCACTCTTCTCACACTCTTTTTTCGTCCTTCCACACAACTTTATCACTCTCTAAACTTCAATCACTTGGAATAAAACACTCTGCTTACACGTGGTCGTTCTCTCTCTACTCGGTCCCATCGCCATGTTATGTTCTCTCGGCCAGCCTCAATATGGCTGCTCCTCCGGGAGATTCTCTCGGGCTCCGTCCGATGGCGCGTCGAGTATCTCTCGCGCAATTCTCGACTCACCTGGTTACAATACATATAAGAGTTTTCAGACGGATCAATTTCATCTTATCAGCAATTCTCTTTGGATATTTCGGAATTTAAGCTGGATAGGGCGATTTCGCACTCATCCACTTCTGTAGAGAATTTCGAGAGTTACACAGAAGGATTGCGGCAAAATCGCTCTATCTCGATCAATTCCCGAGATATTCAAAAACACAATGAATTGAAAAAATCGATTGGTCTGAGTACTGATCGTGAACAAAAATACAATTCGTTAATGAACAAATAATTTTATTCCTTGTTCATTAAAGAAATGCTGATAATTTATCTTCATCTATACCTCATAGGCAAGAAGTTTCACTTCTACCACATGGGGATCCCACGCACTCTCTTTTTTTTTGTTTACTAGAACCATGTTCAATAGAACATAGTAATCGTTATTCTGCAGCAGGAGATTGTAATTTTTGTCCTGAGTGATTTTCCAACTCGCCACAAACAAAGAGAAGTTTCCACCAAGTGAATCGAAAATTACTATAGTTCATGCGAAAAAAATATAAATACGAGTAAAACTAATAAAAACTGCTAGAGTGTGTAGAAATTTTTAATTTTACAAAATATGAAAATTAAAATGTACATAACATTTTCCCCAAGGACTTGGTGAAGAAATTTTACCATGTGAGATAAAAATAGTATATTACATGCCTAGGGCAGTAATGTAAGAAATGTCTCAGAGCACATGTAATTGTTGGCCGAGGCGAAGCCGAGGTCAACAAACATGTGCTCTGAGGCTTTCTTACTTACTGCCCAAGGTGTGTATACGATTTTTCTGCACACTGGGACAGAAAGGAGCTTACGCCCGAGCGCAGCGAGGGCCGAAAGTCTCACTTTCGTCCCAGTGTACAGAAAAATTTCTTTCTGCCTTGCCGACTTGAATTTGAATTTACCATGTTGAATCGCAAATTTTAATATATGACCGGCATGGTTCACCAGGACAATGTTTTTTAATACGAAATACCATGTGAAATTTGGAAAAAAAACTTATGATATTCATTCCGTGTATAAATAAAAAAAGAAATTAATTCATTAATTCGGGAATAAACTAATAAATAAATCAAGTGGAAGTGGAGGGTTCCCATGGTTTCGTTGCACCTGTTTTAGTTTCAGAGAATATTTGTAATTAATAAAAAAAATGACGTGGACATGATTTTGAAATATTTTGGAGAGTATCCCCTCCTCCAGGACCATCGGAAGGACTCTTAACATGATTTCAATCAGTCCTGTTGAGAAATTTCTCATGAGTAGTGTAAAACCACAAATTTCCGGGATATTTCTGGAAATCAAGTCCACGTGTTTTTTTTTAATTACGGATGTAGCCGTACAGATGAATATTAATTAACTATTTAATATTTGGCTCCGTGGCTGACTCAATCCTTTGAACCAATCTTGATTCAATTGATCCAGTCACCCTGGTTATTTTCAGGTCCGGTCGCCATGTGTTTTTTATAATATGATGAAAAACACCGAAACTATGGTTATCACCAAAATGAAACGATTTTTATTCAATAAACACATTTATGAAATTTCACATGAACTTCTTTCATTCGTTATTAAAAAATGCTTAATCAATTTATTCCTATTATTATTCATTCGATTAACTATTTTAACGTTCACTAATTTACTTTTCGAACACTTATATTCAAATTTACACGTTATAGAAAACTGATTTACCGACTATCAGTAGGTATTACTGGGAGGGAGTTCCGTCGCGGTTGAAAGTTTGGAATAGACTGTCTCTCCTGAGGCCCGTGCACTCCTTTCATACCCTGCTGGTCTATTGTTCTTTCTTAATTTGTTAGCTACACTGACAGAAATTTTTTTTTTATCAGTCAAATATTTTCTCGCCCCAAATATATGAATTCTTGAACACGAAAAGATTGGAATCAGAATACTATTGCTTGTGCTGAGGTGTTTCGTATTCGAATGAATTGTGAATAAGTTTAAAGGCGAGAATTTCCAATAAGAATTTGGAGAGTTTGAGCAGATAACTGGTGAGTTAACCGGAAGAAGCTTTGCGATTCAGGAAAACAAAAATTTTAGAGTTCGAAGTATTGATGGGAAATCGAGACGATCCTACTCAAATATAGAATGGATCCTCACAAGTGAATGACTCTATTCGTGGAATACCTCATGTGATTACGTTTGAGATAAATGAGTTTCAGCATCATAAAAAAATATTTCGGCTGAAAGGGACAGACCCGCTGGTCTCGCGGATGCTCCAGAGAAGTCGTTTCGTGTTTTTCGAGCAACGTAGCGTATTCAGCTCTGTTAGTCTATGATTTCTTTCAAATCGAGATATGATTCACACAAATATTGCTCGTGGATTCGGTGGATAGTCCACGGACTGCAAGTGGAATTATACGAGATGTGTCGCAGAAACTACGAATTTGCCCTTTATATTTAATATCTGCGAACAAATATATGACTATATTCCTATCATGCGAATATATTATCCGCTCCAGCTAATTAATTTCAATTGAATATTCCCAAAAGTAGACAATGGAATGTGAGAAGAGGCCTTAATCGAATGATTAGTTGGACCAATTCCACTGGTGTTGCGAACGGTAAGTATTGGGTTACACAATAAATATAATTTACTTTGTTTGATAATGTTGTCATTATGGCAAGTTAATATACGAATTAATCAGTTCCAAAGCTCATCACGACATCAAGAATTATATTTTGGGGAATTATCCGAGTGCCGTCGTGGAACTGCACTAGTTCTCATTCAAGGTGGTATTTTCTTGTGTGAAGAATCTGCCAAATTCTGACGAAACAGTCTGATTTCAAGGTCAGTGCTCCAATTATGATTTTGACTCCACAAGGTATTATTATACAGAGTTTAGTTATGATGAGAAGTTATGAGTACTTCTGCGCAGAATCTGAGAGGCCAAGAGAAAACTGGAATGAAACACTTGAATTTCCAGGAAAATTCGGAGGTTTCTTCACTACTTTCCACTTGAATCAATGTCTGTACGAATAGGAAATGGAGAAATTGCTTTTAAAAAAAGAGAAGATCCCGTGAGTTCCGGAAAATATATTAACAGTTTCGATAAGTTTGGCACAAGAATTCATGTTTCTCCGGTATTCTTCGTTCCTCTATGATAAGTGTTGTTAAATGATGAAGACCAGAACCGCTGCCGCTGCCAGGAAACTCTGGTATTCATTGGCAGAAATTTCCTGTTTAACAGTTGAAGCATGAACTAACTGATTCAAAGTGCATGGAATTTCTTCACAAGTGAGCGATATGTAATTTCGAAGTATTGTCAGATTTATGTTAGTATTTGACTGATTATGGGAGAGAGTTCGAGTATTTACGAATCATTATTGCAGTTCGATAATTTACTTGAGATAATTCTCTGAATAGCTTCACGATTCAATTGAAGTTCTAGTCAGCATCATTCAAAAGGACCATTTAGAATAGACAGTAATTGAATGCTCAGCTAAAAACTAACCGCATCATTCACAAATATCCACAAGTTTCAGGCAAGAAGAAGATTAATAGTTGCAATCTACTGGGAATTTCTGGCCGTCACTATGCGTTCTCATTCGGTTGATGTACGAAGAAGCAAAAGACTGCGAGAACTTTTCTCAAGAATATGATTTCATCTTTGAAATTTTATGAAATTGTAGGAAAAGTTTTTTTAATGAAGAGGAGAATAAAAGAAGTCCGATGATTTTCAATCCCATTGCATGGCGCTCTAGGATTGATAACCGGAAAATAACCGGAAAATAAAATTTCTAAGGAATGAATCGGTTTCTTATCATTGGTTTTTTGAGAACATTTTTGAAACTAATGGAGATACGCTCTTTTTGCCCTGATCTTCTTTTGTGGATTTTGAAAATCGCTACAGAAACTGATCGAGCAAAATCGTTCTATCTCGCTTAATTTCCGAGATATTCTCAAAAAATATAATTAAGAAAAATTGATTTATTTGTAAACTTCATCATAATGAAAATAATAATTTTCTTGCGAATTTTCCACATCGGTGGCATAATAAATTTTTCTGCTCTCAGGGAGTAAATTACGGCGTTTCTAACCACGCTGCGCTCGGTTGGGGTCGTAGTTCTTGAAACTAATGGAGGTACGCCCTTTTTGCCCTAATCATCTTTTGTGGTCATTTACAAATGAAAACTTCATCATAATGAAAATAATAAATTTCTTGCGAACTTTCCACATCAGTGGCATAAAAAATAGTATGTGCACTTCGGGAGTAAAGTAGGCGCTCAACCCGCATATCTGTGGCGCAGATATGCGGGAGTAAAGCGCCTACTTTACTCCCTTGATGCGCAATATACTATACATATATTCTGCATTTAATACTCTCCCGTTAATTGTGTATAAATCGCTGGTTGGCAAAAAGATCTGATAATGCGCGAATTTCTCCTAAGAAATTGTATCTTTCCATTCATCAATTGGAGTATAATGTTATTTGATCATAGAAAATTTTTAAAAAAATGCAGGATCCTGCAAATATTTCTCTCAAGAATTTGTAATATGCACAGTTGGTGAAAATTTCCATGCGACTACGCGAAGAATCCTCTAAAAAAAATAATTTTGGAGAATCATTCAGGCATAAAATTATTTGGTATATTTTTTTTTTAATTTAAATTATGAGGACAGTGGACTAGAAATGGATATTTTTTTCTGACTCCAAGTGCAAGGCTCGGAGTGAGTGAAAATTTTCATCACCGGTAAAGGCACATTAGAGTATAAAATTAGAATCAAGAACTGATTCTGAATTGTGTTGAAAATTTTTTCTTTTTATGAACTTTTAGTCCATATTTCACTTGCAGAAAAAATGCGACTCCTCGCGGTAGCTTCCAGTATTGAAGGATAGCTTTTGATAAGTAAATATTTCATTCTGGCAATGTCAACGAAAATTATTCATCAATAGTTCATTTACTTCAGGCAAGAATATATTTTCTTCTTTGAATTTTTTTCTTCTTTTTTTATTTTTTCAGCCAAATGAAGCTTTGTAAAAGGGACTGCAGTCGTGGTTGCCAGGATGTTGCCTCGACCGGTACTGAAGAGTCGAGTCCTGCAGGACTCGACTCTTTAGTACCGTTCGGTATACCATTTAGTATAAGAGATAAAGAAAAAAGAAAAAAATTCAAAAAGGAAAATATATTCTTGCCTGAAGTAAATGAACTATTGATGAATAATTTTCGTTGACATTGCCAGAATGAAATATCTACTTATCAAAAGCTATACTTTAATACTGGAAGCTACCGCGAGGAGTCGTATTTTTTCTGCAAGTGAAATATGGACTAAAAGTTCATGAAAGGAAAAAATTTTCAACGCAATTCAGAATCAGTTCTTGATTCTAATTTTATACTCTAATGTGCCTTTACCGGCGATGAAAATTTTAAGTCACTCCGAGCCTTGCACTTGGAGTCAGAAAAAAATATCCATTTCTAGTCCACTGTCCTCATAATCTAAATTTAAAAAAAAATATAACAAATAATTTTATTCATGAATGATTCTCCAAAATTATTTTTTTTAGAGGATTCTTCACGTAGTCGCATGGAAATTTTCACCAACTGTACATATTACAAATTCTTGAGAGAAATATTTGCAGGATCCTGCAACTTTTTAAAAATTTTCTATGATCAAATAATATTATACTCCAATTGATGAATGGAGAAATACAATTTCTTAGGAGAAATTCGCGCATTATCAGATCTTTTTGCCAACCAACGATTTATACACAATTAACGGGAGAGTATTAAATGTAGAATATATGCAAGTATTCTCCATCACTCTTCCACCAAGAATATGGGTGCTTCCCTTTTATAATTTCAAATTTCATATGATTGATACGTGAATTTCTCCAAATATTTAATATTTTCCGGTTATCAATCCTAGAGCGCCATGCAGTGGGATTGAAAATCATCGGACTCCTTTTATTCTCCTCTTCATTAAAAAAAACTTTTCCTACAATTTCATGAAATTTCAAAGATGAAATTATATTCTTGAGACAAGTTCTCGCAGTCTTTTGCTTTTTCGTACATCAACCGAATGAGAACGCATGGTGACGGCCAGAAATCCCCGGTAGATTGTAACTATTACCCAGGTAGGAATAGACCACTGGCCCAGGCTTGGTCCGAGCTTGTCCCAAGCCCAGTCAAGCTTGGGTGAGGCTTCATAACCAGGTCCGGCCCAAGCTTGGTGAAAACTCAGAATGTAACATTGGACCAAGGCTGGAATACCAAGCCAGGACAAGTGTTGGTATTCAGCCTTGGACCAAGGTACATTTTACGGAAATGCCAAGCGTCAACCAATATTCATTTAATATTCAGCTAAAATATTTAAACAATGTTGACTCATCGATAATGATTTGATTAGCCTTTTGCGAGATAAATCACTTCAAATAATATTGAAAAAATAAAAGACTATGAAAAAAAAAATTACCCTGGCAAGGATTCGAACCCAGAACCATCGATTCTCAAAAATTTTAATAAAAAAGGTCATTTCATTGTTAATTATTCTCGATCCAGGTGGTATAGATATATGTTCATCCAGATGTCGATATTCCGGATGTTTATCCCCAGAGAAGATGATACCAAGTGCCGCCGTTGTCCAAGATATTCACCGAAGACTTGTCCTTGAAACATGCATCTAGCCCACTGCACTATTCGATTTACTTCAGGGCATAGTATATAAAACCGGATTATGAAGTGACTGAACTTTTTCTTCACTCTTCAGAACTCTGAAACTCTATAATTGACTATAATTTGTATTCTTCCAATGTTATAATAATATTTCCTTCAATTGTTTATCGACTTAAATAATTGATAACAACATTTCGGTATCCGATCGTGGGAGAATCTTGGGTCAAGCTTGGTATCTGAGTTCGCTGCGCAGTTGATTTTCAGGCTTGGTTACCAGTCCTGTATATAGTCTGATTGAAGACTATGTACCAGCCTCCAATATGGCATGGTATTCCACTATTACCGAGCCTTGGATACCAGACTTGGTTATAGCCTGGTCCGAACCTGACATTCCCATGGCTTGGTATGTTAGTCTTGGGAGAAGCCTGGTCCAGCCCTGGTATTCTGGGCCTTGGTACCAGTCTTGGGCATAGCGTGGTATCAACAAAAGTTCAAGCCAGGTACAATCTAGGTATACCAAGACTTGGTAACCTGAGGCTGTACCATGCCTGGTCCGGTTGTCGAAGCTTGGCATTTCCCACCTGGGTAATCTTCTTCTTGCCTGAAACTTGTGGATATTTGTGAATGATGCGGTTAGTTTCTAGCTGAGCATTCAATTACTGTCTATTCTAAATGGTCCTTTTGAATGATGCTGACTAGAACTTCAATTGAATCGTGGAGCTATTCAGAGAATTATCTCAAGTGAATTATCGAACTGCAATAATGATTCGTAAATACTCGAACTCTTTTCCATAATCAGTCAAATACTAACATAAATCTGACAATCCTTCAAAATTACATATCGCTCACTTGTAAAGGAATTCCATGCACTTTGAATCAGTTAGTTCATGCTTCAACTGTTGAACAGGAAATTTCTGCCAATAAATACCAGAGTTTCCTGACAGCGGTACCGTTTTGGTCTTCATCATTTAACAACACTTATCATAGAGAAACGAAGAATACCGGAATAACATGAATTCTTGTGCCAAACTTATCGAAACTGTTAATATGTTTCCCGGAACTCACGAGATCTTCTCTTTTTTTGAAAGGAATTTCTCCATTTCCTATTCGTACAGACACTGATTCAAGTGGAAAGTAGTGAAGAAACCTCCGAATTTTCCTAGAAATTCAAGTGCTTCATTCCAGTTTTCTCTTGGCCTCTCAGATTCTGCGCAGAAGTACTCATAACTTCTCATCATAAGTAAGCTCTGTGTAATAATACCTCGTGGAGTCAACATCATAATTCGAGCACTGACCTTAAAATCAGACTGTTTCGTCAGAATTTGGCAGATTCTACACACAAGAAAATACCACCTTGAATGAGAACTAGTGCAGTTCCGCGACGGCACTCGGATAATTCCCCAAAATATAATTCTTGTTGCCGTGATAAGCTTTGGAACTGATTAATTCGTATATTAACTTGCCATAATGACAACATTATCAAACAAAGTAAATTATATTTATTGTGTAACCCAATACTTACCGTTTGCATCACCAGTAAAATTGGTCCGACTAATCATTCGATTAAGGCCTATTCTCACATTCCATTGTCCACTTTTGGGAATATTCAATTAAAATTAATTGGGTGGAGCAGATAATATATTCGCATGATAGGAATATAGTCATATATTTGTTCTCAGATATATTAAATATAAAGGGCAAATTCGTAGTTTCTGCAACACATCTCGTATAATTCCACTTGCAGTCCATGGATTATTCACCGAATCCACGAGCAATATTTGTGTGAATCATCTCGATTTGAAAGAAATCATAGACTAACAGAGCTGAATACGCTACGTTGCTCGAAAAACACGAAACGATTTCTCTGGAGAATCCGCGAGATCAGCGCATGGGTCTGTCCCTTTCAGCCGAAATATTTTTGAAGTTATACTTCTTTAGGCGCGTTACGCAAATCGGATGAGAGTGAAATTTCTGAGGGAAACGAAGTGCGCGCGCACACCGAGTCAGAAAATCCACAGGATGAATGTAGCTGCAAACGCGCATCAACCGACTATACTGTACATCGGCTTACTTCTCTCCTAAGGGGCCCAAACTACCAGCGTAGTAGTGGGGATAGAGACCGAAGCAGCGTATAGCATTTTTTTATTTATGAACGTGCAATGTGACAGAGATGGATTAAATCGAATCTAGATGCGTGTTGATCGACTTGACCTAAATTGAAATATCTCAAAAACTATTCAAAAAAATTAAGGATCAAAATGAGTAAAACCCCGTCTCCCTACGACTATGAGTTCCTGAAATTTGGTGTTTTTAATGGAAAATTCGAAAATGACGCGTGAGGCTCTAATTATTTGTTTCTAGGTAGAGAATTCTGTTCAGTAAAAAATCAATATCTCGGAAACTACCAGTCCTAGAAGAACGGGGTTTCGCTCATTCTATTCGTTAATTCATCCTCTGAATTTTATTCGCAGCATGTCTCGATGAATTTTCAATAGTTTTCGAGATATTTTCATTTAAAGCCAAGCGCGTCTGACGTTCACTCTCCTCCTTTGTGTGATACATACTTCTACGTAGTGTCGGCAAGGCACTCACACAGTTCCAAACCTTTCGCTTCGGAGAAGAATCCTGGCCAACGTTTTTAATTGATTAGAGGATATCGTTTTTTCAAATTTTTTTGGAGTTAAATGTAAAGATAACGGTAATATGCATATGTTACCAAAAAATAGTCTCGTGAGATGGAATTTCGGCTATGCAAAAAATGATTAAAATCTTGTGAATCCTATTTAGCCATATAGGAGTGTGATAGCCTTTGCCTGACAGAGAGTGTTAGGCTCCTACTTGTCGAGAGATGCTACCGCATCTCCTGATTTATCAAATAATAAGTTTTAGATCACGCTGAAGAAGTATAACTTCTATCGCGCGTACAGGCGGTCCACGCACCCTCTTTTTTTTATGATGCTGAAACTCATTTATCTCAGACGTAATAATATGAGATTCTTCACAAATAAAGTCATTTACTCGACCGAAACTCATGGATCGTTAATTCAATACAAACCGGCCTAATAACATAAATACTTGAGACAAGAACACATTTCCCTGATAAAAATTTTTTTTTATGTCAGTGTATAATTATTTTACTCACTAACTATATATTTTCGTAATCCCCACTGTTCTGGGATTACTTTAATATATTTTGGAGAGAGCCAAAACCTATTCCTACCTATGTCCGAAGATTTCAGACGTATACGTTGATAAATATTATTAACGTAATCCCCGTTTTATGGGGTTCAATTTAATTCATCTTATTTTCACTCGTTGCGCTAATTAACGGAAACTGTAAAGTTTTAACCCTATAAGTGTAAACTCTACTTCGACTTGATCCCCGAGTCATCCCGATTATCCCTATTAGCCCAGGAACATAAGGCGAAAACAGGGGTCAACTGCGGAATTTGAGATAGTAAGCTGAAAATTTGCAAGGACCCTTGTTTTGACATTATATAAGTTGTCTCAAAAATCGAATATCATATCGCGCCGGCGTCTTGAGATATTCAAGGTCGAAGGTCGTGAAAATTGTTTTATTCCAGATATCTTGTTTCCTTTACTCTCAATAATATTGTTGGCAATTACAAAAGTTGTAGAAAATTAAATTCTCTACAAATTTTGTCTGAAGCAATTTTCTATATCATGAGCCGTTTTTGAGATACAGCGCGGAGGGTGGGGAGCGCTCCGTCCTATCAATGATAACGCTACGTAGACGATGAAATACAACCCATAGGAGCGGTTACCAAGTAATAATTGACTGAAGATGTCATTATTATCTATAATGCTTAGTTATTCATTAATTAATTAATATTTATCGCTTATATTAATAAATAAGATATTTGTTCCATTTATTCTGTGAGCTTTGGTCTCACAATAAAAAAGGAAATTATAGGGAATATCGGGAGTGGGGAGAAATAACTTAAAACACGGTGAAATAAAGTTAAACTAGTGCTTTTATTCAGTACTCAGTCCTTCCACCTTTTCTCAGTCCACTAATACTTATTATTATTTGGGGGGATTGTCTCAGGGGAGTCTCAATTATCAAAGTGGGGGTTTCTCTACTCTTCGGTAATAATGACCAATGTGACCGTCAGTTGACAGTCACGGTAATGTTACTCAGGTAATAATGACCGGTTCTGATGCCACGGTGAAAACGACCAGCAATATGGCTAGTGCTCGAGCACGTGGCTGGCACCAACTTTGGGGTTAATTATCACGGGGCCTCAGGGGAAATAATCTCTTAATCCAAACAACTTATTATGGGAAACTCAAGGAAAATCAGGGGAATCTCTTTCTCTCGTTGTCAACACTCGCGGGATATTTGCGGAAAACTCACTATATTCACAGGGCTGGGGGGACAACAATCACTCTACCTCTATTTTCTCCTCAGGGCTCTGTCCTTCACTCTTCTTCAGGAGATACCATGGAAAAACTACTCTTCACTCTCTTTTCACACCTTTTCCTCTATTTTACACGACCCTTTACTCTCTTGACTTCAATTACTTGGGATAAAAACACTCTATTAACACGTGGTCGTTCTTCTATCTCTCAAGTCCCACCGCCATGTCATGTTTCTCCCACCAGCCTCAATATGGCCGCTCCTCATGGAGATTCCCTCGGGCTCCGCCCGATGGCGCGTCGAGTATCTCTCGCGCGAGTCTTGACTCACCCGGTTACAATTCATATAAATTATGGTATTTAAAAATGAAGTAATATTTATGCATTTTCATTCTATCATTATGATTTCTCAATCAAAAATAAAATGAGTATTTCTGCGTTGAAATGGATGAAATCGTTCTAATATAACTATATATATTATGCGTCGAAAAAGGGGCCTCGACTACCACCTTTCTATTCATAGCAGCGGTTAGAGATGGATTTTTTTTGATGATTCTATTGAAAAGCTGAGGAAATTTTAGTCGGAAAACAAGTGTCAGACGTATTTTTTCCGATTTCTTTAAAAATTCGATATTTCTCGGCTTTTTTGAGGGGTAAAATTAGCCTTTACATATTTACATATTTTTTCCGAAATGTGATTCTCTTGAAAAAAAAAAAAAAAAAAAAAAATATTAATAAAAATTAATTTATTAATAAATTTATTTGTTTAATGGCAGTTTAAAAGCCTCTTCTTTTTTGGTAATTTTAAGTTTTTTGGAAATATCTCTGGTTCTATGGGTCGTAGCGTAAAAATTTTGATGAGAGATGAAAGGTGAGATCATTTGCCATCGATTTATAAGGTTTTCAATTTAAAAATATCGATTTTCGAGGTATTCATGGGCATTTTTGTGAAACAGTTCCGTTAAACAGTTTTTGGCCTAGAACTCTCCGAAAAGTTGATATTTTTGAATTAAAAATCCTACAAATCGATGGGAAATGAGCCCACCTTCCATTTGAGACCAGCCCCGAATTGCTGCAACCAATAGAACCAGAGATATTTAGAAAAAACTGAAAATTTTCAAAAAAGGGAAGGCCTGTACTCCTCAGAAGAGCCGAAAAATATAAAATTTTCAAAAAAATCGAAAAAAATATATCTGACACTTGTTTTCCGGCTGAAATTCCCTCAGCTTTTCAATGGAATCATCAAAAAAATCCATCTCTAACTCTTTCATTACAGTGTCCTTTCTGCCCCACTCTCCCCTATTGTACATAATATAGACAAATATCCACACAATCACATGAAAATTCCCGAGATATCCCATTTTATTCACTTTTATGCAATATTTCATATTAAAGAATTATTCCACTTTGCATCCCGCCTCCCAAATAGCCCCCGTTCCACTTTGCCCCACCTTTCTACTTTGCCCCACCCTCCCCTATTCAATAAATTAATGAAAATAAAAAATAAAAATTAATTATAATATCAATTATTTAATAAATAATCAAGCATTATTGATAATAATAACATTATTAGTCAACAATTAACCTGATAGCTGCTATATGGGCTGATTCCACAGTTCACGTTACGTTATCATTGATAAGATGGAGCGCTCTCCACCTTCCGCGCTGTATTTCAAGGATGGCTCATGACACAGAGAATTGATTCGGACAAAATTTGTAGAGAATTTAATTTTCTACAACTTTTGTAATGACCGAAAATAGTTTTGAGAGTGAGGGAAACAAGATATTAGGAAAAAACCGATTTCCACGACCTTTGACCTTGAATATCTCAAGACGCCGGCGCGATATGATATTCGATTTTTGAGACAGCTTATATAATGTCGAAACAAGGGTCCTTGCAAATTTTCAGCTTACTATCTCAAATTCCGCAGTGAAATCCTTATTTTCCTGGGCTATATATAATTTGTTCGTGTCTTGCACTCTTTATTCAGCTTATTAACTAATTGATCGATTGTCTGATCAATATCTCCTTCGCTCTTTAGTACCCCGATAACCAGCTGACGAGTATAATACTAGTACACTGCTAGTACTCCGTGCTAAATGATAGTACGGTATACTGATACTGTATGCGCCACTTACCTGTGTATTATACGAGTATTCTACCAGTACGCCGTAGCAGTACGATATACTTACATCTTACTGGTACGATACTGAGCATGATACTAGCATTATACTAGTACGTCAACGTATACCCGTACCAAATCCTACCCCACCCTCCCTTCCGCCCCCTTGTTTCCCGCAGCAATTTATTAATTAAAAAATAAAATATATTGAAAAATGATGAATATTCATTTATTAAATAGAAATATACAAAATAATATAATTTTTATACAATAATATAACCATCAAAGATGAAATTAAAATAAATAAAATAAATAATGCGATTCTCATAAAATAACTAAATTTGAATAATATCAATAATTATATTCGTGAATAATTCATTGAAGAAAAAAAAAAAGTAAAACAAAACCTATTCTATATTGAAAATCAGGAAAAACATTTTTTCTGTCCATTCTCATCATCGCAATGCCTCGAAAACGGATCTCTTGAACATTTTCTGAAACAGAAAGAAAATATTATTGGCAGTACACGGCTTTCGGCGGTCCCTGGGCTTTTCTAATTTCTCCTGAAACTGAAAAAAATATAATTATTGCCAGTACGCGTCACTGGAACGTCCCTAGACTTTCCAAAATTATCCTGAGAATGAGGAAAAATAATTATCGCCAGTATACGTCTCTGAGACGTCCCTGGACTTTTCAAAATTATCCTGAGAATGAAAAAAAAATCATTATTGCCAGTACACGCCTCTAAGACGTCTCTGGGATTTTCTACTTAATTTAGAAAATGAAAATATAATTAATGTCAGTTCACGTCTCTCAGACTTCCCTGGACTCTTCTAATTCATCCTAAAACTAAAGGAACAACAAATATTGCCAGTACGCGTCTCTGAGACGTCCCTGGACTTTCCAAAATTATCCTGAAAATGGAAAAATAATCATTATTGCCAGTACACGCCTCTGAGACGTCCCTGGACTTTCCAAAACTATCCTAGAGATAAAAACAAAATAATTATTGCCAGTACATGCCTCTGAGACGTCCCTGGACTTTTAAAAATTATCCTGAAAATGAGAGAACAATAATTATCGCCAGTACGCGCCTTTGAGACGTCCCTGGACTTTTCAAAATTATCCTGAAAATGATAAAACAATAATTATGGCCAGTACACGCCTCCGAGACGTCCCTGGACTTTTATAATTAATTTTGAAAATGGAAAACTATAATTATTGCCAGTACGCGTCTCTGAGACGTCCCTGGACATTCCAAGATTATCCTGAAAGGAAAAAAACAATAATTATTGCCAGTACGCGTCTGTAGGACGTCCCTGGACTTTTCAAAATTATCCTGAGAATGAAACAAACAATAATTATTGCCAGTACACGTCTCTAAGACGTCTCTGGATTTTTCTACTTAATTTTGAACATGAAACACTATAATTAATGCCAGTACACGTCTCTCAGACTTCCCTGGACTTTTCTAATTCATCCTGAAACTAAAGAAACAATAATTATTGCCAGTACACGCCTCTGAGACGTCCCTGGACTTTTATAATTAATTTTGAAAATGAAAAACTATAATTATTGCCAGTACGCGTCTCTCAAACGTCCCTGGACTTTTCAAAAATATCCTGAAAATAAAAAAACAATAATTATTGCCAGTACGCGTCTCTTAGACGTCCCTGGACTCTTATAATTAATTTTGAAAATGAAAAACTATAATTATTGCCAGTACGCGTCTCTGGGACGTCCCTGGACTTTCCAAGATTATCCTGAAAGGAAAAAAACAATAATTATTGCCAGTACGCGTCTCTAGGACGTCCCTGGACTTTTCAAAATTATCCTGAGAATGAAACAAACAATAATTATTGCCAGTACACGCCTCTAAGACGTCTCTGGACATTTCTACTTAATTTTGAACATGAAACACTATAAGTAATGCCAGTACACGTTTCTCAGACTTCCCTGGACTTTTCTAATTCATCCTAAAACTAAAGAAACAACAAATATTGCCAGTACGCGTCTCTGAGACGTCCCTGGACTTTCCAAAATTATCCTGAAAATGAAAAAATAATAATTATTGCCAGTACACGCCTCTCAGACGTCCCTAGACTTTTCCAAATTATCCTGAAAATAAAAAAACAATAATTATCGCCAGTACGCGTTTCTGGAACGTCCCTGGACTTTTCAAAAATATCCTGAAAATAGAAAAAAAACAATGATTGCCAGTACGCGTCTCTAGGACATCCCTGGACTTTTCTAATTCATCCTAAAACTAAAAACACAACAAATATTGCCAGTACGCGCCTCTGAGACGTCCCTGAACTTTTCTAAATTATCCTGAAGATAAAAAAACAATAATTATTGCCAGTACACGGCTCTGAGACATCCCTGGACTTTTCTCTTCAATTTTGAAGATGAAAAACTATAACTATTGCCAGTACGCGTCTTTTAGACATCCTTGGACCCTTCAAAATTATTTGGAAAATGAAAAAAAACAATAATTATCGCCAGTACATGCCTTTAAGACGTCCTTGGACTTTTCTAATTTATCCTGAAACTGAAAAAACAATAAATATCGCCAGTACGCGCCTCTGAGACGTCCCTGGACTTTTCAAAAGTACCCTGGAAATGAAAAAAGGATAATTATTGCCAGTACGCGTCTCTGAGACGTCCCTTGACTTTTTTTAAATGATCCTGAAAGTAAGGAGATATCGATCGAATAATATCATGGAAAGGGCCCCAACCCCGCCCTTTCCTGTGAGACACATCCACTATATTGTCTCTCCAATAATTTTGCCTGTGAAAAAAATGAACGAATTAGTATTGAAAACAGCCCCAGCCCCGCTGATTTCTGTGAAGCTCATTCTACAGCTCCTCCAACCAAATTGAAAATAAAAGTTTACGTTATACTTAATCATCCGCCTGATCTCCCAGCAAATCTTCCTCCAGTAGCACCCCCTCTTGGTCATCTCCTGCGTAGTCCCCGGGCAACTGCTGATCTTCTGCATTCCGTGGGGCTGGCTGCTCGGGCTGGTCACGGTGCGGTGGTCTGAACCGTTGACGTTGGCGTGGTGGTTCGCCTTCAGCAGGTCCACGAGGAAAATGTCTGCGGCGCCATCGAGCTTCCATGGCCTTCTCGGCTTTGACCATGACAGTTTTGAAGGTAAGAGCATCCGGACCTTCAAATTTCTGGCTCATCTCCATGGCTTCTGAAAAAACCCAAGAATCATGATCAATCTAGATAGGTTCAATTACAGAAAAGGGATACCAAATGTGTAATTTCTCACCACGACAGGCAGTAACGAATTTAGTTTCCGCCAGAGCCAACTTTAGCGGAGGGACACCTCCCCAGGTCATGTGTGGTGTTACTTCTTCATTTTCAGCAAACGCCTCTTTGAAGAAGTTGCTCGCACAATCTCCCGGATCAAGGAGCCCCAGATTGAGGAAGTAGCCGACCAGCTGCCGATACGCTGCATCATCGGCGTCGTCAAATCTCTCGAGATCTTCTCGAGTGCGAAAAGGCAACTGTGCTGGAAGTTCCTCTGCTCTTCCCAACAGTTGTCTCCTGCATTCCTGCAACATCCTAGTGTTGGCTGCCAGCTCTTCTCTCAGATGAGCGACCTCTTGTTCTACACGAGTGTTGCGCTGCTCCATATGATTCATCAGAGCCAACCTAGAATGATATGATCTCTCATGCATTAGAAATGTAATAAGTGCAAAATCTGCGATGTACTTACGCCCATGCAGGAGCATCGGCCATAGCCTGAAGATTCTCAGCTGCTGGTGGTGGTGGTGGTGGTGGTGGTGGTGGTGGTGGTGGTGGTGGTGGTGGTGGTGGTGGTGGTGGTGGTGGTGGTGGTGGTGGTGGTGGTGGTGGTGGTGGTGGTGGTGGTGGTGGTGGTGGTGGTGGTGGTGGTGGTGGTGGTGGTGGTGGTGGTGGTGGTGGTGGTGGTGGTGGTGGTGCTGCTTGCTCAAGACGTGCTCGCTCGGCTTCTGCTTCTTGCTGAAGACGTGCTCGCTCGGCTTCTGCTTCTTGCTGAAGACTTGCTCGCTCGGCTTCTGCTTCTTGCTGAAGACGTGCTCGCTCGGCCTCCACTTCTGCTGCTGCCTCACGACGTGCTTCCGCGAGTGCTGCTTGCGCTTCTCCCGCTGCTGCTGCTGCTCTCTGTAGCTGCTCTGCTGCTGTCGATGTTGGCCTCTGTGGTGTACCTGAAACATTGCTAAAAGTTGCGGAAGGGGCTGCTTGGGGAAGGAAAATTGGAGGTTGGATGGGACTCTGATTGCTGGGTAGTGGTTGTCGCAATCGATTGAGATGACGCTGCAATTGCGAAGAGCCATCACGAATTGTGGGAATCGGGTTTGCATGATTGGTTGCTCTGCCTCCTCCTCCACGTCCTCCTCCTTGACCGCGATTGGTCGCTCGACCACCGCCCCTGCCTCTCATCATCTAGAAATTGAGAAAATCGTATTCCATGCTATACAAATGCAAATAGGTACAAAGAAAAACTAGTAATCGACAGAGAGCGTGCGACTGGGCTGAAGAAACTTTTGGACAAGTGTCACGAGTAATAGAACAGTTCGAAAGTGCTGCCCGGAGATAATTAAAGCAATTGTAATGCCTGCCTAAAATAATCCCAAACGAGTAAACTTGAAGATGTTTCCAATGACCGTTTGTACAACTATAACCAACTCTCTTTCACTGCTAAAAGTGGACATAAAACAACGCTTGAATTTTGCACAATAGCTCCCTGACTCCGAACATGTTTCAAATAAAATTCTATACAATTTCTCCAGTTTCAGACAAACACGTACGTCTAACGATCTGTTGATGATAATAGCAATGCCGCAACAAAAACATCCGGAATCGGTTCCTCGAATTGGGTATTATGCCAATATGGCATACGAAAACATTTACCGTGGACATCATTGATATCGATAACGGACATTTCTTCGGAGAGACGAGAGCATAAGAATATCCCGACTGACGACGATGGGATTGTTCCATTGGAGAAATCATTAATTTGTCTAAATTTTTTAACCAAGAAAGAAACATTATTTTCAGAAATAATAACATTTTTCACGATACAAATTGAAGAATCATTTAAGATAAGTGTATCGTCTCGACCGTTTACTGATATAAGGAACAATTCACTGTGAAACGACTGGAATTGTTGATAATTGGGTGGGAGATTTGGACAGACCTCGCTGCGCCATGGCTTTTTTGGACCAAATACCGAATTATTTTCAACGCTCCCAGGAAGAGTAGATACGTAAGCCTGTTCCGCACGTCTGTTCCTTATCTGTTGAAGATGCTGATGAGGCTTATGACACGCTTCTGGAAACGCCGACATATTATTTTCATAGGGATACGCAGAAAAGAAATCTAAAGGACCAAAATTTAGAGCATCTTCAGCTAAATGGAGGAGACCATGTACGTTGTAAGAAATATATTCAGGTCCGTAAATTTCCTCCGCTGTCAGTACGTACGTTTGTAGAAGAGCTCCAGCGTATTCAAGGTCATCAACTGTTCGCAATGGATTTACTAGAAGGCGAATAGCAGTATGGAGAATTTCCATATGTAGATAAATGTTAGTCTCGATCATTCCACGAAAAATAACTGGACCTGTGTATAAGAGAAGTTGACGCAATTCTGTCGCTTTGAATAAACCAAATTTAGTAATATCTTCGGGTTTCCGCGCGAAATCTCTTGGACAATGAGTTGATACTGCAAGTAGACGTGCATTAACAATTTGTACCAGTTGATCATTGAGCTTCAGGTGTCTCGCATACTTCCCATTAACAATAACGCTCAATTGCTTACGCATAACCCCCAAGCAAACGAGATGCATATACTCAAAAGGAGTTTGCTTAACCAAATCCATGGGGAGAGTGGAAAGAGGGCTATCCTCGTCCGTAGGGTGTGATCCATCAACGTGTGAATCGTATTCTTCACGCATGCGAGGTCGATGACCCACCCCACGATAAACCGTGACACCTTGACGTATGGCAGTACCTGTGACCCAACATCTGGAACAAGGACAGAGTCCTTTATGACCTATGTGACACAAAACATACGCTCGAGCTGGGGCATCTGCGACAAAGCATTCAATTGAAATTGGATAGTTTCTACCGTCGTGTAAAACGCCTCGTCGCAATAGCTCTTTTAATTCAGTTACAAAGGGGTTAAGAAATTCTCGAACTGGAACCGGCTTCAGAGATGAGCCTTGCCAAATTCCAACCATTTCAGTTTTCGACTTTGTTTCCGGGATTCTAATTTGAATAGGCCATATATGAATTTTTCCCTGCTGATCTCAAACTGCCCCATCAGTGCTAAAATCGATGAGTAACGGATTAGGGATTGAAAATACAGGAATAGTGCGGAGAATAGTTTTTAGAGCTTCTTCAACTCCAAGATGAAGATATTGACCACCAGCAAGATTAAGAATAGGCACTGGAGTGCGTGGAGTCTTCAAGAGAGTACGCGTATCTTTCGGAAGACCTCTCAAACAAGGATGTTGACGGATAACCCCTAAAACCTCATTACATTGCACGTGATTCATAGAAGAGCTCATAAATGCTTTTGCAAGATTTTGTGAAAAAAGTTTAGGATCGTCCACATTATTCGCGTGAAGGTCGATGTTTGGCGCGTTGACATCATTCGGCTCCTCCCCTTCGTCCAGAAAACCTGCTTCGTTCCCCTCCCCAAAATCATATGGATCACGTGGTGCGTTTGGCTCGTTCGGTTCAAGTCGCCCATTCTCGCTTGGCTCATTCAAATGGTTCGGCTCGCGTGGCGGGTTATGTTCAAACGGTGCGCATGGAGCAGCAACCACTTCTACCACGGGTACATTTAAAATATTTGCCCTTTCTTGTCGTGACGGACTTCTCGACGTAGACGCTGTAATCGACGTTGTTCAGCGTAACATAACTGAGTCTCGCGTTTCCTAGTGCGTAATATGCTAGCACGATACATAATTGTGATATGGCTGTTGAGACGCGCCAAATTCGAGGAAAAGTATAACTATTTGACGACTGTAAAATTTAGAAGAGTCAATTGAGCGCAATATTCAATAACAGAGGGACTACAACTCCAACGCTAGCAGCAGCAACGGAAATGAGGAAATAGGAAGTAATGAAAATTATGATAATTAAGGAAAAATAAACCTTGGAAGCTGAAAAGAAATCTCCTTCTGCCTCAAGGCCAAGTGTCCTCACGACTTCGTCAGTATTGTCAACCTGTAATCGAAAAAGTCGTACAATAATAATTTTATGTTTTGAATATTTTTCATCCCTAAAACTACTCTCGACTTCACAATCATGAAATTACAGAATGCTCGTTGTAATTTAAATAAGCAGGCATGCCTCGCTGCGTTAGTCGCTATTTCTATCACGTTATACTTCAAATCGCTATATCTTCTTCTCAATTTCTGCTGATGAATTGGCAAGATGCTTCCGAATGGTTTTTCCTGGATTTTTCCAATCATTTCCCTCGAAAAAAATTATATATACTAAATTTTACATGAAAAATCACTTTTTCACTTTTACTGTTCCCTTTCGGATACAGTTTCTGATTGTCCTACGGAGGTGAGTAGAAGCTTATTTGAAAGAGGAAAATGTGTTCTCTCAGAAAACTAAATAAAAAATATGAACATTCATTCAAAAAAATATAGAAAAATGACATTTTTTGAATTTGTTTTGGAAATATTGAGAAAAAATACTTCTTTTAATGAAATGAGCAGAGAACTTCATCTAAAAATGCCCAAAATTAACGGCTTGTTTAGCTCATGAAAACGAAACTTTTTAGCTTTTTCCCGATGAAATCGGATGAGTAGTTTGGAAGATACAGCCTACTCTCGGAAAAACTTCAATTCAAAATCTCTCGAGAATCGTTCAGCTGGTATGCCTCCCATCCAATCCCAACTATCTTTGTCAGAAACTACATACACACAGAAAATTTGAAGGCTTTAAGTCAATTATTCATTGAGCTATGGTGGACAGACCGAGTTTTTGAGAAAAAGCACAAAAAAATTATTAACTAACGGAATAATGGGATTAAATTCATAAAAATTTGCCGATAGTTAGATACTCTGGTTGCAAATCTCGAGTTAAATTTTGAACGGTATTCGTTTTACGCAAATTAAGAAATTTTGAAGAAACGATTTTCACAAAATCGCTATATCTCAGAAACTATTCAACCGATCTTGCTGAAATTTTTATGGAACTCAATTTTCATCAAAACTGAAATCTTGCCAAAATTTCAGATTTTCATCTAGCACCATTCTCGAGTAATTGAGAGTCTCAGGGCTGTACAGATAGATGTACACAAATATATGTCTGCTTTGTTTCTCATTATTCTTTTTCGGCTTTTTGAATCATTTTGAGTCGTTCCCAATGAAAATTCACATTTCGAAAAAAAAAGCGAAAACAAAACTTCCATTCGCAAGCAAAAACTGAATAAAAATGAAATCTACTATTAATTTTCCGCGATTATTGTACGAATATCATGGAAAATAATGGAGATGCGCCTTTCTCATCCTCATCTTTTTTCATAAAAAATCTCGAAAGTACCGAAAATGCTTAGTATAAAAAGGGGGTATTTGCAGCAATTCTTGAGATATTCTCAAAAAGATTAATACAAAAAAGGAGAAATCATCCTTTTTTTTAGTTTCCCATTGTTTTTTTTTTCATCAGTCGTTGGGAATATTTCCGAAACCCTGGACACTTCTTTGCAAAAAATTTTGAGAACTACTAAAAGGAAAATTATCAAAATTACGCTATCTCTCTTAGTTTCCGAGATCTTCGTAAGAAAAAAGTCTTAAAAAAATGAAATATTGAAGAAATAAAGACAAAATTCAATTAATTGCATTTCATTTCCGAGAATATCCCGGAAACTAAGCGAGATACGTCGAACTTACCCTGTTTTTTTGTAGAGAAATTCAAGAGCTAAAAAAAAATACAGAGGAAATAGCTCTATCTCGCTTAGTTTCCTTCATATTATGACAAAAATGATTAAAAAACATCGGGTTTTTTTTTTCACATTCTATTCGAGCAGAATTAAATTAAGATAACTTAATCCGAAAGGATAAATCATGAAAAATTGATAATAATGCGATGTTCAAATATTTATTCATAATTTTCCCCAATTAACTCTTTTTTTTAACCCTTTTAATCAACTTATAAAAATGTAAACATCGATGCCCAAAGAACCCGTGACAACAACAAAGAAAAGCCCTTGTACACAGTATGTCAATTGTGTAGGAGGTTAAAAACACTGTTTTTCCCCCCAATTAATTAAAATTCGAAATTAATCATTGAAAACCCCACTAATTTACCGAAAAACAGTCTAATTATAAAATAAATGTAAAAAAGCCGGCATTGAAAAAACCACGCGACGCGTCACTATTTATTCTCGAAATTGGCTGTTAAAACGAATGGAATATTAACAAAACATACCTTAAACGATGTCAGAAGACCTTTAGCTCTCTGCAATAATAAATTCTGCACCTGGAAAACTGAAACTTCTTCTTAAAATGCACTTGAAAAAGACACTTGCAAAATCGCCGTCTGAATCGCCCAAGCTCACAAAGAAGAAGGAAGTTACGTGACGTCACCGGGCTGATGTAAACATTTCATTGCGCACACTCCGAGTAGTGTCCGCGCAACATTCTTGGCGCGCTATTTGAATCGATTTTAATTTTTCTATGTGAAAAGAAATTGTTTTTTCAAGTAATTTTTCTAGAGGTGAATAAAATAAATTAACTAGTACACACTCACCTGTTATCACTTTCATTTTCCTCAAAATTTAATTGCTACAGTTGTTTATACAAAAAATTCGGAAACAAGTCAATATCGAACGCACAGTGTCCTACGAATAGATAAGTATACTGTTAAATATTTCTGACTGAATTTTCCGTGCAAAATTCCAGAAATTTTAAACAAGTCATATCTTTACTGAAATTCCAGATAATTACGTCATTGATCAAAATGAACAGATCATCGATTTTCAAATAATTTCACTCCTGGATATCAATGAAATTTGTAAATTTCAGCTGAATTGTTTCTTGAAAATTTAAAAAGAATAAGAAAAATGCAAGAAAAATTTGAAAATTCAAATCATTTCAATTCTGAATATTCATGTTCAGTGGAAAATTCAAGTGAGTTGTAGAATTTCCGTCTCAATCCTACTTAAAACTCAGATTCCTCGGAATTCCTTCGGAAACTCACAGATTTCATAAGCATTTTCCCATTGAAAAATATTCACTATCACGTTTATTAAAATTTTCATCGAATTTTCTATGAAATTTCAATTTTTCTCCAACAGTGATATAGTGAAAGTCAACTTTTCCTATAATAATTTACTTAATTAACGACGAAATTATAATAAATTATATGATTTGTAGTAATTTCGTTCAAAAGTATGGCGTACTAGTATTGTACCAGTACTATATTATTACAAAAAAAATTTAACTTAGTACAGCGTACTGGTATTATACTACTCTTGTACTAGTACGTCCACCTGGTGGCGTACTAATGGAATACAAAAATACGCCGTACTAGTATTATACTACAATTGCACTAGTCCGGCATACTGCATCAGTACGCCTGGTTATCGGGGGGAGTAAAATCTGAAAGTCGGTAAAGAAAATTACCATTCGCTGGTAAGTAATTATCGACTTTCAGGAATTTATTGAAGAAGATGGGTTGAGGTCAGACTAGCCGGGAAAAAAAAGTCGAAATAAGAAACTGCTCGAAAAAAAAGTCCTAATGCTAATTCGGACGAAAATGATGTATTGGAGAATTCTTAAATGCAGTAAAATTGAAAGGCTGAAACTTTTTTGTGTAGAAATATTTATTCAAAGAATCCGTAATTTTTTTGAGAAAAAAAATTATTGTCAATAAAAAAGATGGAGAATGACATCATCGCCTGAGAGTCAAAGGGGCGTAAGTGCCAAAAACATGAAATTCTGGTGTGAAAGGGGCGTATGTCCACATATCACTTAAAAATGTTTTTTATGGCCCCTGGAACATTATTTGGATAATTGAAAATAAAAATAACAAAGAGGCGTAACTACCAATTTTAAAATTAAAGGGACGTATCTCCACACTTACGCCCCTTTGTTATTTTCTTTTTAAACGCTATATAATTTTTAAAGTTAAAGTGGAAAAGACGTATCTCCGCACTTACGCCTCTTTGTTTTTATAATTTTTTTTACAGCATGTGAAAATTTTGGCAGTTATGTTTTTTTGTTTTTAGTATTTTTTATCCGAATTTTGGCACTTACGCCTTTTTGTTTTTGCGATTTTTATTAGTTTTTTCCGATGATTAGGACAAATTCAATGAAAATACTAAAAACAAAGAGACGTGTCTCCGGCACTTACGCCCCTTTGTTATTAGTCAGTGGTACTTACGCCTATATGTTATTATTTTTTATTTTCTTACTAATATTGCGTAAAAGGCAATTGGAGCAATAATAGTGGACATACGCCTTTTTGTCATTTCGAGAAAAATGGCACTTACGCCCCTGTAACTCTAAGGCGACGACGTGTATTTATAAAAAAAATTTCCCCACATATACTGATTCCGAAAAGGAACTACGGCGATAAATAATCGCCCGGATCATTAATTGTACGAATAAATAATTGAGGAGATATTTATGCGTGGACTTATTAACAGTCCGATGTTATATCATTGCGAATGGAAAATTAGGAGAAGTTAGAAATAATGAGAAAGATGAAAAATCACTTTCAAGTATGGACGAAAAAATGATTTTCAAAATTGTTCAATGGAGGAATTAAATTTAGGATGAATGAATGATTAGTAAGCCTATAAATTTTGAGGTAATCATAACTTCAAAATATAGTTTGGACCAATTTTATGAGAATTGGGAATTCCCCGAAAATTTTATTTGACACATTCATACGAGGGGTTACTCACTCAAGGATTGAGTGACACCATGACTTCCAAATGAAGTCGACTTCACGTGAATTCAGTCGCTGACTTCAATGACTTCAACAAAATGTGAAGTCAATGACTTCAAGCGTTGATCAACGTGACTTCATGACTGCAATTGACTGCCAATGACTTCATCAATTTGTAGTCAGTGACTTCAAATAGAATGAAGTCATTGAAGTCACAATCAATAAAATTTTACAAATAAAAGAGGGTGGGGGAAAACGGGTTTTCATCATATTGAAACAAAAACTTTCTATATAAATGACTCATTAGAATATTTAGATGTTTTTTATTGGAAATATTTTTTTAACGGCTTGAAAATATTATCAGGTAGTTTTAAAGCCCCACTCTCAGTTATCACGGCGGTGAAATAGTTTTTCGATACTGTTCAATATCAATATACTCATGCACACTCATTGGCTCTAATTTCAAACAATTTGTATTTTCATCTAAAATATACCAGTGGCGAAGAACACTGATCTTTTTTTTCGAGCATATTCACTTGAAAATTCTGTGCTACGCAAAGTTCTCCCTTCTGTATATGCGAAATTCAATATAAACCCTGATAAACATGTGGGGTATTCATTTTCTTTCGAAACCTGGAATACGTAATTTGAGTGACTTCAATTGATTTCATCGACTTCAAGTGACTTCAGGATTGACTTCAGAAAAATGAAATCATCTGACTTCAGTGATTTCAAAAAGTTGAAGTCACCTGACTTCAGTGACTTCACTGACTTCATCACGGTGTGGCGCCATGACTTCACGAGTGAGTAACCCCTCGCATTCATAGAAAGAGAAAAACATCGAATGCATTCTAATATGAAATTCCCATGAATTGGCGAATCCATGGGTTCTCGGTAGAAAAAATAATTTTTTGTTCGGGAAAATTCCCATTCTCCCTAAAATATAATCAGTCTAAAATTTATTTTTGAAATTATAATTACCCCAAAATTTATAGACCTACTGATTATTCATTCATTCCAATTTAATTCCTACATTGAACAATTTTCAAAAAGAATTTTTCTTTCATAGTTCAATGCGCTTTCTTATTTTTCTCATTATCTTCAATTTCTCCTAATTTTCCATTCGCAATGATAATGTCGTCGGACTATTAATAATTCCACGAATAAATATTTCCTCAATTATTTATTCGTGCAATTAATGATCCTGGTGATTATTTATCGCACTAGTTCCTTTTCGGGATTATTATATGTAGGGAAAAGTTTTTTCATGAAGACGTATCATTCTCCATCTTTTTCATTTTCAATAATTTTTTTTCCAACAGTTATGGATTCTTCGAATAAATATTTCCAACTAAAAAAGTTCCGGTATCTTAATTCTACACACTTTAGAGAAATCGTGAGTATATAATTCGGTCATTTATCCATGCGGAGGGGAAATTTCCGAAAAAATTGATAAGAGGACTTTTTTCTTTGTTTCCTGTTTCCAGTTTCCTGTTCTCACTCATTTCGTCCGGCTAGTGTGACCTCAACCGAAGAAGATTCCGAAAACTTTAAAAAAACAATGGAATCTGGGGGAGAAAAACAGAAACTGAAGTTTCTGTTTAAAAAAACGTGGCCAAGTACATGTTGCTGAGAATCCCCCTCTTTTAAAAAATGAATGAGATAATTCGAAGGAGCCAAGAATTTGAACTATTCTGCGAGGGCTGATGAGGAGGACAAGGAAAAAATACGAGTAGATGGCAGATTATTCAGTAGGAAAAATTAGAAACTTGGCCTTTCCGATTTTCATGAATGACTTCGGATTAAAACTAAGAAATCGCTGAACCAATTCCAACCAAAATCTAATCAACAGTAATCTATATCGAGATGCTCCGATTCCAATATTGATCATCTCGATCGCATTATTGATTAACGAGAAAACATGAACGAAAAAATTGGTCACATACACACACACACACACACACATACAAACATGTTCCTAAAAACTATCAGAAAATGTTGTGGAGGTCTCAAATCGTAAAGATCAACGAAAAAATCGATTTTTCATTTTCGGGGCAAATACATAAACTTCAATAATTGGGGAGTTAAAATATGGAATCATTTACTTATTAGAGAATGAATAATGGAATAATAACTATATAGAGAATAACGCTTGACATAGAACATTCTAGTGAAGTTGAGGGATAAATCTCAAGGATGAACAAAAGTGCAGCGTTGATGGAATAAAACAATAATTTTATTTAATGTTAAAGACAATAGTCATTCAGCTCATTTCCCTGAGATATTTGCACGTCCATCTCCATTTGTTGTGGCATCATCAGAGGCGTTCAGGTTCATGTAAGCTACATGTTTCTCTCCTGGAGTGAGTTTTCATCAATGAATCATTTGCAAAACTCGCAATTTAGCAGAGTCCATTCCAAGTTCATCCCTATACAATAAAAGAGGGTGCGTGGAACCCACGCGACAGAAGTGAAACTTCTTGCTTATTGTGTATAGATAGTGATAAATTATTAGGATTTTTTCAAATGAACAAGTGATAATAATTTAGAAACGTGAGGATACGGGGTTAATCTCGAAGGGAAACGGCAAAAAGTACAACTCAGCACATTTAGCTGTGTCATGAACACAACACTTTGAGAATATGAGTATCTGCCTATAGTATTTTGGTTATCTGTTCACTAACAAATTATCATTTTCTCATGATTATGGAGTGTTCAGACAACTACATTTTTCAAAATCAGTTTTTTGTAAATATACAGGAAATTGATCGAGATGGAGCGATTTTGCTTCAATCCTTTCTTGTAGCTCTCAAAACTCTCTATAAAGGTGGATTCGTGCAAGCTTGCTCTATCTTGCTGAAATTACGGGATATTCGAAGAAAACGTTTACTTCCATATTTTTCTCATGCTAGCCGCATAATATTGTAATAGAATGAGTTAATTGAGTTTCCCCTTCCATTGGATATATGAACTGAAGTGAGTGAGGATGGTTGCTAGGGTGTGTTTGGATGAATGAGAGAAATTATTATTAAGCGGAATGTCAACTAATAATGAGCTTATCATTTAATAAAGAATTAAATACGTCTAAATTCTTAACAATTGATGTCAGAAGTGGTCCTGAACCGTTCTTGAAACGCCTAAAAGGATAATTTACGTGTGTGTGTGTGTGTGTGAGAATTAAAAATTAAATAAAAAAATTGATGGAGGAATGAAATACAGTGACGTGAATTAAATTTGTCCGTCGATGACAGAAGGAAAAGGACAGAAAGAAATAAAAAGAGGAAAATAAAGCAAATCAAAATGATGTCAAGTGAAATGAATAAATTTGAATGGATAAATCAAATTGAGTAAATTAAATTAAGGGTCGGATGTAAAGCATAGTGATTTTTTGTTAATGGTCGGTTGGGAAGCTGACCGCTTCACCAGAAGCTCTACTAACTACGGGCGTAATTTAGTAGTAATTGTGCTGAAAACAATTTTAATAGATAGTAAACAAGTGGAAACTTGCATCATTATCCACATCATTATAGCTTTATCTCCTAATTTATTAGCAAGTCGCTTCCGAATGCATTCATTTTCCTCCACTTTACTAAATCTTTTCATATAAATTTTCATTTAAATTTCAACGAAGAAAAGTATGCGTTATCTTTATTATTTCAGTCGTTATCGTGTGTACAACATTTTTGATGAAAAATAATGAAAATCAGAATAACTCAAGAACCAAGTTCCAGAAAAATCTGAAAAAATCAACGAAGTTACATCATATGATGATGAATGTTATACGTCAATCTGGACTGAATCGAATCAGAACTTATCATGATCTTCAAGAAAATGAAAAAAAATGTAAATTTTGGAAATCATTCGTATCGCAGAATATTTTCCATCAATATGATCCATTATTAATACGCTTCCTGAGCTCCAAAGAACTAATATATTAGCCAAATTTGAAGTTGTTATCTTTATTATTATAGTCGTCATCGTGGGTACAACATTTTCCATAAAAAAACGTAAAAATCAAAATAACTCAAAAACCAAGTACCAGAAAAATCTGAAAAAATTCACGCAGTTGCATAATGTGGTACCAAATGTCGTGCATCAATTTGGACTCAATCGATTTAGAACTTATCCTAATTTTCGAAAAAAATGAAAAAATTCAAATTTTGAAAATAATTCATAACTTAGAAAATTTTCGATCAATATGATCCATTAACAATACGCGCCGTTCACTTCAAAGAACCAATATATCAGCCAAATTTGAAGCTGCTATCTCTATTATTTTGATCGTTATCGTGGGTACAACATTTTCGATAAAAAAATCATAAAAATCAAAATAACTCAGAAACCAAGTACCAGAAAAATCTGAAAAAATTCACATAGTTAGATGACATTATGTGTAATATTGTTGTAAAATATAAATCAAATCGATTGAGAATATCTTGAGAAATAAATTTTTTTGTAAATTTCGAAAATCGATTATTTCTCAAAAACTACTGGACCGATTTCAATGAACAAGGTCTCAAATGAAAGATTACATCACAAGGGATATACAGTAAAAATATGAGATTCCTAGGTTGAACTTTTACCCTTTTAAGGAAAAAAAATTTGAAGTTACGAAAATTGTCACATACATACACACACACATACCCACAGATATTTTTTCTAAATACGATTTTTGGACTTTTCAGATCATTTTAGGTCATTTCCAGCGAAAAAATGGAAGTCGAAAATTTTGACGAAAGTAAAGCTTCCATTCGGAAGCAATAGTGCAATCGGCAGACATTCGGTCTCTAAGTGATGTGATACCTGTAAAAAAAATTATAAGTGGTTTTGTGTTAGCATCGGCTAGACGCCATGTTGTGTGTATTTAAATCATCTATATAGGGATAATGGAGGTATTATTTTCTTCCCCTAGACAAAATAATTTTTTCCCCTTTACCAGAGAGTTTTCAAAGCTCTACTAATGCTGGCCGGAAAAATGCAGCAATCATTACGATCCAATGATCGAATGAAAGCTTATTTTCAGCTTCATGGCGGAAATTAGGTCTAGAAATTGACAATTATTTTTTGAAATTATAATTATCAAAAGAAAATAATACCTCCATTATCCCTATATAGATGATTTGAATACACACAACATGGCGTCTAGCCGATGCTAACACAAAACCACTAATAATTATTTTTACAGGTATCACATCACTTGGAGACCGAATTTCCGCCGTTTGCACTATTTTTTACTATCTATTAAAGTTGTTTTCAGCATAATTGCTACTAAATTACGCCCATAATTAGTAGAGATTCTGATGAAGCGGTCAGCTTCCCGACCGACCACTCAATGGGAGGTCGCGCCAATCAAAAAAAAAATCACTATATTTTTAATCCGACCCTTAAATAAATTAAAAGTAAAAAAAAATTGACATTTAAGGATGTAGTCTGGAGCTTCCGCACTTTTTACGAACATATTTCAGCAATTTTTTCTTACAACTAAATAAAATGCGATCATTCCAAATTTTTCAGATGTTATTATTGACATCTTTAACTTCACGAAAATATTTTTTTTTAGTTCATCTCACAATATTTAAATAGCCTTTGTTATGGCCAAAGTAGCCACAAAAAAAAAAGATATGTGACTGGCCCGGTTGCTAGCGTTGGTGCACGTAATTCGGATGAATCAGTGTTCTGTAAGCTTGTCGTTATCGCAGGTACCAGACTCAGATATTTTCATTCCGAAAAAAGAAAATGGTGGACGTTTGAAAAAAAAAATCAAAAACCGCGATATTTTTCTTCGAAAATTCGAGTAAAAAATAGGAAATTTTCATTAAAAATTAACAATTCTGGCACCTGCGAGAGCCATTCCAGTTCAGAATAATATAGACAAATTTCAGCCCAATCAGTTCGATAGATTTGGTTCTTTGCCTCGGGCCGACCGGAAAAATGTCATTTCGAGAAAAACGCATTTGAAGTTTTGGTAACAGGTATCTAAGACTGTAAAATGCTTTCGAATATGTGTTATAACTTCCTCAATATTTAGAATTCTGGTCTGAAATTTTTACAGTATATTCTCCATATATTGTACTTTCAAAATAAATTGTGAAAAAAATAGATTTTATAAACCTCGAGCTCCGGATTACATCCTGAGAGTTTTTGTAACACGTGTTTGAGACTGTGAAACGCTTTCGTATATGTATATAACTTCTTTAATATTTCGAATGTCAGTTTGAAATTTCTACAGTATACTCTTCATATATATCTTCCTTTCAAAATAAATTATAAAGAAAAAATTAATTTTTCAAACCTGAAGCTCCAGACTACATCCTTGAGAGTGAAATCTAAATAAAAAATATGAAAAAAAAAAAAAAAGATGTCAAACTCTTCCGGAAGTGGATCAGATGATTTGAGAAATGGAAACAATATAAGAGGACCGTTAGCGAGACGATATCGCCCTTTCTCAGTGCCTGCAGGAAGGAATGTCAATAACGAAATTGACCAACGCCTCCACTCTATGGAGGAATGTCTCCGCCAAACAGAAGAGAAAATAAACAATCGATTCAATGAACATCAACAGATGATTTCCATCAACATGGCGGAACAAATGAAACAACAGAACCAAAGGATGACGGATAACATTCGTTCAATGATGCTTGAGTTCGTCCGTAGAAATCCACCTGTCACGAATCCGCCTAATCCAGATAATGTTCCAATGATGAATGATGCTGCTAACGCCCGCAATAACCCAGTAGATGCTTTAGTTGTGGAAACTAACCCAATGGTACGGTCGAATGGAGAAATTTCAGAAAAAATTAAACCAAACACATTTGATGGATCCACACCATGGATTCATTATCAGAAACACTTTGAGGTGGTCGCAAGTAATAATAAATGGTCTGAAGAAACTAAAGCTCTGCAATTAGCTGCATGTTTACGTGGCAAAGCTTTAGAAATACTAGAGTATCTCCCAAAATCAGATTCGACAGTTTACAAAAAACTAATCGACCTATTAAATGGAGGATTTAGTAAACAACATTTTGCAAGAATGAATTATAATCAACTGGAATATCGGGTACGGAGAGACAATGAAAATTTCGGTTCTTTTGGCGAAGAAATCAAAAAACTATCTCGCCTTGCGTTACCAAACGATTCTCTTGAAACACGGAACAGAATTGCCTGGACACAATTCATTTGTGGTCTCCGTGATGATAAAATTGCTTTCCAACTTCGAGCAAAACGAATTACTTCACTTTGCGAGGCTATCGAACGAGCTACCAAATTAGATGCAATTACAAATTCTTTACATGAAGCAAGGAAAAACGCTAGTAAACATAATGGGACACAAGAAATAAAAACCAATGAAACAAGATCATCTTCACACCAAAATTCAAGGAATTATTCACCAAATAAAAGACCAAGAATTCAATGTTTTAAATGCAAACTCTTTGGACATTATGCAGACGAATGCAGGAATAATAATTCCACTAATAACAATCAAAAATCTGGATTTCCCTCGACATCTATACAGAGGAATAGAAATCAAAGTGAAGAACGAAATCAGTCAAATAATAATGAATTCAATGATAAAACTGCTAATTCTCAGAGGAACAACCAATACCAAAGGAACCAAGGGAATCTCAATTGCAGGCGAACGATGCAGAGTTAGGACAAGCCATCTGATAACCTTTCACAAGAAGAAAATGTTGATCTTGACCAGCAGGAAAACTAATTAGAGCCAATTCGAAGGGGGACGGATTGACTCATAAACCGTTTGCAAATCTAATTTGTTATCAAGCACTTATAGATGATAAAGAAATGAATCTGAATTTAACACTCCTGGGAAGAATTGATAATAGAGATTGCTCTATGATAATTGACACAGCGGCAGATATTAGTATTTTAAATCCTAAATTTTTCGATAAATCATCAAAAAACATCAAAGAAGTTCATGAAGACATGAATATTATTACCGTAGCCCAAACAAAATTCCAGTACGAATCAATACAGAATACGACAATCCACGTTGGAGGAATTTCAGTCCATTTGGATTTTGCCATCGCTAGAATCAACGAAGACTGTATCTTAGGAGTAGATTTCTTCTATAAGACTGGATTATTGGATAAAATGAAGAAGTTCTTGAACGAAGAATTGAAATCAACAAATATGAAGAAAATGGTATCTGTGAAAGAATTGAGGATAAGTAGTTCTTCAGATTCTGAACTACCTGATTTTCTCAAAAAATTATTGGAATCTTCATCTAATTTACTCGATAGTCAGCAAAAAGAGCAGCTCCGGAAATTCCTTAATAAATTTCAAAATGTTTTTGCCAAAGATAACAATGATCTGGGACGATATTGGAAAATTAAACATAAAATAACTGTTGAAAATTCTGGACCAATAAAACAAGCACCTAGAAGAGTTCCATTACAATATCGCGATAAAATCTACGATTTAATAAAACCAATGTTAGAATTAGGAGTAATTGCACCCATCTCTAGTTCATGGGCATCACCTGTAACGCTAGTACCAAAAAAAGACGGTTCTATACGGTTCTGTATCGATTACCGTAAAGTTCAATTCAATTCAAACAATTTTTATTAACTTAAATAACAAATACATAACAACAAAATAGTAGTAACAATTGTGCCATGAGTACATGATTTTTGTAGGATATTGTGCCAGCCCGTGGGCTTCTACGCATATAACATAATGTTATGGAAAAATTTTTAACTTGATGAGTGTTTGGATAGAATAACGTACATATAGGGAAAAGCGGTTGAAAAACCCTATTTCTTAATGGTTAGGGGGGGGGGGGGGGGATATTATCTGCGATTTGTAGACCACTTAGAGATTAAGTGGGGGTTTATGTGTTTGAGGAGTTCATTTGGATGTGCTGTGAGGTTGGTGAAGAATTTTTGTGATAAGTTTTGGATGTGTTCACTTATGAGTTCAATATTAGCGATGTTGTGGAGAGTGGGGATTGGTGTCGCGCGTGGGACATTGTTTATCACTCGTAAAAATTTATTTTGAATAATTTGGAGTTTGGAAATGAGAGTGGGGGCGGCATTATGCCAGACTGGGGCGCCGTATGTGATAACTGGTCTGACAATCATTTTGTATAACTTTGTTTTTGTTTTTTGTGAGAGGGCCTTTGATTTAAGGAGGAAGTAAAGTCTGCCCATGATTGATTTTGTTTTTTTAATTATGGTATTTATGTGATGACTCCAAATTAGTCGATTATCGATTATTAGACCTAGGTAGGTGGCGATATTTGTTATTGTGACCAGTTCATTGTCCAGGTACATAGTTTTGATGTGGGTTTTCATTGTGGAGAAGAGGATACATTGTGTTTTAGGTACATTGACATTGATTTTTAGTTCCTTTAGTTGTTTGATAATTCTTTCGCCAACATTGACTAGTTTGTTTATCGCATATTGTGTTGAGGTACTAGTGGCGTAGATGGCTAGATCATCTGCGAAACCGGCAATGTGAACGAGAGGGGGTAGATTGTGGAAGAGGGAGGAGATGTAGAGGTTGAAGAGGGTAGGGGCGAGGACCGAGCCCTGCGGGACTCCCGCGACTATTGTCATGGGTTTAGAGAGTGTGGAGCCCACTCGTACCTTGATTTGGCGTTGTTGGAGATAGGAGTGGAGTAGATGACAGAGATATGGGGGGATCTTCATGGTGGCGAGCTTGAGTATGAGGCCTTGATGCCATACAGAATCGAAGGCCTTTTCACTGTCTAGGAGGAGGAGGGCAGTGCATGATTTTTTTGTTTGCCGAGGTTTTGATGTGGTTCGTGATGCGGAGAAGTTGGTGGACGGTTGAATGTTCTTGTCGAAAGCCGAATTGCGGGTTTGGAATGAGTGAATTTTCTTTTATCGCTATGCTGAGGCGAGCGAGGATAATTTTTTCTGTGATTTTTGAGAAGGTGGAGAGAAGGCTAATCGGACGGTAGCTGACAGGAAGATTTGGGGATTTTGATGGTTTGAGGATAGGTATTACTGTGGCTATTTTCCATGAGTCAGGGAAGTGACGTAGGAGAAGACAAGCATTTATTATTTTCGTAAGTAGCACGATGGCTTTTCTAGGTAGCTGCTTGATGACCGTGGAGGGAATTCGATCGGGTCCAGGGGCAGAACGTGATTTTAATTTGGCAATAATGTTGGTGACTTCGCGGGGAGAGGTAAGAGCATTGTGCGGAGGTGTAGGGAGTGGGGAGATTGTGAGGAAAGTCTGGAGATCTTTCATGGTTTTGGTGTCCATCTCAGGACTCCCTCTTTTTGATGCTAGGGCATGAATGTTGGCGTAGTGCTCACAGAGCGTGTTTGATTTCTCTAGGTCGGAGGTTGAGATAATGTTGTTGTGATTGAGTGGCGGAATGTCGGAATTTGCGTTGTTGTTGAATCTTTTAACAATTTTCCAGATTGAATTTGGATTTGTTTCAGTTCTTTGGAGGTTGTTATCCCAATTCTTCTGGGTAAAAGAGGAAATTTGTGAGGAAATATCTCGTGCTAGTCGATTTAAGGTCGTTTTAAGTGTTGGGTCACGTGTTTTTTGCCACTTTCTGCGAGTAGCATTTTTGATTTTGATGAGACGGATGATTGTTGAGGGGAGGGGAGGATTGAAGGGTTTGGGTTTGGTTTTCGGTATATGTTTATCTATGGAAGAAGATATGAGTGTGGTGAGGGTATGGATTTCCCGATCAATGTTATCAGTGGTTGATAGGGCAGGATTTGCTGTTGGGATCGCCATGTTCAGTTCGTTTTTGAAACCAGGCCAGTCAGCTTTCCGAAAGTTTAGGATCTGTGGTGAAGGTTTACTGTCAGGGTGGCAGAGAATCGTGAAGTGAAGTGGGAGATAACCTTTCACAAGAAGAAAATGTTGATCTTGACCAGCAGGAAAACTAATTAGAGTCAATTCGAAGGGGGACGGATTGACTCATAAACCGTTTGCAAATCTAATTTGTTATCAAGCACTTATAGATGATAAAGAAATGAATCTGAATTTAACACTCCTGGGAAGAATTGATAATAGAGATTGCTCTATGATAATTGACACAGCGGCAGATATTAGTATTTTAAATCCTAAATTTTTCGATAAATCATCAAAAAACATCAAAGAAGTTCATGAAGACATGAATATTATTACCGTAGCCCAAACAAAATTCCAGTACGAATCAATACAGAATACGACAATCCACGTTGGAGGAATTTCAGTCCATTTGGATTTTGCCATCGCTAGAATCAACGAAGACTGTATCTTAGGAGTAGATTTCTTCTATAAGACTGGATTATTGGATAAAATGAAGAAGTTCTTGAACGAAGAATTGAAATCAACAAATATGAAGAAAATGGTATCTGTGGAAGAATTGAGGATAAGTAGTTCTTCAGATTCTGAACTACCTGATTTTCTCAAAAAATTATTGGAATCTTCATCTAATTTACTCGATAGTCAGCAAAAAGAGCAGCTCCGGAAATTCCTTAATAAATTTCAAAATGTTTTTGCCAAAGATAACAATGATCTGGGACGATATTGGAAAATTAAACATAAAATAACTATTGAAAATTCTGGACCAATAAAACAAGCACCTAGAAGAGTTCCATTACAATATCGCGATAAAATCTACGATTTAATGAAACCAATGTTAGAATTAGGAGTAATTGCACCCATCTCTAGTTCATGGGCATCACCTGTAATGCTAGTACCAAAAAAAGACGGTTCTGTATCGATTACCGTAAAGTCAATTCCGTAACAAAACAAGCAGGCGCTTCACCCTATGGGCATTTTCCATAAATTTCACCCCTCGTTATTCACTCTATGATGTCTTTACTATTGAAGAATTCATTACGAAAAGCATTTAATATTATGCCAATGCAATTGGCATAAAGCTTCCGAATGGATTTTCAACTATTTATTTTTCATTAATTTGGAAATGAAAACTAAGCAATAATTTTGATTTTGAAAAACCTCGAACCCCTAGCGAGTCGAACTCAGAACCCTCCAGTAATGCGTCGGATACTCTTCTAGGTGACATAGCGTGGGCTCCCAGAACTTATTTCTCAAACTAATCACACCACCGTCTATTATACTGTTAGTTAAATAAATTGATATAAATTTTACAGTTAAAATTCCAAAATCCACACTGTGAGTCTAACTTGTGACCCTCCAGTAATACTTCTGGTCACTAAATGTAATAAAAGTTAACACTACACTGAACGCTTCCGTGCATATACGCTCATTGCATGGAATAGTTTTTCAACAATATCTCAGGAGCTGTTCGGTCGATTACGCTGAAATTTAATACCGAAATTCGCACTCATAAGATGTACAAACACACGAAATTTGAAGTCTGTAACTCAAATATTTTTTAAGTTATCGCAATAACCGTGATTTTTCAAAAATCACAGTAAAAAAAATATAATAAAAAAAGGAAAGATGGGAGCACTGGTCACCCTCGGGGTTTAATGTGCGCCCTATCCGTGCGCATCTCCTCGCGAAGGATAGACGCTGTAAGTTGATTTTTCGCTGAGAAAACTCGAAAAAACGATTTTTTGATGATTCATTTTTTCTCGAGAACTATTGAACCGATTCAGCTGAAATTCAATAACAAAGTTGGCACTCATAAGAAGTATAAACACACCAAATTTGAAGTCTCTAGCTCAAATATTTTTTAAGTTATCGCAATAACCGCGATTTTTAAAAAATCATAGTAAAAAAAATATTTAAAAAAAACTAAAGATCGGAGCTCTGGTCACCCCCGGGGTTTAATGTGCGCCTCATCAGCACGCATCTCCTCGCGAAGAATAGACGCTGTGAATTGATTTTTCGCTGAAAAAACTCGAAAAAACGATTTTTTGACAATTCGCTTTTTATTGAGAACCATTGAACCGATTTAGCTGAAATTTCGCAGAGAGCATTGCGCTCGCGTAGTGAATATTCCCTCAAAATTTCATATCGATAGACGCAGCCGTTTCCGGATAAAGTGATGAATTGTGTCATCACACACATACACACACACACACACACATACATACACACAGATATGTGAAAAAAATATTTTTTTCCGACATTTTAGAACATTTGGAGTCATAATCCGATGAAATCTCAAATTCAAAAAAAATGACGATTACAATGCTTCCATTCGGAAGCAAAAAGATGCTATTTTCTTACCAAGGCCAGAAGATATTTTCGATGCCACTGCTGGATCAAAGTGGTTCTCAACAATCGATTTCAAAAGTGGTTATTGGCAAGTTGAAATGGAACCAGAAGATCGCGAAATAACTGCATTCGCCGTTAATAACGAATTATGGCAATTTACTGTTATGCCATTCGGGCTCTGCAACGCTCCAGCTACTTTCATCAGAGTAATGAACGAAGAGTGGATATACTCGGCCCCCTACCAAAATATTTTCAAGGGAACAGATACATTTTGGTTTTAACAGATTATTTCACTCGTTGGCCGGAAGCTATTCCCTTACCAAACCACCAAGCATTGACAATCGCAGAAGCTTTGGTAGAAAATGTGTTTTCAAGGTTTGGTATTCCACTAGAAATCCATTCAGATCAAGGCCGAAACTTTGGATCCAATATTTTCCAAGAGGTGATGAAGCTATTAGGAATTCGGAAAACACGTACTACACCATTACGACCACAATCTAATGGAATGGTTGAAAGATTAAACCGAACCATTCTCAATTATTGGACCAAATTCGTAAAAGATAATCAACGAGATTAGGACAAGTGGTTACTCTTGTTCTAAAAACAAGCTAAACTATTAGCTTATAGGTCAGCAAAACACCAGACCACTGAATACTCACCAGCAATGTTAATACTCGGAAGAGAACTCAGACTTCCCCTGAGTCTTATACGTGCAACAACAGGAGATTCTACTGAGAATAAACAAATTATTCCCGAATTCGTGTCAGAATTGAGAGAAAAAATACTTGAAGTACATGATGTTGTGAGGAATACATTAATTTTGAAATCAGATAAGATGAAATCCAGTTTCGATAAATTTACAAACATGCTCTCTTTTAAAATTGGTGAAAAAATCTGGCTTCCCCCCCCCCCCCCCCCCCCCCCCAAGAGTCAAAGGAAAATCACCAAAGCTGCAAAAAGAATGGGAAGGACCAGACATCATCAGAACAAAAATCAGCAATGTAGTCTACCGGATACAAAAATTACCGCGAGGAAAACTCAAGATTGTTCACGTTGATCGCATTGCCCATTATATAGAATGATTTTATATATTTTATTGTTGTTCTGTTTTAGTTGGATGAGTGAAACCTCTGAGTCATTTAGAGAAGATCCATAAGTTGGATGAGTGATTCCTCTGGTTCATCCAGGGAAGAACATGCTTAGTGAAACCTTTGATTCATTTAGAGAAGATCCTCAAGCTGGATAAGTGAATCCTCTGGTTCATCCAGGGAAGAGCAAGCTTAATGGAACCTCTGATTCATTTAGAGAAGATCCTCAAGTTGGATAAGTGAATCCTCTGGCTCGTCCAGGGAAGAGCATGCTTAGTGAATCCTCTAATTCATTCAGAGAAGATCCTTAAGTTGGATGGGTGAATCCTCTGGTTCATCTAGGGAAGAGCGTGGATGCTCAGGACACTGAGTTTCATTCATTCTTTGAAATTATTGTTGAACCATGGTTGTGTTGTTAATGCTTGTAAGTGGGAATTGTTGCATTTCAAGTCGTTACTAATAATTTGAATTTTGTGAACGCCAATCTATGTTTTTGTGTTTTGTTTTTTTTCTCAGAAATCAAGAGTTATTATTAATACTGTTAGCACATTGGATTAGCAGTCCAGTTCATGGTTAAAATTTTGATGGAAATTATAATGATGCGACATAAAAGGAGAGAAAGAGATATAAAAGGACATGGAAGCCAAGTCGGAACATTAGCTATGGGGAATTGAATGAGAACGAATGTGGTGTGATTAGATAAGATAAATAATATCAGCAAATGAGTTAAACCCTTTCCAGTTGTAATTTTCGTCAAGGTTTTTAGCTGGGAAGCGGACCCAGAACCCTTGATAATTGATAATTTTGGAGGAAGCATGATTTCTCCGGAATTGTCGGTTGTTCTGGGAAGATTGTCGAGACAAAAATATATTTTTTTGGATGGGGAATAGTGTTATAGAATGAGTTAATTGAGTTTCCCCTCCCATTAGATATATGAACTGAAGTGAGTGAGGATAGTTGCTAGGGTGTGTTTGGATGAATGAGAGAAATTATTATAAAGCGGAATTTCAACTAATAAAGAGCTTACCATTTAATAAAGAATTAAATACGTCTGAATTCTTCACAATATGGTAGACGAAGGGGCACAGTCGCGTACTTTCGATTGTTTTCGGTACATGAGCCATTAGTCATTTCGCCCTTGGCTTTGGATTGAAATATCTCGAAAACTATGCAACATTTATCGAGACATGCTGTGAATGAAATTCAGAGGGAAGATTAGCGAAGAAAATGAGCAAAACGCCGTTTTTCGACGACCTGTAGTTTCCGAAATATCAATTTTTTAATGAATAGTTCAGAAACAATGGACGAGGCCCGAAAGTAAACAAATGAGCGCTCGGACTTCCTTCCTGAATTTTTCATTAAAAAATTGATAACTACGATGTCCACCTACGACTTGATTAATAACTACGAGTCATAGAAAAACGGAGTTTTGCTTATTTTATTCGTTAATCTTCACTCTAAATTTCATTCACAACATATAATATCTCGATAACTTTGGAGTAGTTTTCCAGATATTTTCATCCAAAGCCAAGTGTGAAATGGCAATTTTCTTTGAAAATAAAAAGCGAAGATTATGATGTGGAGCATGGTAATTTTTATAAAAATCTTCTAGAAAAATTCCCATATTATCCTCTCCATGTATTAAAAAAAAAAAATTACAAAATGAAAAAACAGTATGTATTGTGACGTAATTCCGAGGTCTAACGGTAAACCCCGAAATTAAGCACGCTTGAAAGCACCCAATAGTCAAAACCAAATTGTTAAACAAAACAAAAAAAAATCCAAAATGGGCGCCAGGATAATCTGAAATTATCCAATCGATTAAACAACAAAAAAAATTAAATAAATTAATCGACAAACAATAAAAAATCAAAATATCAAAATACTCCCTTATTTAGCTCGACTAATTCAGCCTTATCTCAAAGTCGCTGTTTTGGGTTTGAATAAGGAGTATAAATAATTCTTCAAACACGAAATTTAATTTTTGGGAATTATAATTTGAATTTAATAAAATAAAATGAAAAATGCTTGTAACATTGGTAAACAAAAAAAAAATAATAATTAAATTAATTAAATGTGCACAGCACGTTATTAAAAGTTGATACGTCCCTGGACGTCAAAAGAAATCAGTAAATTCTGTAAAACTTCAACAATTAATTAATAACTCAAAGGTTATTAATTAATGTATCGTATAAAATTTAAAATTATAATTTTCTGATATAATTCGATTCAAATAAAATTTTATCACTAGATAAGTTCCCTAGGGGACAGAAAAGAGTTCGTCCCTGACTTCCCAAAAACATTGACCTCAACGATTTCGCGCGGGACGAGAGAAGCTGTCTCTACTTTCCCAAAAACATTGACCTCAAATTTTTCACACAATGAAATGAATTTAATGTAAAAAAAAATATATAAAAATCCTTATTTTTTTTTTTCAGGATCTTTTCACAACAAAAAAAATTATAATAATTTACACTGGCATTTAATTGATGTAAATAACTAGGGTAACGACAAAAAAATATTTATGATAATAATAATATTAATAATGTGACGCTTGTCAACGAGAGATTTTCATTGAATAAAAAAATAATTAACTACGAAAATTTTCTCAACAAAAGTCTAATCTCGAAAAATAAAATTTTTAATAGTCGCAATACGACAATAAAAAAAAATAAAATAATAAAAAAAATGACGCGAAGAAAATTTTCGTTTACGACACAAAAATTAATAATTTCTATTTTCGCTCACCAAACGATAATGTTCAGCAATCTTTTCTGAACCAAACAATTATATTTTAAATGTCTTAATTGACTTTTTATTTGGCAAAAATACTTCAACAAAAATTTGTCCAAATGATCCAACACGCGTCCAAAACGAGAATCAACGCCATGTTGTTCTCGTTGAGAGAAGACGCCGGCCGGCACGAAAAACTCCAGCGTGGCAGGCTGTCATTGGTCGACGCACGTGACGTCAACAGGTGACTGTTAATTGGTCAAATTCGAATTGCAACGCTTCCAACGATGACAGGCGGGAAACTCCAAAAATCGATATTTTGAGGAATAATGTCACTCCTTTCCGGTGACTAATAATGCTGGACCCTTCTCCAGACTTTTCCTCCCGTCTGTTCATCCGATGAAGGTTGAATCAATTCTCAATCAATTTTTTTATTGATGAAAAATCTTTAGCCCTTTTCCCTCACTGAGTAATTCCGCTCCAGGTGGTGCTGTCCTCTTCCGCTCATTACGAAGATTATCGCCAATGAGCGGTACATTCAAAATTCGAGAAAATAATACAATTTTATTAGAAAAAGGAAATTAATAAATAAATGATCTCTCATTGACAGAAGTTTTTGGATCCTCGTTTCGGACGCAAATTAAGTTCCATTATTTAATTAACGCGCCCAGACGAAAATATAAGTAACGCGATGAAATATCACGTTACAGTATGTAGCACTCTACGCGAAGACCCTATTCCCCCCTTCCCCCCTCTGCCGTCTTCCCTCTCCGCCACTCAAGCATATGCTAGAGTGGCATCCCCACCAACGCACTCTCCTCTTTCTTGCTTCACCTTTTCCCCCACTACTCCACTACCACGTTCCCCTCAAAACTTTTCACCCGTTTTGTGACGCGAGAAAAAAGTTGGTACCCTCCCAATAGAAGTTTCACTTCAATACAGCTTGAGTAGCTGTAAATTTCCTCACCAGTGTGAACTTTTTGTAAGGTTTGGGGAGCCGTGTCGCCCCGTGGAGTGTCCTAGGGGTTTTTCGCTCCATCTTAGATTAATTCCCCATCATCAAGTTTAGGGTTCTCGGGCATTACTCTATCCTTCAGAGCCATGAAATCTTTGAAATCGTGAAACAAAGGTGCTCAGTGGTGGAGGAGTTACTCTCACATGCGCTTCTGATGACTTGGACCCAATCTTGTTGGATGTGGATGCGGGTTTTCCTCCCTTCTTCCTGAATTGCTGAGTCAAATGGCTCACATGGCATGGATGCATGACCAGCTTCCAGTAATTTCAAGTGAACTGACTGATGAGTCACTGACAACTCGCGGACAAGTAAATATTCTGTATCTCTTATACAAATATTTTCACGACCTTTTGGCTCAACGAAATTTGAGATAAAACCAAAAGAATATTCATACGGCATTTTAGCTCTACTGACTCGATTTTCCACCAAAAGGTCATGTATTTATCTATTTAGGGATGATTCTGAATTATCGAAAACGTGGAGATGCAGTATTCCCTGACTAGGTGCATATACGACCTTTTGGTTCAGCTCGTGGGATTCTGAACCAAACGGTCCTATAAACACCTCATTTAAAGATGATTTAGAATCATCTGAAACGTGAAGATTCAGCATTCCTGACTGAGTGTTTATACGACCGTTTGATTCGAAGGGTACGAAAAATCAAAAAAAGTGCGCACACGGCGCTTTGGCCCAAAGCAGGTGATGTATATAAGACCGAACGTTACTGATAAACCAAGGAAAAATTAGCGTTTTCTTTGCTCTACAAGACGAGGAGGCAATTTTTTTTCAACTTTTTCCAAGGTTATCGTAGTTGGGAATTCATTTCTCGACGAAACAATTGTTCAAACTTTTCTTGAAAAGTCTGGGCATAGGGTCAGAGGCTAAGTCGAGAGACATCGGGGCAACTCGATCACGATCGTATGGGCCGACTGTGCTAAATGTACGCGTAGCTGATCCACGCAATCTTCACTTGTATCGAAGTATCCATGGTGTGAAAACGTGCTTTTCATCTAATTGTGTAACGGTTTTTTCTATCTATTCGGTTTTCGGACAATTATCTAATCAATCAGGACATCCGATTTATTAACGGCTCGGACAATTTAATCATCAATTTATTGTGTATTTAATTAAACGAATGAAGTGTTAAATTATATCTATTTTTGTGTAAAAAGCGGCTTTTTCTTAGCAAGATACCTGTCATCTTTTCAGACCAGCGTCGGTGCTAATTTGGGGGCAATTTCATCTATTCGGCCTAGTAAGAAATACAGTCCACTAAAAACATTAATTTCGGCTACAACATCCAGGTAATTCATCAAAACCTAAACATTGGTCCTTCGAGCCGGATCGGCCGGCTCATAAAAAATCAAAAAAAAGGTGACTAACTCTCGGACCAAACATTGGTCCTTCGAGCCGGATAGGTCGGCTCGTAAAAAATCTATAAAATCCACGTGGTGTGAAATCAGCGCAATTAATTCGTGGAATTTCGGACAATATAAAAATCTACAAAAATCAATCGGACAGGTATCTCGGTAATTTTCATCCAGTGATTATCTCGGTTAAGATCTACGGGTGAAAAGCAAAGTGACGCTTCGAGAAAATTCTAGTGACGTCAGCGGCTTCGGTTTTGAGTAGCAACAGACCCATCGAATATTCTAGAATTTTATTTCATCTTTTATTCGGAAATATCATTTGTCTCAATTTGAGGCAAAAGGGACAAACAGTGTGTTATCATAAACATTCGGTTTGTTTACATCGGTGTGTTCAGGTCAAAATCACGTGCACGCAGTGTGAAAATCCGAAGTGCGGTTCGGACAATTCCGTATTTCTTCGCGAGGACTCTATCTAGTGTGTGCATCTATCTCTCTCACATCATTATCGGATCTTCACGGCACTCATCGATAATCTTCGGACCTGGCGGTGTGTCGTATCTATAGCATCAAGAGCGATCCATCCCCACTCCCTCACTCACAAGCAAGTGGCTAACGGCGAGCCATGCAGGAGAAGGGGAAAAGTATCGAAGACCAGGACAAGCTCTTCTCAATCAAAAGGAAGAGAGTGAGAAAATCTCTCTCTCAAATCTGGTAATTAATTTATCAAATGACAATGGCAGGTGAACGGCGGGCAGCAGGCACATCTATATCTAACAGCGGGGCAATGCATTTTTTAGTAATGCAGTATTATGAAAAATCAAATTCAAGTTTATCAAATTCCACGGAAAGCAAACGATTATCAATACGGAGCCAGCAGCAATGTGAATTACATCGACATCATTTGCTACATTCACGGCAATAATTCAGTGGCGGTTCCAGTTTCATCGGTTCCAGTTTATCAATTATTTATCATCGGTTCCAGTTCATCAATGCATTTATCATCGGTTCCAGTTCATCGAAAAATTTATTATCGGTTCCATTCATCCGAACATTTATCATCAGTTATCAAGAAAATTATGGCATCCAGGACATCGGATCAGCTGCTTTCGGATACACACGATGAAATTTACGACTTCATTCATGTGGCATCAGGAGGCGAGGTGGGCCGCGGATTCATCATGCAGCGGCGATTATCATGCAGACGCAAGGCATCGGATTCTTTATTAATATCATCAACAACGGGAGATTAATGAAACTTAAGTTGAGTATGCCTTAAATAATTATCAATTCAATTATCAAACGGCAACTCTACTGGTTCCCCCCTCTCTTTCACAGATTCATCAAGGAGTAGTGCCGGGAAACAGGCATTCGGTGGAAATATCACGGCGGCAGCATCAATTAAATCAGCATCAGTCGTGAAGGTCACGAAAGAATCATCAGAAATCAGCACTTCATCAACTACTACGGCTACATCATCAATAACTCCAACAGTTAAAGCAGCTGGTGAAGCTGGTTACTATCGAGAATATTCAAATCTTCAAGTTCATCATCAATCAAATGAAGCAACAGTGCTTCACGGGGAGGGCGGCTCATCTTCATCCGTGGTACTGCTTGCTACTGCTAGAGTCCAGGCAATAGCAGCACATGGTACTACCAAACTTCCGGCAAGAGCTCTGATCGATACAGGGTCAGAGATAGCTTGTATTTCGGAAGCACTGGCACAACGGCTAAGGCTCATTCGGACATCGGCATCCATCAAAATCCTAGGCATCAGTGGAAAATCCTTCACATCGTCCAGGGGAACAGCACAACTACCATCAAAAGGTTGTGAATCATCATCCATCAATATCACGAAGGGACTCAAACTGGCGGTAAAAGACTTCCTCAAACCACGGCACATCGACATCATAATTGGAGTGGACAATTATGCCAAAGTGATTGGCAATGGAGTAAAAAAAGGCGGCGGACGGAAAGATAGTTGTGCAACTAACCATCTTCGGATGGGTCATCTACGGTCCAATCAACTGCATCAATAAATGTACCAGGACCTCTCTAGCTGCAGTATGAGAGACCAGTGCAGGGCAATAATTGGACTTCGTAAAACGGTTTTGGTGCCAAGAGGAGGCCAATCCAAGATTATCACGGCAACAGCTCTTAGATCCAGAAGAGCTTGAGATTGAAGAGAATTATCAACGACTTGCAGGGAGGTTGCATGGCAGGCGGCATCCCCAGCATCAATGGGTATCAAATCAACCGGAAGCTCTTCAAGAATCGAATCTAACACCGGGCAATTCATCATCGACAGAGGAACTTGAAGAATCGGCAAAGAAGGATGTCGGACAATTATCAATCATCGGATTATCAAGCATCGGACTCTGAAGCAGAATCAGAGGCATCAGCGAGTTAGTTTCGTCTGGAGACGAGGCGGGCAGTATGTTCAGACTTTTCTTGAAAAGTCTGGGCATAGGGTCAGAGGCTAAATCGAGAGACATCGGGGCAACTCGATCACGATCGTATGGGCCGACTGTGCTAAACGTACGCGTAGCTGACCCACGCAATCTTCACTTGTATCGAAGTATCCATGGTGTGAAAACGTGCTTTTCATCTAATTGTGTAACGGTTTTTTCTATCTATTCGGTTTTCGGACAATTATCTAATCAATCAGGACATCCAATTAATTAACGGCTCGGACAATTTAATCATCAATTTATTGTGTATTTAATCAAACGAATGAAGTGTTAAATTATATCTATTTTTGTGTAAAAAGCGGCTATTTCTTAGCAAGATACCTGTCATCTTTTCAGACCTGCGTCGGTGCTAATTTGGGGGCAATTCCATCTATTCGGCCTAGTAAGAAATACAGTCCACTAAAAACATTAATTTCGGCTACAACATCCAGGTAATTCATCAAAACCCAAACAACAATACTTTCTTATATTTTATAGATCATATTCCATTAATTTTGAGGCATGAAGTTATCACAGAATATTTTAGTCTTGAAAATTTTTGAAGTGAAACTTTTCTGCTGAAGGGGCAACAATTTTCGAGCGTCACGAAAAACCGGCACCGCATGAGGGGAATAGCTAGATACACGTGGTAGGGGAAACAGGAGAAGAGGAGAGTGCGTCAGCGGTGATGCCTGACTCTATACTCTAGCGGGTGGAAGGGAAGGCGGAGGGGGGGGGGGATAGCTTACATAACGGAGCATGGTATAGGGCCTATACTATAGGCTAGAGTCATGGACGGAAGGGGAAAGGTAGAAATGACATAGCAGTGATGCTACCGCACTCTCGCGGCACTGCGTGTGTTTATGTACTTCTCAGATTCCGTAATCACCAACGATTGATGCTGCGATATTCTTTTTATTTTGTTATCATTATTATTATTATTATTAAAAGTATTCAAAATTTGGTGTTCATTTATGCGGGGAGAAGTTATTTATTTGTGTAATGAACTCCATGAGTATTTGAAAATATCTCGGAAACCTAGCGAGATAGAGTGAATGATTTAGACTTCGCGCTCGTGATTTCTAACCTGAAAAACTTGACTCCTTCATTTGTTTGCAACGAACTTATCGGAAAATTACCCGATAATTTCGAAGCTCTTGTGGTATTACATGTGAAAATTTCAAGAGCCTCAAAGAGAGATCAGGTGAAAATCGCTCTACCTCGTTTAGTTTCCTAGATATTCTCAGAAAGTCATCAGAATAAAGAGTCATTTTTTTCTGGAATAAGTCGATTTTCGTAATTCTTTTAAATAAATATCTCGAAAACTGAGCGAAATTGGATAACTTCGCCGTCATTTTTTTGGTGAAAAATTTTAAGAATTACGCAAATTAATTGGAACAATATCTCTCTATCCCGCGTAGTTTTCGAAAGATTCTTTGGAAAACTATTGAAAGAAAAATTACATCTATAAGTCTATTTTTTGTAGTAGGATTGTTTATGGATATCCCGAAATTGAGCAAAATAATGCAATTCTAGTTGAAGCTCTATATGTAGTTTTTGAAATTTCCTACAAAAAAGGTTGATAGCAGAATTTCATTATCTCGCTCAGTTTCCGAGATATTTATAAAAAAAAGCGGATGGTAAAATAAATATAAAGTTTTCAGACAAGTTGATTCCATTTTGTCATCGGATTTCTTTGGATATTTGGGAATCTAAGCAAGATAAGACGATTCTGCACGAATGCTTTTTTGAAGAGAATTCCCAGAGCTACAGAAAAGGATTGTTTTGAGCGAGTTGATTTTATTCATGGATTTTCAGGGTGGATTGCAGGAGGCGGTTAATGATAGTGAAAAAAAGTAATAGTTGGATTTACACTGAGCCGCAAGGCAAACCCGTTTTATTCGGAAAAAAGCCCGTTCGTCGATAGATAATATACAAGTTGAATAAATAGATGAATAGTTGACGATTACAAAATAGTTGAACAAACTAGTTGATTTTAACTACACTTGAAACCAAACTTTGAGAATATAGAGAATATTAACACGTGATGTAATTATAGAGTTTTCACGATGAATAAATTAGTTGATGCGTCTTGATTGAATCTTCATACGCAAGTGATGAGTCTGGAGGGGATCATTCGCGTATTGACCCCCCTCCCCCCTTGACCAGGTGTCTGTTGATTGGTCAACTTTACCGGCGGGAGTTTGATTACATTTCAAACAGGAATTGAAACAAAATCGTTCTATCTCGATTAATTTCCAAGATATTCATAAAGAATTATGATTTAAAAAAATAAATTTATCTGAATCCTTCATAATCATGGAAAATTAACATCTATACCTCATAAGTAAGAAGTTTCACTTCTGCCGCGCATGGACTCTACGCACCCTCTTTTTATTTACATAAACGCTCACTCAGAAATCAAGATAGCGAGCCCGGACTTGGTAGTTTTTTTTTCGTAATAGAAAATGTAATTCTTTCCTGGGAGCGCAGAAAAAAATAGTCGGCAAATTTGGCACAGTCTCTTATACAGTAATGGAGGAATTCACAATATTAACGAAGAAATATATGAAAAATAGCATAGAAACCGAAATACATAACCTGGTGTGCGATATTATCTGCTGAGCTATATCCACCCGATACTCTATATCTAATTGATTCCCGATTGCGTAGCATTTTTCTCTATTTAAAAAAACTCGCCAAGTACGCGTTTGGGAGTTTGATATAAATCAGCTGAAGAAGTGGCGAAATGCAGTGTAGCCCCAAGTATCTGTGTAGGGCTATTCACTGGCTCGATTTGGACTAATAACACGCTAACTTTGGCCAATGAATAGCCCTTCTCGGCGTACTCAGTGTAAGAAAAAGAAGGCGAATCCCAAATCCAGAAGAAAACAATAATAAAATTGAATGAAAGCCCAAACAAAAAATCAAAAACGTGCTTGGCTGTGCAATCTATAATCGAAACATATCATCCATGTATCAGCACAGCCAATCACGTTTTTTGAATTTTTGTTTTGGTTTTTATTTAATTTTATTATTATTTTTTTCTGGATTTGGGATCTGCCTTTTTCCCCTAACACTGAATACGCCGAGAAGGGCTATTCATTGACCAAGGTTAGGCCAGTTATTAGCTCAAATCGAGCCAGTGAATAGCCCTACTCAGGTACTTGGGGCTACACCGCATTTCAGTACTTTTTGAGCTCATTTATATTAAACTCTCAAACACGTACTTGGCGAGTTTTTTTATGAAGAAAAATGCTACGCATTTTTCTTTTTTTCCCCCCACTCCAATACTTTTGTTTGCGTATGATTCCCATTCTTATGCTGTAAATATGGAGAAATGCCCGGCGAAAAGTTCAGAATTTCATTAGAAAAAATGGATTTCAGATGATAACTTTTGTTACCCATATCCTGAAAGGTTCAAAATAGTTTTTGACGCAAAAAAATCGAATCCGGCTCTTTGAAAATTATACAGTGGTGTTAATCCCCCAAGAGAGAACGTGAGTTGAAATCGAAGTGCGAAATGATAGTCTATACGCTGGCAACACTTTTGTCCCGAATATGAGCTCCCCAGGAAAACTTGATTGATTTTGAATAATTCGAGGGTGTAGAATCCGAATCTGTTGGTTATCTTACCCTCCGATTAGCCTTTCTAATTGTTATTAACAATTCAATTGCTTAAGTCGTCATAGCGTAGAAACGAAGAGTCTCACAGAGAAATACTTCAAACAAAAGTTGGTTGTCTTTTTAAGACAAACGGATTGTTTTTTTTTCGTCATGATAACTTCATTTTTGACGGAGTTATTGCGGAATAAACATTTGAATAGACCATTAATAAGGGTTAGTGTGCGGGCGCTATACATAGGAGAGTCTGAGTGACTTAATATGACCCCTAAATTTCCGGAAAATAGTTTATTCATTACTTTAAGATGAATTATAGCGATATTTGCAATTATTGATGGTCTTACAATAGCAGAATGGCTCACAAGGCCTCGGTAAATAGGCGCAGAACCAACCATCAGGTTGACATTTTGCATTGGTTCAGTGTAGTAATTCGGAAATTGTGCGAGATAGAAAGATTTCGCACTCATCTTTCTACCCCCGACAGCAACGCAGAGGGGTACATGCGTTTGACATGGAATGCATTGGTATTACAACGCGTTTGTAACGCCTTATCTCATGGAAAACGAATCAAAAAATATGGACTTCGTGACTCAAAATGTAAGGATTTGTCCAGAGATGGTTTTAGGCATATATTAATAAAGATTACGGCTCGCATTTTTCTGACAATTGCGAAGAAAGAAATGATTTTTCAGGAAATGGTAACTTAGATTAAAATTCCCCACGCAAGTAAAAAAATAATGAGTTGGTACCCTTGCGGTTTCGCACTGGCATTGGGGATACGTCTTTGAAGCCGGAAAGATTTTTGTGTACAAATGATCAAAAAAGAGAAAATGCATTATCAAAAAATCTTAAAATAAAAAAAAATGGAAAAAGGAGGAAAACTAAAAATTGACATTTAATAACCCCCGACAAAGAGCATAAAATGAAAAATTCAAATAAAAATCTGAAGTAATTAATGAAAGTTATATTTGGGAAAAAAGGGAAGTCGGGGGACGCCCAGATTTCTCCATCAAATATGCTCTGGATGTCCCCCGACTCCCCTTTTTCCCCGAAAATAACTTTTATTAATTATTTCAGATTTTCATTTCAATTTTTTATTTCGATCTTTTTGTCGGGGGTTATTAAATGTCAATTTCTATTTTTCCTTTCTTTCTTTTTGTAGAGAATTTCAAAAGCTACAAAAAGAATTGGGGTGAAATCGATTTGTCTCGCTTAATCTCCGAGATATTTTAGAAAAACTGTGAAAATTCAGTAGTGAAGAGGTAAAAAGCATGAGTCAATTTTTCTCATTCTTTTTTCGGGAATATCTCGGAAATTAAGCCAGATAGCGCGATGTTGTCCAAATCCTGTTTTGTTGAAAATTTTAATTTGCGTAATTCGGAAATTACTTGGAATTATTTGAGAAAAGCTGTGAAAGTTCGGTAGTGAAGAGACAAATGGACAAGTCCATTCTTTCTCCCTACATTTTTGTCGAATATCTCGGAAACTAAGAGAGATGGAGTGATGTCATCTAAGTCCTTTTTTGTAGTTCTTAAAATTTTCAACGAAACAGGATTCGGACAATATCGCGCTATCTGGCTTAACTTCCGAGATATTCTCGGAAAAGAATAAGAAAAAATCTACTCATGCTTTTTACCTCTTCACTACTGAATTTTCACAGTTTTTCTAACCCGGAGATTAAGCGCGATGAAGCAATCTCATCCCAATTTTTTTTAAGGCTCTTGAAATTCTCTACAGAAAAGATAAGTACGAAATCATCCTATCTCGCGGAATTTCCGAATTACTGAACTGAACTAATGCGAAATATCAACGTGATGATTGTCTTGCGCCTAATTACCGAGGCCTTGTAAGCTATTCTGCTCTTGTACACGGAGAGAAATTTCTCTGAAAAATCGTGATGCTCAACGACATAATGTGGATGCAAAAAGCAGGCCAGGGGTATTTCATGAGTCTACCGATGGAAAAAATGTCTTTGTGACGACAATTAGTAATAGGGCCAATAAAATTTTCGAGATGAAATATGACAATAACTGTTATGTAGCATTACAAAAATATTAGCTGATAATTTTTTTTCTGGAAGCTGAAGAAGAATTGTCTATCCAACAAATGATAAATCATCGGGCCCTTAGAAATTTTCATACGCTACTACGAATTTTTATAAAAAATTTTCAGATTTTTTCCCATGCCAGCCTCATAATGTGTAGACAAAGGGGCTAGTCGGGTATCTTCGACTGTTTTCGGTACATGAGCCATTGGCCATTTTACACTTGGCTTTGGATTGAAATATCTCGAAAACTATGCAAAATTTATCGAGACATGCTGTGTAGAGGCAAATATAGAGGGAAGATTAACGAAGAAAATAAGCAAAATGCCGTTTTTCTACGACCAGTAGTTTCCGAGATATCAATTTTTTAATGAGTAGTTCAGGAACAATGACCGAGTCCTTTCTGAATTTTTTATTAAAAAATTAATATCTTAATAACAACGAGTCGTACAAAATCGGAGTTTCACTTATTTTATTCGTTAATCTTTCCTCTAAATTTCAATCACAGCATGTCTCGATAACTTTTGAGTAGTTTTCGAGATATTTCAATCCAAAGCCAAGTGTGAATGGCTATTTTTTTAAGAAATCAGAATTATGATGTGCAGCATGGGAATTTTTCGGTCGCGCTTCATGAAAACTCCTCCTCCGAATGACAATGTTCTTCTCTTTGGGCGAATTGCATCCCGTTTATAGAGCGCCATAACAGTTTTCCTAAGAGTCATTCACAAAAACTCTAATATTTTTCTCTCCATGTAAGACCATGAATAATTGCAAAAATCACTATAATTCATCTTGAAAAGACAAGCAGCTTTTGTTCGAAGTCTATCTTTGTAAGATCCTTCGTCTCTACGCTATGACGCCTTAAACAATCAAATTATTAAGGGGGGGGGGGGTGAGGGTTTACACGTGAAAAACACATTTTTTCTACGAATTTTTTTTCGACGTATGGATTGAGCAAATTTATTGAAACCTCTTGAACATTATTAAGTGTGGATTCAACTACATGGAGTAATTTTTTTATACGAAAATATCCACAAACAAGCCGGTGACAGAGCTTTTCTAAGAACGTCTTTTGAAATAGACGATTTGCGGTGATCACTGTCTCTCCGCTGGAAATGATCAGAAATAGAAAGCCATTGAAATTTAGTTAAAGTATCATCAAATCCTCCCCCCGACGATCTCTGATTATTTTTTTTCTCATTTTTGAATTTTTGGTGGTCATTTAAAGTAAAAAAAGCTATTTTTTACAAAAAATTGCGCCATTTCGTTGGTGGAAAACCCCCTTAAGGTAAAAAAAAAATAATCAGAGAACGTTGGGGGGAGGATTCAATGATACTTTGACTAAATTTCAATGGTTTTTTATTTCTGATAATTTCCAGCGATCACCGCAAATCGTCTGTTTCAAAGAAACGTTCTTGGAAAAGCCGGCTTGGTTGTGGATATTTTCAACAGTTCTTTATCATTGAAAAAAGAGAAGCACAAACTATCGGAAAAAGGAAAGCACTAGCACAGAAAATCTCAGAGGTTAGCTCTCTTATACACTTCATTCTAATTAACCTAGTTCCGCGCTCCGCAGACGACTGACGTTCTCCTTTAAATGACGATTTAGGAGAATTTTTCAAGAAAGCTTTTCTGTAGAGAATTTTAAGCATCAGAAAGAAAGTCTCATCATAAATTCCCCCAAAAGTCATCATTTTCAAGGTATTTTCAATTGAAAACAGGAAAATTCCGCACCGATTAGATTCAGAGCGACACTGTTAGGGCGTACGCAAACGTGTGCTGTACTATGCAGCACAAAACCATGTCTGTGTACACGCACACAGATGGCAGTCACCATAGTTCCATCCGGGTGACGCGTGCAGTACGTAGACCCACGTCTGTGTACACGCATACCGATGCCAGTCGCCAGAGACCTATCTGTGTGACTGCACACAGTAACAGCGGTCACTCAAGATGTAAAATGAATAAACTTTTCGGGCACTATTTTTTTTCGTTTAAAATACACCAAAAAAAATTTTCTTTCGATTTTATATTGAACATTCGCTGAAAATGGACTCATTAAAAAAATTGACGTAAAATTTCGAAAATTCATTAAGTTCTTCAAAATCAAAATTTCAAAGTGTTCTTTCAGCTGTATAGTATAGCTGTATAGCAGTAGCCTCTCACCTGGCATTTCCTGCATGTGAAAGAGAGAGAGGAAACTTGTACTTGGCGAGAGATGCTACTGCATCTCCTAATGAAAATGTGCTCATTTTGAAGAGGAAATTGTCTACTCTCGAATGGGAGAAGCGGTGAAGAACCATGATTTTTGAAAAAATAATTTATCAAACACTTTTATGAAGGACTTCCTTTGAACAATCGCAGCAAAATTCACCCCGAGTGAGAATTGTGGATCCAAGTGAAAGGAACTCATCGCTGGGATGGGGCTGTGAATCAATTCTTCGCGGAGAAAACTCGAAAAAAAGATTTGTGGAAAATTTGATTTTTCTTGAAAAGTACTCAACAAATTTCGCTCAAACTTCACTGACAGCATATTGCGCAGGGAGGGGAAATACTGTCAAATTTGCGAATCGCCTGGTATAACTATTCCGGAGCAGTAGGATGATATGTGGTACACACACACATGAAAATATTTTTTTTAGATGTCATTTCTCGACCTTTTAGAACATTTTGAGTAATATTCCGATGAAATCTTGAAATCGAAAAATGTCGCGTTTCCACAGCTTCCATTTGGAATCAAAACGCCAAAATAACGTGAGATTATTCCCCTCTCCCATTTCCCCCAATAATGGAGAAATTCTGGAATCGAATGCAAACGAGAGTAACCATAGGGCAGTTCCAGAGTTGGAAGGACCGTTGAACAAGAATGACTACTTTTTTCTCGTAGATTCTGATGGCAGAATGGATTGTAGATATGCATTAGCGAAGATGTAGAGTGAACATCAGACTACGTTCTATTCCAATGCTATTCCGTAACAATTGACTATAAGATTGATGGAGTATGGGATACCTGGATACGACAATGGATATAGATGGTGTATAGGTATACAAATTTTCCAATTGGAATTCCGAGTGCTAATGGGATTATTGATTAACTGAATTGGATATTTCCTTTTGGACACTGTTTGTGATTTTGATTCAATATGATAACAGTATGATATTATTGATGAGAATTTATGAATAAAAATGGCTCCATTGCTTGCAGCTTGCATAACGTTTTTTTTTATTTATTAACTGAAGCCCTGACATGACAGTCTTTTTTTGAGATGGTCATCACATGAAAAAATTGACCATGGAATACTAGGAGAAAATCAAATTGAACATCACTGTTATGCAGGTCCGGGCATATTTCAGGTAGTCGAGAGCACGTCGTAATGTATTATGACAGACAATAGAAATTACCGACGAAGAAAACCATAGAAAAATCGGTAAATTGGCAGTATAGCTCTGCCAACTGAAAATTAGTGTTTTGATTGTTTTCTTTGCAATTTTTTTCATCCGTCAAGTTCAGTGCACCTATTCTAGGCTCGCATTGAGTTTGATTTCTGAAAATTTTGATTACAAAAATTTTTTTTTACAAAATAAGTGGTGTTATGAAATTCGAGTCAAAAAACTTGAATTTTATTCATTGTGTTCAACAACTCAATGAATATAACATTCGTGCTTAATCAAATTTTATTTTTGAGTAATATAGAAAAATATTAAATTTGAAAGAGAGTAGAGTTCATTGTTTTGATTGAGTGTGGGAGAGGGGGCATGAAGAGAGGTGAGGTGGTCGTGAAATAATCGATTTCTTCCTGACAAAGACAGTTGGTGTGAAAACACAATGATAAACAGAGACCAATGGTCTTAAGAAAACGGCCAATTTGGTAATTCAACCAAATGAGCCTTCTCTAGACCAGTATGATTTTGGTTCTCTGCAGTGAAACATCAAAACTGTGTGTTTTGTAATAAAAGTTAGTTGCCACCACTGCAAATGTTTTTTTTTGGAAAATCCAAATTTCAGATGAGTATTTCGAATTTTCATTTAATCCGTATTAAATTTATCAAGGTTTTTCTTCGCTTTTTTTCGTTTCAATTGGTATGAGGTAATTTTCGATTGATATTGTTCCACGCGATGTGCACAAGTTATTGACTAGAGGAAAAAGTACGCATTTTAATGCTCTATGTACTTATTTTCGTAATAAGTTAAAAAATTAAAATTTTTAATGCCCAGTGAAGGTGAGCGGTGCTTGAGTCAATAAATTTCTTCATCAAAATCCCGAGTGTCGCATAGGATAGGTCGTGATAGGTTTTTTCGAGGCCTATGCACCACTACGTCCCCGTCGTGGCCTTGGGTTACGCAAAACGTGGTGATAATCTCAGGTTTTTTCGAGGCCTATGCACCACTACGTCCCCGTCGTGGCCTTGGGTTACGCAAAACGTGGTGATAATCTCAATTTCATTTAATTGTCGTTTTTTTGCTTCCGAATGGAAGCATTGTAAACGCGATTTTTTTCGATCTCGAGATTTCATCGGAATATGACTCAGAATGTTCCAAAACGTCGAGAAATGACATTTTTAAAAAATGTCTGTATGTATGTGTGTGTGTGTGTGTGTGTGTGTTTGTGTGACAGATATCAGCTCATTGCTCCGGAACGGTAATACTTGGTGACCTGAAAATTTAACAGTACTTTCTTTCCCCATGCAAATTGCTCTCCGTGAAATTTGAGCGAAATCGGTTGAGTACTTTTCGAGAAAAATCAAATTTTCGAAAAATCGTTTTTTCGATTTTTCTCCGCGAAAAATTGATTCACAGCCCCCACTCTCAGCGATGAAATTCATCTCATTTGAACACACAATTTTCACTCGGGGTAAATTTTGCTGCGATTTTTCGTTTGCGGATAATTTCAATTACAGTGTTTTTTATCCTGAATTTTGTATACACGATAGCTCAAAAACTATTTGAGTTAGAGATTCCAAATTTCGTGGGTTTGTGCATCTAATGAACGAAAAGTTTGGTATTGAAATTCGGCGAAATCGGTCAAGTAGTTTCTGAGATATTGCACGAAAACCATTTTATGAAAAGAGGTTATATCTCGAAAACTACTGGAGCGATTTCGCCCAAGTTCAGCTTAAAAGATTCATCTCAATGAGCCCCACAAATGGTGAGAATTTCAGATTTTTCAGAGGCAGTCTCTTGTAAGAGTTTTCGATAACTTAGTTTTTTCAAAAATCACGGTTTTTCTTAGCTTTCTCCCTAGAAACACTTCTATTTTTTATTTCACCATTCGAAAGTAGACAATTTTTTCTACCAAATGAGTACATTTTCTTCTGACGACAATCGGAAAGAATAGGAATCCTATTTGAAACCTGAACTTCAATTTTTAAGTTTTATTGTAGGATCTCAGTTTTCATCTAATATTGAAAATTTATGTATCATATGACATTATTGCAATTGAATCGATTATTGTAAGCTAGGACTGCAGGTCCTAAGATTGAATCCTGAACAGATCGATACGGTCTGGAACAATATTCGTAGGAATGTTTAAATGCGAATTTGTCGTAAAAATGATGTTATTTGTTTGAGCAATGGAATACATGAATAGCGATTTGATGCAAAATTGATGAAATTCCATTCGGAAGCATTTTGCCAATCGAATTGGCAACATATTAAATGTCGCACAAGGAGTGGGGTTTGCCAGTAACGCACAAAGAGTAGCACTTCTGCTTGTTTGAATAATTGGTTATTGACTTCCAACCAAAGTTCGGTGTCTTTGGTAAAAAATTTAATTAGGATTTTGTCTGCTTGCCTCAAAATCTTGCCACCGATCTCTACTACATTAAAACACTTCAAGTAAATTCAAAAAATTTGGTAAAATCATTTAAATTTTTAAATTTTTGGCAGAGTGAAACTCACCATTTACCGAAAAATCTATGAAATATATATGAAGAGGAAATGATAGTTTTATTATTGATGAGTGAAGTATTATTAAATAACATCATAATGTAGTAGTGAGCAAGCTGAACCCAACACGTTCACTTATCTTTATCATCATTTTGAATTGAATATCTTGAAAGAGAAGCAGAATAACATGATTTTTTGAATGAACTGATTTTGTAGCCCGGATTTTCGTCTGTAGAGAAGGTTTGTATGAATACTGCAGTTTTTTGCACCGCTGTTAGTTTCCGAAATCTTCTCCGGAAATAAATGGCAATGAATTGGCTTATCCTGTTCCAACTTTCTGCTACTGGATAAGAATAAAAGTATCATACAACTGGACAGCAAATCATATAGGTCAGAATTTTATGCATAATATAAATTGGTAGAAGGTAGAACAGCATGGATCCACAAATGAGTAAAATGAAAAGTAGTTGCTACCAAGAGCCCTCAGAATTGATTCAGGATTGTCTCAGAATCCCATCTTGATTCATCATACACACGTAATCTTCCTCTATTGTTAGAGTAGTAGAACTGATAATGTCAATCACTCCAGTGATTGACTCGGCTAACTACAAAACTCTTACACAACAAAAGCACTCACCCTTCGTTATTGTAAGCGAATCTATACACTGAACAATTGCATACACTAGAACAAGGAGCTTTATCATTCTATTTCAGCGACTAACGAAAAGCTTTTGTGGAATTTTTTGCATTCAATCATTATTATAATGGAATTTCCATTCTATCCGATCTAACTATTCTGCTAATTGATATTTGTTAACTCTTATGTAATAATATCCTTATTTCATCCTTGATGATCAAAAACTATCGAATATTCTGAGAATGTATTATGGAGAATCATGTTTATGTGCTCATTTGTTGGACCTCCGTTGTCGATAGACTTGGAACTTCTGCGAACAATCAATCCTCTGTCATATTTTGGATTTATCCCTGTGAGAAGCTTCGGAAATCAGAAAGCCTAGACAGAAATCTATTTTACCTTCCACTGTGATAGACGGATACCTTTTCTATGTACCATCAACCAATCTTTGGCCACTGGAAGCTAGGATACAATGGAGATTCACATTCACTTCTGTCGGGTGCATCGAAATCTTGATTACTACTCATTGTTAACTCTTTTGCACCAAATTCCCTTGCTTGAACCTTTGTTTTTCTGTAGCTCAGTAAATAATCTTTCTTCATGAAATTTAATTTTTTTTTCTTCTAAGATCTCTGTCTCCGTTTGTGAAAATCAATACAATGGTAATTTTACTAAGGGATTATACTATTGTATTTAAATTTGAAAATTTGGTTGTTATTTGAGTTGAGAATTTCTTAGTTGATGAATCACGAATTAGCAGAACGTTTTCAGTCGAATTTTGACAATCAGAAGTATTGGTTTATTCATCGTGTGTTAATTTTACTGATCGTTATAATTCTAAACATGTTGCTCGTAGTGCTTAGTTTATTTGCTACTTCGATTCTTTGTTTTTTTTCACTCTTGTATTCTTCAAAAGTAACAAGGGTAACAAAATATTAGTTTATGGAGGATACATGTATTATTCACCTCAGAATATATAATTAACATAAATTGAGTTCTTCTCCATTCCATTTTAGAGATATCACTACTATCAAAAATTGTGTGAATGAATTGATTGTGATTGAAATATTTCAAATTTATTGTGCAGGAGCACAATAAATTTGAAATATTCAAATATATCAATATTAAAATTGAAATATTTCAATTTTGAAATATTAGAAAGGATTCTGGATTCATGGATCTTTTCTCTGGTGATATCATTGCTGGCGAGATTTTTTCCGGAAGTGTTGTTTCCGGGGAGATTTGTTTAGAGGAACTTTTTTCCGTGAATTTTTTTCAGGGAGATTTTCGTTGGGGAGCACCATTCCTTGAACCCGGGCCATGCTTCCAGCCACTCATCCCTGGTCATTACATAGGGGAGGTCGGGCAAAACGGAACAGATATATTCTAACTTTGAGGTTTTACATTATGAAAGCCGTTCGAAATCAATGAAAATATTGGCAAAAAGCTTGTCCTTATGATTCCATCAGGAAGCTGAAGTAATTTCACATCGAAATCATATGTCAGAACTCTTTTTTTTGTATTATTCAATAATTTCTTTTTTTCTTAAGACTTGAAGGTAAATCCTTTCTGTTTTTGAGGAATTTCAGTTTTTCAGGAATATCTCTGGTTCTATAGGTCGTAGCGATCTGAGGTTGATCTTAAATAAAAACTGAGCTCATTCCTCATGGGTTCATGTGGTTGAAAATAAAAGTTATCTCTTTTTTGAATATTTATAGGGCAAAGACGGAATTTCATAAAATGGCCTATAAGTGTTAAAACTCCAGGGGATTTTTGGACATTCACCAAAGTTACTTATGGTGTGGACGTGATGAGTTGCGTGGATCTACAATTTAGTGGATTGTATTTAGATGATAGGCTCGTACTCTCTTCACCTGGCTGCGGCTGAAAGGGAATACAAGGAATCGGCTTTCGGATTCATCTCGTCAATTACATGCGTGAAATAACTGTACGTGATACACGTGACTTATGATAAATATATCACAGATTCTAATGATAATTTTCAAAGAAGATTCACAATATTCACACGGATTTTTACTGATGATGTTCAATTGCTTTTTCTCACTGATCATGTTCGCGTGGTTTGAAGTTCTCGAGATGATCGCATTTCCCTGCCAGGTTGTAAGGCCGGTCTTACATCGAAATACTGGATAATTGATTCTATGATTGATGTTCACTGATTATTAATTAACAAACCGATTGATTAGCACTCTAATTACTCACTACATGTGTCTATCGACTGTAGTGTCAATTTGTTCAATACGACAAGTCTCTAACAATTATGATAGATAATTCCTTTAATAATGCACTGACCGTGTGATGTCTAGCAACAAATGAAATTAATAGTGATCAACTGAAGTTAATTTCCTGATAATTGTCTTAATTCATTGGTAATTGATAGCACTGATTTGATTGATGATGCACATACGAAGTTAATGTAAATTAGCGTCGTGTAGCGAGTGATTACTCTCAAGAAACGTGACCATCAGTGTCGCATTCTGATGCGTAAGTTTAGTTAAATTCATGATAATTTACAGGATACGCGAAAACACGTCTATACTAGCGCTCTCACCTGAAAGGCGTTTCCCCCACTCTTTTCTCGTACGCGGAGAAAGAGGACGCCGTCCAGTCACGTTCACTGGCGGCAGGGACGTATATATGGGATGCTAAGAAGAAAATAATTTTCTTTTCTATTTACTATCACTGAATGAACACTCTGAACTATCACTAGTATAATTTATATTTTGAATTTCCATGCACTGCACGTTATTGATAGAAATTTGAATATTAACTTCCTATTTTTAATTGTGTAAACCACATGGAACGTGTACGGTCCTGCTCGATCACGTTGTAAGCATGGAAAGGTAGTGGTGGGAGCGAACGGGCTCACGCGATTGGCCATCCCCACTCCGACCGCCCGAGTACGAGTTAGGCCGACTTTCAGGTTAGAGGGCTAGGGTGTTCCAAAAAAAAGCAATATTTTTTTTCTTCACTCTCACAAAGAAATATCATAGAATATGTCGAAATAAGTATCTCCCATGAATTCCAGTTCTTAATCCCAATTTTGAGAGGTCCCTCATCAAACTTGAAGTTTTCCATTTGAATAACATAGGAAAAGTGATTTTTTATAGTATTTACTGCTGCAAACTATGTAGGAATTTTTTTTCCTTCTAATTGACTGATAATCCTCCCATAACACGATATTATCTCCCAGAAATGTCATTGGGTTGAAGTTCTATCTTTAATAATTTACTCGCTATAGCACTTACAAAGTTGAAGTCAGTCAATTTTGTGTTTTTGCTATTTAAAAGCTCAACTGTTGCTGCTAGGTTGAAAAGTTAAATGACAATTTTGTAGCTCATTTAAGGGACTACAAAATTGTATTCAACGATTTTCCTGTATCAGTTATATTCAAAAAGTTATAGACCACACAAGTCTCAATTTTACGATTTCTTGCTGAAATTAGGTAAATTAGTGATAAAAAGGTAAAAAAATAAAGAACAAGTTTCTAGTGGATCCAATATTTCACGAAATTTTATTGAATAAATTTCTTATATCGTTAATCATTCAGCATTTATCGATTTAATTCAATAGTGAAGAGGTAAAACAGGGTAATCGATTTTCTTCTCTGATATTTTTCACAGAATATCTTGAAAATTAATGTAAATATGCCCTCTTCGTCTGAAACCTTCTTTGAAGAGAATTCTAAGGGCTACAATTTTGAGAAAAATTGTTGAAAAACGAAATCGTTTCATCTTTGCTACTGAATACTTATCCAAAGACACGGTAGCCGTGTATTCAGTCATTTTCGGACCGGAGTGGAGTTAACCGTGATTCAAGCTAACCCGAGTTGGAACTAAATCGGAGTTAGCGTTAACTTCATTCTAATGAACTGGCCTGTCTAATAATGATTGATCCTAGGGTAACACGACCAGTGAATGACCGAACTGTTGTAGTGAGGGATGTTTCTACTGATGAAAAATAGTAATTAATTTTTAAACTCAGTTTGATTAATATAATGGTATTCAGCAATCATTCTTCTTCCAGTCTTCATCGTGCTATCTCCTTAATTTCATTACGGTTTTTTGTAAACTAATAAAAAATAGAGTAGAGTACCAAGACCCAGTGAATGACCGCTCTTGCCCATTGAATGACCGGGAATGGTCCAGTAAATGACCGATGTATTAACTTACTGCTTAAAGTATGCAAATTAATTCCTAAACAATTGTTTTTTCAGCTGAACGAAAAGATTATTAATTCTACTTCGTGAAAAAACTATATTCTATTATTCAGTTGAAAATGCATTATTTTTCTTCAACGAATTCTTGTCATCACAGTATTCATGTATTAAGATATATATCTTAATTTTCTGAAACAGATTATTTTTAGATGTATAAAAATATTCCTGAACTCTATTAACATAAAATCATCAATTATAACAATTTGCACTGAGAGAAAAAACCTATTTTCTAGGAATATTACATAGTCCATGTTAATCGGGAAATGGTTTGCCAGTGGATTTTTTCCGTTCAATAAATATTTTTCTCTCTCAGTGTGGAATTATATTGTGCTTAGTAAATGATCAAATTATGCAGACAGATCCGTAGAAAATTTGAACAATTAATAAACTTCAATATGTAATATTATTTTATTATCTATGACTTCTACATTGTTATCGCCAGTTCGTTATTTAGCTAAAACATGTCCGTCTCAGAAAAAAAACTCTGTTATATATGAGGCATTCCACGCTCTTTCACTCATTTTTCAAGCTTTTTTCCTCGATTTCGTTCATTTTGGATATATTATTGGAATAGCTTGTGAAAGTCATTTGCCATGGGAACAAAGAAAATTGCTTTTTTTTTTAATTATGACCATTTAAAATTTTGAAAAAACGGTGAAGACGCCCATTTCCACAAGACGATGAAGATTCCCAGCAAATAAATTTTCGTTGTAATTATAGGCTCTTCAGCAATAAGAAAGTACTCTTGCATTTCCTTCATAAAACTGATATTGAACAAGATAGGAGCATTCAAAGCTGGAGTCAAATGGGCATCTTCACCGTTTTTTTTTAATTTTAAATGGTCATAATTTTTGGATATTTTTTTTGTTTCCATTGGAAATGACTTTCCTACGCCATTCCAAATACATATCCAAAAATGAACAAAATCGAAAAATAAATATTAAAGAATAAGTGAAATAGCGTAGGATGCCTCATATCTATTAATTAAGTTATCTCCAACATTTTAGTTTAACGATAAAGTTTCTGACTTCATAAATCGAATATAGTCCATATTAGTGATGCAAGATAGATCTTTTGACATAGCAGAAGCTCCTCCTGCATGCAAATCTCCTGTAATTCCTCAGACAGTAATTCAGTGGTACTGACGAATTTCTGACTTACCAATGAATAACTGGTCGGTCATTCACCGGCTTAATAGAGTAATGAAGTATACCAGTGAATGACTGGCATAAAATTAAGAAAAACTAATTATTATGTTCAATTTCATGTACAGAAAGTCAATTTTAATGATTATTGACTCATAACAATGATGAGTAATTTTTGGTTCCATATGAAAATCAACTATTACTGTAAAAATACATAGTTTCCCGAATTCCTTGTTTTCACGGATTTTAGATCAAAATTAGTGTTTTCCTAATAATCTCAGGAGCGCCTGTATAATTTCAATTTATTTAAATAATAATTCTATCAATTTCTTCGATTTATTGTCATTAAATGATGATGAATACATGTAAGATTGCATATGCAAGTGAATAACAAGTTTAAATTCAATTATAAAATTACTATAATGATTATTGTGTCCATCGGTCATTCACTGGTGAGTGGTCACGGACTGGACCGTTTACCCTACTACTCTATGGAGAAATTGACAATGCTCGATCAACAATGTCTAGTAAAACGAATTGACAAAATTATATCGATTTAGTTGGCTTCGAATTAAAACCTCTAAGTGATTTGAAGTTACCTATAAATCGTGAAATTTTATGTTTATTTTATTCTTTTATTTTTATTTATTCCATATGCATGACCTCTCGGCCTCTTACATTTGTCCCCCCCCCCCCCCCCCCCCGCTGTACCACATTTGCCGAAGGACGAGGAAAAACCTCATTTCTTGAGGAAAACCTACCCAGATACAGTCTTCTCTTGCGAGACTCCTGCTCGGTTAAATGAAACTGAGAAATTAAAGCTTTTTCAATTTTTGGCTTCCCCTCGCCGGGACTCGAACCCCGGACTTCTGCGTGCCAAAGCCCCCGCTCTAACCACACAGCCACTGCCGTCCGTCGTGAAGTTTTATGGTTATTTATCCATAAACATCGAACCGAAGAAGTAACAATTCGTGAAAGTGTGAGGTTCGTTTTGAATGAGGTTATAAAAGTATGGAGTGAATTCACATTACCGGTAATTAAATCACATTATTCAATAACAAAAATTCAAAAACTGTACAAAGATTGGCAAAAGACTCAGGCCAATAAATCCAGAAAAAAATCTCCAGCACAAAATTCAGTTGAACGTTCATTTCTCGATTCTGTCAATAAATTGTTCGATATTGTGCCGAAAAAAATCTAGATTAGTTAAGTTCTTCACAAAAAAAAATTCTATTGGATAGTCAGGAAATCATGAAAAGTAGGAGGTTGATTCAAATTTCGAATACTCATCAAGCCGTAGGAACTGTATCAACTGTTGATCCTGCAGAAAATACAGATATTCCTCTTAGTCAAGGCACTTCAGCAGGTTCAGACACAGAATGGATTCAGATGACAGGTGAGATCTAATGGTGAATTTTGAAGCTACTATTATTCGTAATGAATTCAAAATTGATTTGTTGTTTTTGTGCCTGGAAATAATCAAATGAAACACATGTAATAACTAATATATAAGACCGTCGCAATATATTTAAATATCACTATTGCACTGAGCTCATCTTCTATTTTCTATAAATCTCAATCTCTGAAATCTTTCCATTTCTAAACTCATTGGTACCTCTTTCACAACACTCTACTGCTAATACTGTTACTAGTGCCTCAAATCTATCGGAACTTTCTACAACTTCAGACTTTGCTAATGAAATAGTTGTAGAACCCAAGCCCAAAAAGCTAAAAAGCAAAATGCTACAAAAAGCGATATTATTTCTGCGTATTCAAAAACATGAAAAAAAAAAAAGAATCGTACAGCCTCACGTAGAAAAATTCTGATGGCGGCCGCCATGGCGCAGGCCATGGCGGTGGTCATGGCGCCGGCCATGGCAGCCGCCATGGTGGTCGCCATAACAAATTTGCCACTTTTCATGGAGTTCTTTCCCATGGCGATTTTTCATGACGATTCTTTCCATGGCAATTTTTTGCATGATGATTCTTTTCATGACTTTTCCATAAATTTTTCATGCCTTTCATGAATTTATGGCCATAGCAAATTTCTCCATAGCAAATTTTGCATTGACGAATTCTGCCATGGAGAAAATGCAATGGAGAGAAACGCCATGGAAAGGATCGCCATGGAAAGGATCACTATGGAAAACAAACGCCATAGAAAAAAAGCCCATGAAAAAGAAAACTATGAAAAAAAGCCATGGGAAAAAATGAAAAGAATCATCATGGGAAGAAATGCCGTGCAAAAATATGCCTTGGATAGAATCGCCATGGCGGCCACCATCAGAATTTTTCTACGTGCTACTTGACGTGGAACACTATTTTGACCAATGGAATTTAGTCAATAAAATTCTGTCAGATATTGGATAAACTAGAAAATTGTTCTTCATTTTTTCACCTTTTTATCAATAATTTACCTAATTTCAGCAAGAAATCGTAAAATTGAGACTTGTTTGGTCTATAACTTTTTGAATATAACTGATACAGGAAAATCGTTGGATACAATTTTGTAGTCCATTAAATGAGCTACAAAATTGTCATTTAACTTCCCAACCTAGCAGCAACATGTTAGCTTTTAAATCGCAAAAACACATAAAATCGGCTGACTTCAACTTTGTAAGTGCTATAGCGAGTAAATTATTAAAGATAGAATTTCATCCCAATGACATTTCTGGTAGATGATATCGTGTTATGGAAGGATTATCAGTCAATTAGATGAAACAAAAATTCCTTCATAGTTCGCAGCAGTAAATACTGTCAAAAATCAATTTTCCTGTGTTATTCAAATGGAAAACTTCAAGTTTGATGAGGGACCTCTTAAAATAGGGATTAAGAGCTGAAATTCATGGGAGATACTTATTTCGACATATTCTACGATATTTCCTTGTGAGAGTGGAGAAAAAAAAATATTGCTTTTTTTTGGAGCACCCTAGTATTCCTAGTTCCAATTTCAGGTGAAGTTTTGGTACCCAGCCGCCTTCGCGGTCAACTGAAGTAATTCTTTTGTTACTGACTAGTCGGATATTCACCTGGGGATTTAAATTTCGTTTTGTTTAGTATTTTGGATTCTTTTTGTTTATCGGACGAAGTGTCGTCCTGGCGCCGAACTATTTCGTTTATTCATTTTGAGTTGTATTTTGGTCTTAAAATCAAATCTGACATCACAGATGCATCTGCTCATTTCAAGTCATCCGAGGATAAGCATTGTACCTCCCTCGACAATCTCGTTTTATTCCTGGAGGAGGCTCAAAGTGGTCCGGTATCAGTCGAGATGGTTAAGACTCATACGTCTGACATTATGGGCTTCTTACACATGCTCCACACTGCCCAAGGACTGATGATCAATCCTGAGATGAAAATATTTATCAAGTTCATACGCGATGAACTGTGGAAAGCTCACACAGGGGAAAGTCTTCCTGAATCATCGGACTCTGACTCAGGGCAATAGTATCAATCTTCTTCTCATGAACACAATGGCTTTTTCCGCAAATCGAAACAGAAACACACCACAACAACTCTCCAATCGCAACGTTAGAATTTTATTCTGGAATTGCCGGGGCATTCAACAGAGGCTGCTGGAACTCCAAACCATGCTGAACAACGTAGATATATTCATCGCCGTCGAGACAAAAATGTCTCCAACTTATAAAGGTCACATAAAATTTTCAGGGTTTAATATCATTAGGCAAGAGCGAGTGCGCGACTCGGAAGGGGGAATCTTAATTGCTATTCGGAGTAATATTGCGTACAGAAAAATAGTTTCTTCCACGATTCCAAATGATATTGCAGAGGTTTTGGGAGTTGAGTTCACTCATACGAATCCGGCTTTTTCTCTCTATGGAGTTTATAGACCTCCAGGGAAAACGGTTCACCAATCTGATTGGGATAAAATCATTTCTCTTTGCAACATTAATAAGAACTCAATTGTTGTGAGTGATTTCAACGCCCATAATCTCGCCTGGAATTGTGGAAGCAATTGTACTAATGGACAAAGAATGTTAAACTCTATTACTGGTTTGGATGCTATTCTTCACAATCATGATACGATCACTCGGGAGGACATGACGTCGGGATCCAACTTGGACTTGGTTCTCTCATCTCCCTCGATAGGTGACAAAATTAAATTTCAAATTGCAGATGATAAATGTGGCTCCGACCATTTTCCCGTCCTCATTCAGGTGTCGGTGGAAAAAAAAAATTTATATTAAACAGTCATTCAAACTCACGTCTACCCGTACAGACTGGAAAAATCTTGCAGGGTCTCTGATGGCTTCATACTCGAGCTTTTTTAGCCTTGATTATGATTCTTTATCTGCTTCACAAAAATACGAATTTTTCGTCGACCTGGTCTCTGAAAAAATACGAAAGCACACTCCTAAGAAGAGAGAAGTTCCCCTCAGTCAACACAGAAACCCGGTCTCCTGGTGGGACTCCGACTGTGGCCGGGCCAAAAAAATCCGCTCTGCCTCATACAAAAAATGGTGCTTTACCAGGGCCTCTCGGGATTATTATGCAGCGAAAAGAAATTTGGCTCGAGCAATTAAGCTTTTTAAAGAGAAAAAAATCGGCAACTTCACAGAATTCACGGAAAAAATCGATGCAAGACGGAATATAAAATATTTTTGGAAAACTTGTAAAATCCTTAAGAATTCATGGGTAAATAACGATTCATTACGAGATGAAAACTTGCAGCTTGACGGAAAAATAAATTTATGCTTAAATTCAGTTAGCCCCCCCTGGTGTCTGGTCGACCCTGACTATCTTCCCGTTTGTCAAGAAAACGTTGGACTCGGGGCCTACTTCGACTTTACTGAGTTCAATTACGCATTGGACTCACGGGAGTCAACGTCCGCTCCTGGCCTTGACGGGCTTGACTATTTGCTTCTACAACGACTACCTACTCAATACAAATTAATTCTTCTCGACATTTACAATGAAATGTACGAAACCTCAGACTTTCCAGAAAGTTGGAATAATCAGTATCTGCACTTTATCCCCAAGTCTAATGGCAAGAAGGTGCGTCCTATTGCTCTGTCTTCATGTTTGTGCAAGCTTCTAGAAACCATGGTGAAAAATAGATTGGAATGGTGTGTTGAAACTCGAAGACTTCTCCCTAGTAGCCAAAGCGGCTTCCGCAAGGGCTTCTCCTGCTATGACAATTTATCCCATCTTTTCCTCAATGCTGATTATAATTTGTCAAGAGGCAGAGAGACGCTTGCAGTTTTCTTGGATATTGAGTCGGCGTTTGACAATGTCGACTCGAAGATTCTTATAGATAAGCTAGCGGCTCTTGGTTGTCCTTCGAATCTCGTTTCTTACGTAAAATTTCTAACGTACAAGCGCAATATCTCTTCTGTAAAAAATGATCTTCCCAGGTTTGTGTACATAGGTGTCCCTCAGGGTGGAGTTCTCTCCCCTCTCCTCTATTCCATCTACGTCAGTGAAATTGCACAAAATCTACCCCCAGGTGTTGGAATAAATCAATTCGCAGATGATACCAATATCTTTTATGATTTTACGTCTCTCAGTCATGGGATTAACGTAATTGAAGAGGCTGCCCAAGTTATCAACGAAAATCTCGCTGAGATAGGTCTCACTCTGTCTCCTGAAAAAACGAAACTATTACACATTAACAAAAGACGAGTCTCACCATCCGATACTAAGATAAAAATAGACAATCATGAAATTATTTGTTCCCCCTTCGTCCGATTTCTGGGCATTATCTTTGACCAATGGCTCCAGTTCCAAGATCACCTTGAATCTATTCGAAAATCAGCCCTGAGAGCTTTGAACTTGATGAAGTTTGTCAGAAGAACATGGTGGGGAACTGATCCTGATACACTACTGATTATGTATAGAGCTCTTGTTCGTTCTATTTTAGAATATGGTTTATTCATTTACTTTCCTTTGAGAAAAACTCATTATGACAAACTCGAGAAGTTTCAATATTCAGATATCAGAATTGCCTTCGGGTATAGACAATCTACTCCAATCCATATTCTCATAGCAGAGAGCAAGCTGCCTACTATCATGGACCGTGCAAGATTTCTCGGGAAAAATTATATTGCAAAGATAATGACTAACAGTTCTCTCCAAATCAATTCCACCATTACCCAATTTTATGTAAATGACTCGCCAAGAGATTCGAAGAATCGTCTCTTGAGAAAATGTATAACAGAGATGGAACCGTTGATTCCCTCATTACATGAGGCTAATATCTTTAATTTATTTTCCACCGAACTTAGTACAATTATTTCAACAATTCCTCGTGGCCATCAAATGTCCGAGTGTCGGGGACAGTCCTCGGAACTGAGTGATCGAGACGATGAGAGGACCGCAGAATTTTCTTTACCAATAATTGAGATATTTACAGATGGTAGCAAGAGAATTAATGCTCCATCGGTTGGAGCTGCATGTCATGTCCCTCAGCTTGATAAGTAGATAGGCTGTGGGAGCTGACCGTCAAATTTTTTGTCGGTTCTGGATCGTACTCCTGTAGGGGCTTAGTCCGAGTGGGTGGGTGGGTGGTGGTTTGATTCGTGGATTTAACCCTTTTGATTCGCGGATTTGACCCCTTTTTGATTTCAACCCTTTTATGAAATTGATATCCCTCAAGGTCTGAATCATAGTCCTGTAGAAGAGTCCAAGTGGGTGACTCGCGGATTTAACTCTTTCAATTCGCGATATATGATATTCAAATGATTACAACCCTTCCTTATAATTGATACCCCTCGATGTATGGATCATAGTCCTGTAGAAGAGTCCAAGTGGGTAATTCACGGACTTAACCCTTTCAATTCGCGGATTAAACCCCCTTTTGATTTCGCGATTTCCACCTTTTCATGCGATCGATATCCCTCAATCTCTGAATCATAGTCCTGTAGAAGACTCCAAGTGAGTGATTCACGGATTAAACCCTTTTGATTAGAGAATTATGAATGTCAGCTGATTTCAACCCTTTCATTCTGAACCAGTGTGATATCAACAAGTTTTGACTTGTTCAAACACGTTCGGACTTGTCTAATCTTCAAAGGAATGCCGCCCTCTTGAAGTGTCGAATGTCACTTGAAATTTGACACCCCATTTCCGCCCTTTTTACCACATGTTCGAGAGACATTTTCCAGACACACTTGTTTGAAAGAGTCCATTTTTGTTGAGATTTTCCAGATCTTTAGGAGAAACATTTATGGGTCCTTATTTCCCTTAACTCCCCCCACCCCTGAACCTGTCTAGACAAGTTTCGACTTGTCCAAACACGTTTGAAATTGTCTAAACGCGTGTTAAATTTTCAAAAATTCTTCAAAGGAATGCACATTGGAGTGTCGAATGTCACTTGAAATTTGACACCTCATTTCCGCCCTTTTCCCCCTGCCACATGTTCGAGAGACATTTTCCAGACACACTTGACTCTACTTACATGTTTTAAAGAGTCCATTTCCGTCGAGTCATTCGAGATTTTCCAGGTTTTTGAATGGAAAATTTATGAGACAAGAAGTCCTTATTTCCCTTTAAGAAATTCCCCCACCTTTGAACATGTCTAGACAAGTTTGGACTTGTCTCAACACCTTTCGAATTTTCAGAAATCCTCAAAGGGAAGGCCCCTTGAAGTGTCGAATTTCACTCGACATTCTCTCAAATTCGACACCTTGTGACGGTTTTTACCGTCACAGAATCAGAAAAATTCATAAAAATTAATTAATTTGACTAAAATCGCGATAATGGCCGCAACTCGCGGTACCCGGGGAGAATGGGGCTCATTTTGAGTCAAGTCAGCATATGTCCAGAGTGAGGTCAGCAAAAGCTAATGACCTCACTAATTGTTTTTGTTTACTTTTATTCAATCTTCCTCCAAAATTTGGACGAAAGTACGAGAGTAGGACTGGGAAGGATTTTTCCCAGTCCCACAAACAAAGAAGCAGAGTCAAGCACGATCTGCAGGAGCCTGGACCGGAGCAGCATCCAGGGAGTTGTTCCAACATCAGCCAACACCAGGAAATGTTGGCCAACAACGAGAGAAACCGGAGATCGTCAAGGACAACGTGGGAATCAGTGAAAATGAAAGACTAAAGTTTTCCGTTTATAAATGTCGGGAAAATATTGTCATGTCGAAATTATTATGATTATTTTTGTGTGTTATATAGAATTATTATAGAGTGAGAATTCGTACCGAATTCTCAGAATTCAAGTAAACTCAGTGACGTTAAGGAGAGTAGTGGGGGACTCGCGCGATTATTGGTCGAGTTGGACCTCGGTTCTACCGAAGTTGAGCGGGAACGGCCGAGGGCACCCAACGCAACTCGTGGGAGAAAAGACTCGTTCTTCTTCTCCCGGGACACCATGGCGGCCACATCGTGTAGAGACTATTGAGAGAAATTTAAGGGAAAATGAAGGAAAAATTGTAGAGGAGTTCTAGAGATTGAGGAAATTAAAGAGAGAATTCAAAGAGGCCAAGACGGAAGAGAGGAGCACGCAAACGTAAGGTACGCGAGTCCCCAAATAAGAGACATTTAGAGTTAAAATCCTTGATATTCATTTATAAAAAAGAGTAAAACGGAAGGGACGCCGAGTTGGCGTCTGTTTGGGGTGTATCCACCCAAACCAAGTTACAGTTCTTTTTGTTTATTCCGAGTTACGTTTAAGATTAATTATTAACGTGAAATAGTCTTCGTATTATTCCAAAGAACTTCCTATTTTTTTTGATTTACATGTACACATATAATTTTTGAATATACCTAATTCTTTTGTTATTCAAACCAAAATTTTCAGGAGTCTGTGTAAAGTTTTTTGTCTGTCCGAATACCCAAAGGGAGGGTATCGTCCCCTCCCCCCCTTGAGACAATATCCGAGTCTCGTGTACGAAAACGGGTTAATTTAGAGTCTTTTCAGAATTCTGTTATTCATTAAGATAAAACAAACTTGGGGATTTGTCGTTTTCCCCCAAATTAGCAAGATTTCGCTAAAACGACTGGCGCCCATTTTTCCAGAGGCAAATTACTTGGGGAAAAATTGAGTAAAATTTTCGATCATAAAATTGAGTCAAATAAAGAAAATTGTTTAGTGCCTTTAACGGTTGGCCAAGGTCAGTCGAACAAACCGTTACAACCTCATTACCGCCCTTTTTCCCATGCTCATGGAGGAACATGTGCATGCCATAGGTTTTACGCGTAACATTTTCAGGACTCTTCGTTTATGGGTTTGTTCCAAGGGCCTTGTCAAGTGATTCGAAATTTTCAGAAGATGGAGGGGAGAATGAGTATAAAGAGAACACAGCTTCTCACCCCCATCAGTTCTTCTCTAACTTTCAAGAATAAACATGAATGCTAATGCATATGGAAGGATGCATAATCGAGTACATTATCACAACGTACACAGTATTCTTGTAAATCGTGTGCGAACTAGTATAATCACAAATTTTAAACATGAAAAAGTTATTACGTTCTTAAGAGATGTGAAGAAAATATTACTCACATCCATAAATAGGGACTTAAAACAACAAAGATACTTGAAAGTCAGTGTCATACTTTCTTGTAAATACGAGATTCATCAAAACAATGAACTGCTTCAAGACATCAAGTATTTCAACGTCAATGATAGAATAATCACGGAAACCACTAATTTAGAAGAATGGTTTGACAGTTATATCAGGGAGATTCTACTGGAGAAAAATGAGTTCCAGACAAGAGTCTCAGGCTGGAAATTAATCCAAATCATCAATATAGAGATACATATTAATAAATATGATCCATTGAAGGCTGGCACGTCACCATTTACAGAATTACCCAAATGGTTACGTGACAAGAGAGCTGTAATTAACGTTCAGAATAAGGATGAATACTGTTTCCTGTGGTCCATTATGGCTGCTCTCTGTAAATTAAAACAAAATGCATTTCGACCAAATTCATATCCGCCCTTCAGCTCGATGATTAAAGAATTCACAATGTTCAAGTATCCCATGGCGCTCGAAGATATCCCAACATTTGAGAAAATGAATGATTTATCAATCAACGTGTATGGAATTGAATCTGGTGACTCTGGAAAAGAATCGATCGTACCACTATACCTTAGTACACGACCATCAATGAACAACGCAACGATTCACCTTCTGATGATCGAGGTTCCTACTGAATCAATGGTATCTACATACCATTACACATATATTCGAAATTTATCACGACTAATCCGCTCACAATTATCCAAAAACGGTCATCGATCTTGGATATGTGACAGATGCCTATGCTTTTTTACACTGCAGAAGTCTTATGATAAACATAGATTGGCTTGTCTTGCAAGTAAATGTCGCACTTCTTTCCCGAAAGGTATCGGAAAATGGTTGAAATTGAAAAATTTCGAACGAGTACCATCTGTTATACATGGATATGAACAGATTTATCTCTCATTGTGGAATGAATAATATACTGAACCAAGCAGCTACCAGAATACCAGGCAAAGGATGGAAATGGAATATCTTCAAACAGCTGATCCATCGGAGTGAAATTCAAATCAAGTGGAACTTGCTCAGTACTTAGATCTAGGAAAGAATGCAGTTATGAGGTTTTTAAGAATATAGACTCTCTTATAATTGTAAAACAAATTTATTCTGCAAGTGTAATACATACTAATACCTAAATAGAGAATTTTTATCTCAAGACAATCTTTATTTCTCTTAAACATTACCCAATCGATAAAAGGAACAAACTATTTAGATTTTCTTTCAATAATTAACCAAACTACAAGATTTTCCAGATTATCCATAAAAAAATTATGCTGAATCTTTTTTGTAATACCTCCTTTTAATACTAGAAATCTTATCATCTTTAGAATCACAAATATTCACATGAAAATTATGTGAATTATAAGCTGATTTCACATTATATTCCCCCAAACTGTTTTTCACATATTCCACCATATCTCAGGATAGGTTATGATATGTAATTCCGAAGCGCAAGTTCATTTTTCACTGGCCAAAAAATGACCCCAGAAAAAACCAACAACAATGAAAATTTCCTCTCAATTTCAAAGAGTGACAATGAAGTGTAAATCTGAAAATTAGCAAGTAAATAGCTTCTTAGGTCATCATGTTTCGCTCATGAATTTCAATAAAACAAGATGCTAGTCATATCAACCAGTAGTCATGATAGTAAAGTGACATGAGAGAACAGTCAATGCACTAGTGATTCAAAATCTCCCTTAGTGGATTCTTACATCAAGATACTTGGAAACCTCTGCTCAGATATCTTCAAGGAGAATCGGTTGTTGAAGTGAACTGTCATGCTAATGAGGACGTCCACTCACTTGTTGCTGGTGACTTGTCACGCCTCTCCTGAGCAATACTGCTGCGATGTTTACGTGTATGAGCTCTTCCAGAAGAGCGTACACCTGGAGATCCTCACATGACGCTACTTCTGATTGCAAATATCTAAAATTAAGTATCTGACTGCTATTGGACCTTATTATTCTAAATATTTTGCCTGATCCTTCCGTAAATCACACTGGAAGAATGAGGGGAAACGTAGCTATTGAAGAAATCTTGCGTTTCTGTCTACTGAGATTGAACAATACATTGAAAAATCTCCTACTTTCCATTTTTGAGTGTATAAGTCTGACTTCGGCACAGTTGTGAAATGAAGCTATGGTGCAATATTCAATGATGTTTCTACACCTTGTTATCAAGGTTTTCTGATAGCATTCAGTTTCTTTTCTCACTCCTGTAGGAATTCGGAATTTCTCACGTCCTCATGGATGAGAAAATGGAAGAGACATATGCATCGGTTCATAAATATATTTTTGAAGGAGCTGCATCTAAGTTGAAGATATTTCCGAAAAAGTATGCATTGTGAAATCTATTCACATATAACTTCATAGGAAATGATGGAATATGAAGAATGCTTAAGATTTCATGTGCCGGAGAAAAAAAGATTCTCTCAAGAAGTTGAGAGGAGTTTCACTAAAGAATGATATTCAGCATGTCATATAATAACTGCCCATTACATGAGTTCAAACATCGATCAATACGAAATTCACTTATCAGGTCATTTTTAGAAATTGTCCAACAGTAAATGATGATATCTTAGTTGTGATCACGCACTAAAAATCAATGGGAATAGAATAGCTTAAATATATATTAATGTTTCAGGAATATTATATTACAGGACAATTGAACTCACACAATATTTCATGTCATGCTAGGTTTTAAATTTTACAAAACTATGGACTTCAACAAACCTGAAGATTTAGAGAGTGAATTCATTCATAACTTATGGCTTTGATTTTATAAGTATCACTTTGTTGTTTACTGCTCAGAAAACCTGATGCAATCCATTTACTTTTAGCATCAAGTAGGGAGAGAAAAAACTTGAGCATTATGAAGAAAAATAGAATTTATGAATTCATGAATCCTATGAAAACATCTCATAGGATTACTGTTCTCAGAAATAAATTTTGCAATGAATTCCCGATGATATTTCTTTCAATTAATTGTTTACGGAAGTGAATTACAAGTTCATGAAGCATAGAGCCCAATTGAATGGTATATGCTACTAAATTAGATGAAGAAATTCAAAGGAAATACTTATACATTGTCAATAATGAAAATTCTGATGAATTTCAAAGTCCCTCAAACTATGCATTCATAAAAATCAATATAAAACTGCGACATTATAGCCCATAAGCAATTAGACGCTGATTTAAAATAATGGATCTCATGAAAATATTCCATTGACGAGAGTGATACATTCAAAATTCACGATAAGCCTAAACATAGAGAAGCTTTCAAATCATTTCCTTATGGTAGCAATTTGAAAAATTGATATATCATAAAGTATAGAACATAATTGAATTCATGAGCTAATTCATACCTGTGAATGGGATGATGAAATTTGACAGAAAATACCTATAAATTCTCAATAATAAATTCAAACATCCCGATAAAAACTCTTGTACTTATAAAAGCATATAAGAATCTGCAACTTCAAACGTACTGCGACCGATAGCATTTGCAGGAATGACGTAATCAAAATGAAATTATTATAAATCCTGGAAAAATCTCATTCGATTGAACAATATGAAAATATCTCATATGATGAAAACATGTGTTCCATGTCAGGTGGTATAATTCTCATGAAAAATTGGTTGAATTTTTATATATTTATCACGAGACCTACTCGATTGTATACCATTCCTTCAACTTTCTATGATCACGTATTATGAATTACATGACCCAATGCTTTTCTCATAGAATACCGCAATATAGGTTTTTTATAACATTCTTCCACAGCAGGGTAGCATATTTCAACGCGATTCCTCCCCCCTCGAAAGTTTGACATCAACAGAATATGTTATTCTCATTATAAACGATCTTCTGTAGATTTATTGACTGAAATTGAGATGCTTCTATAAATATTAGAAAACATTCTCAAATTGAATCTAACTCTCAAAGTCCAGTGTCCACAGAAATTTCATAGCATTCTAGAATATGTCGCTCGGAACATTCTACAGCCTTCTTCACCGATCATTGCAGATCATTCCGAAATATTTTCAAACATTTTGAAGTGTTCTAAAACATTTCAAAACATTATCAAACATTTTTAGAGCTTTTTCGGAACCTTTAGAACATTTTAGAAACAGTCTCAAACCTTTTTCAAAACTCGCTCAAACATTCTAGAATATTTTCGAAGCAATTGGATCTGTTCGTTGATATATTTAATAGACTATTGTATTTTTCAAGTGACATATTCTGCAAAGTTAATGAAGAAATACAATTGGTGATGAAATTCGTTTCCATGTTAAATTGTCTACTGAGCAGCGAAAACGCAGTGTTTTCAGCAGCAAGTGACAGGACCAAAGTCGTAGGAGCGCGTTAGATGAGTTAAAACATTCCTCACTATTTTCAAGTATTGCCTAATATGTATCCATATGAGTGTGAGCTTGCATATCTTCAAACCAAAATTTTCTTCATGAATGATCCTCATAGCATTCGTACTCCTTAATGATTGGAAATTAAGTTTCTGTCAACATATCAATCAACCCTATCAAAGCTGAATATCTCAGCTATGACATCAAATATTATGCATATGTATCAGGATAGTATACAAGTCCTACTCTTGAGGTGAAGTTCTCATGATGACAAACTTATGCCAAATACTATAGATACTATAGATGGTTTTAATGAATGAACACAAATTTTTATCGTGAAACGTCTTTTCATACAGCCGTTTCCCAGAGCTATCTGTTTAAAGCTGCTAGACGGATTCATAATGCTGTAAAGTCCTGGAATCAAACATTGAATCAGAAACTTGGTCCTGCTTGACGGATATTGCTTCTCTTTGAATATCTCAAGAGGTTCCTGTGATATCGTTTCTTGAATGGAAATGGTTCAATGTTTTCAAGAACACTCGTACAAGTTTTAGAATCACATATGATTATCAAGTGAGAGGTCATAATATAAATGATAGGTTACTGATTGACGGAAAGAATTTGAAAGTGAAGTAAAATGTGAGAGACACACTCCTTGAAAATTCCCGAATTTCTGTTTTCGAGAGAAGTATATGAAGAGTAAAATAAAATTGATGACCTGTACATTTGATACACAAATGCCAGTCTTGGAGAGGAACAAACATAGTCTAGAAAAAATTCATAGAGCCGTATACTAACCAAGGGAAGACTTATTGAAAACTTGGTTGTAATTCTTTTTCCGTCAATTCAGATAATTTCCTTAACAAGTTCACTTCCATTGATGATTGGAGCAGATATTTCGAGTGTTATACTCAATTTTGGGTTGGACATCTTGTGTTGTAAGTTTCAATGAGATCATATGATTTTTCGTGCTCAGCATCTCATAATTAGATGAGAGACAATTTTCTCTTGAATATAATCCTATTTCAATTTTCAACTTGGATATAATTTTTTTTTCTCATCAATTCGAATAATTTCCTCAAGAAGTTCACTTTCATTGATAATTGGAGCAGATATTTCGAGTGTTATACTCAATTTTGAGGTGGACACGTGCTGGAAGTTTCAATGAGACCATATCATTTTTCATGTTCGGAATTAGATTAGAGACAATTTTCCCTTCTTGAAATCAAATTTCATTCCATTCAATCCCGTAGAGGGTAGTATAAATTTTCTATGTTTTTCCCCTCTTTATCAATCGAAGAAATATTCGATAATCCCAACTGATGTGAAGAAGATATTACTTTGTCTTCCTCCAATGTTTCATAATTTGTTGTCAGAATCGTTCTCTTCATTTTCAAAAACAGAAATTTGGAAACATCAAATCTTCATGAACATAATTGCATGACGATAGGAAAGCAGAATGCATTTTATGAACAAATTCAATTGAGACGAATTATAAATGAAGATTTCAATCAGGATTTGTTATGTAACCTATAAAATATCTCAGAAACTGAGCGAAGAAATTTTCATGGCAAACTTCTTTGTGGAACATCCTCTGCCGTCAGAACGTCATGAGAAGCGTGCCAATTGATATCAAACACAGAAGATCCTATGGGTATAAGAATAATGCAATGGTTTTGAACATCGCAATCGAAAGTCTTTTTCCATGCATATGCTCTTTATTCTCATCATGTGTCGATGAAGAATGTCTATTTACAACTGCTAGTGAGAAAGGAATGTAGTATTGATGCATATTGATGATATTCATCATGTTAAGAGAACATCATGTCAAGAACTTCACATCAAAAGTAGGACTTGTATACTATCCTGATACATATGCATAATATTTGATGTCATAGCTGAGATATTCAGCTTTGATAGGGTTGATTGATATGTTGACAGAAACTTAATTTCCAATCATTAAGGAGTACGAATGCTATGAGGATCATTCATGAAGAAAATTTTGGTTTGAAGATATGCAAGCTCACACTCATATGGATACATATTAGGCAATACTTGAAAATAGTGGGGAATGTTTTAACTCATCTAACGCGCTCCTACGACTTTGGTCCTGTCACTTGCTGCTGAAAACACTGCGTTTTCGCTGCTCAGTAGACAATTTAACATGGAAAAGAATTTCATCACCAATTGTATTTCTTCATTAACTTTGCAGAATATGTCACTTGAAAAATACAATAGTCTATTAAATATATCAACGAACAGATCCAATTGCTTCGAAAATATTCTAGAATGTTTGAGCGAGTTTTGAAGAAGGTTTGAGACTGTTTCTAAAATGTTCTAAAGGTTCCGAAAAAGCTCTAAAAATGTTTGATAATGTTTTGAAATGTTTTAGAACACTTCAAAATGTTTGAAAATATTTCGGAATGATCTGCAATGATCGGTGAAGAAGGCTGTAGAATGTTCCGAGCGACATATTCTAGAATGCTATGAAATTTCTGTGGACACTGGACTTTGAGAGTTAGATTCAATTTGAGAATGTTTTCTAATATTTATAGAAGCATCTCAATTTCAGTCAATAAATCTACAGAAGATCGTTTATAATGAGAATAACATATTCTGTTGATGTCAAACTTTCGAGGGGGGAGGAATCGCGTTGAAATATGCTACCCTGCTGTGGAAGAATGTTATAAAAAACTTATATTGCGATATTCTATGAGAAAAGCATTGGGTCATGTAATTCATAATACGTGATCATAGAAAGTTGAAGGAATGGTATACAATCGAGTAGGTCTCGTGATAAATATATAAAAATTCAACCAATTTTTCATGAGAATTATACCACCTGACATGGAACACATGTTTTCATCATATGAGATATTTTCATATTGTTCAATCGAATGAGATTTTTCCAGGATTTATAATAATTTCATTTTGATTACGTCATTCCTGCAAATGCTATCGGTCGCAGTACGTTTGAAGTTGCAGATTCTTATATGCTTTTATAAGTACAAGAGTTTTTATCGGGATGTTTGAATTTATTATTGAGAATTTATAAGTATTTTCTGTCAAATTTCATCATCCCATTCACAGGTATGAATTAGCTCATGAATTCAATTATGTTCTATACTTTATGTTATATCAATTTTTCAAATTGCTACCATAAGGAAATGATTTGAAAGCTTCTCTATGTTTAGGCTTATCGTGAATTTTGAATGTATCACTCTCGTCAATGGAATATTTTCATGAGATCCATTATTTTAAATCAGCGTCTAATTGCTTATGGGCTATAATGTCGCAGTTTTATATTGATTTTTATGAATGCATAGTTTGAGGGACTTTGAAATTCATCAGAATTTTCATTATTGACAATGTATAAGTATTTCCTTTGAATTTCTTCATCTAATTTAGTAGCATATACCATTCAATTGGGCTCTATGCTTCATGAACTTGTAATTCACTTCCGTAAACAATTAATTGAAAGAAATATCATCGGGAATTCATTGCAAAATTTATTTCTGAGAGCAGTAATCCTATGAGATGTTTTCATAGGATTCATGAATTCATAAATTCTATTTTTCTTCATAATGCTCAAGTTTTTTCTCTCCCTACTTGATGCTAAAAGTAAATGGATTGCATCAGGTTTTCTGGGCAGTAAACAACAAAGTGATACTTATAAAATCAAAGCCATAAGTTATGAATGAATTCACTCTCTAAATCTTCAGGTTTGTTGAAGTCCATAGTTTTGTAGAATTTAAAACCTAGCATGACATGAAATATTGTGTGAGTTCAATTGTCCTGTAATATAATATTTCTGAAACATTAATATATATTTAAGCTATTCTATTCCCATTGATTTTTAGTGCGTGATCACAAGTAAGATATCATCATTTACTGTTGGACAATTTCTAAAAATGACCTGATAAGTGAATTTCGTATTGATCGATGTTTGAACTCATGTAATGGGCAGTTATTATATGACATGCTGAATATCATTCTTTAGTGAAACTTCTCTCAACTTCTTGAGAGAATCTTTTTTTCTCCGGCACATGAAATCTTAAGCATTCTTCATATTCCATCATTTCCTATGAAGTTATATGTGAATAGATTTCACAATGCATACTTTTTCGGAAATATCTTCAACTTAGATGCAGCTCCTTCAAAAATATATTTATGAACCGATGCATATGTCTCTTCCATTTTCTCATCCATGAGGACGTGAGAAATTCCAAATTCCTACAGGAGTGAGAAAAGAAACTGAATGCTATCAGAAAACCTTGATAACAAGGTGTAGAAACATCATTGAATATTGCACCATAGCTTCATTTCAAAACTGTGCCGAAGTCAGACTTATACACTCAAAAATGGAAAGTAGGAGATTTTTCAATGTATTGTTCAATCTCAGTAGACAGAAACGCAAGATTTCTTCAATAGCTACGTTTCCCTTCATTCTTCCAGTGTGATTTACGAAAGGATCAGGCAAAATATTAAGAATAATAAGGTCCAATAGCAGTCAGATACTTAATTTTAGATATTTGCAATCAGGAGTAGCGTCATGTGAGGATCTCCAGGTGTACGCTCTTCTGGAAGAGCTCATACACGTAAACATCGCAGCAGTATTGCTCAGGAGAGGCCTGACAAGTCACCAGCAACAAGTAAGTGGACGTCCTCATTAGCATGACAGTTCACTTCAACAACCGATTCTCCTTGAAGATATCTGAGCAGAGGTTTCCAAGTATCTTGACGAAGAATCCACTAAGGGAGATTTTGAATCACTAGTGCATTGACTGTTCTCTCATGTCACTTTACTATCATGACTACTGGTTGATATGACTAGCATCTTGTTTTATTGAAATTCATGAGCGAAACATGATGACCTAAGAAGCTATTTACTTGCTAATTTTCAGATTTACACTTCATTGTCACTCTTTGAAATTGAGAGGAAATTTTCATTGTTGTTGGTTTTTTCTGGGGTCATTTTTTGGCCAGTGAAAAATGAACTTGCGCTTCGAAATTGCATATCATAACCTATCCTGAAATATGGTGGAATATGTGAAAAACAGTTTGGGGGAATATAATGTGAAATCAGCTTATAATTCACATAATTTTCATGTGAATATTTGTGATTCTAAAGATGATAAGATTTCTAGTATTAAAAGGAGGTATTACAAAAAAGATTCAGCATAATTTTTTTATAGATAATCTGGAAAATCTTGTAGTTTGGTTAATTATTGAAAGAAAATCTAAATAGTTTGTTCCTTTTATCGATTGGGTAATGTTTAAGAAAAATAAAGATTGTCTTGAGATAAAAATTCTTTATTCATGTATTAGTATGTATTACACTTGCAGAATAAATTTGTTTCACAATTATTAGAGAGTCTATATTCTTAAAAACCTCATAACTGCATTCTTTCCTAGATCTAAGTACTGAGCAAGTTCCACTTGATTTGAATTTCACTCCGATGGATCAGCTGTTTGAAGATATTCCATTTCCATCCTTTGCCTGGTATTCTGGTAGCTGCTTGGTTCAGTATATTATTCATTTCACAATGAGAGATAAATCTGTTCATATCCATGTATAACAGATGGTACTCGTTCGAAATTTTTCAATTTCAACCATTTTCCGATACCTTTCGGGAAAGAAGTGCGACATTTACTTGCAAGACAAGCCAATCTATGTTCATCATAAGACTTCTGCAGTGTAAAAAAGCATAGGCATCTGTCACATATCCAAGATCGATGACCGTTTTTGGATAATTGTGAGCGGATTAGTCGTGATAAATTTCGAATATATGTGTAATGGTATGTAGATACCATTGATTCAGTAGGAACCTCGATCATCAGAAGGTGAATCGTTGCGTTGTTCATTGATGGTCGTGTACTAAGGTATAGTGGTACGATTGATTCTTTTCCAGAGTCACCAGATTCAATTCCATACACGTTGATTGATAAATCATTCATTTTCTCAAATGTTGGGATATCTTCGAGCGCCATGGGATACTTGAACATTGTGAATTCTTTAATCATCGAGCTGAAGGGCGGATATGAATTTGGTCGAAATGCATTTTGTTTTAATTTACAGAGAGCAGCCATAATGGACCACAGGAAACAGTATTCATCCTTATTCTGAACGTTAATTACAGCTCTCTTGTCACGTAACCATTTGGGTAATTCTGTAAATGGTGACGTGCCAGCCTTCAATGGATCATATTTATTAATATGTATCTCTATATTGATGATTTGGATTAATTTCCAGCCTGAGACTCTTGTCTGGAACTCATTTTTCTCCAGTAGAATCTTCCTGATATAACTGTCAAACCATTCTTCTAAATTAGTGGTTTCCGTGATTATTCTATCGTTGACGTTGAAATACTTGATGTCTTGAAGCAGTTCATTGTTTTGATGAATCTCGTATTTACAAGAAAGTATGACACTGACTTTCAAGTATCTTTGTTGTTTTAAGTCCCTATTTATGGATGTGAGTAATATTTTCTTCACATCTCTTAAGAACGTAATAACTTTTTCATGTTTAAAATTTGTGATTATACTAGTTCGCACACGATTTCTAAGAATACTGTGTACGTCGTGATAATGTACTCGATTATGCATCCTTCCATATGCATTAGCATTCATGTTTATTCTTGGAAGTTAGAAAAGAACTGATGGGGGTGAGAAGCTGTGTTCTCTTTATACTCATTCTCCCCTCCATCTTCTGAAAATTCCGAATCACTTGACAAGGCCCTTGGAACAAACCCATAAACGAAGAGTCCTGAAAATGTTACGCGTAAAACCTATGGCATGCACATGTTCCTCCATGAGCATGGGAAAAAGGGCGGTAATGAGGTGTCGAATTTGAGAGAATGTCGAGTGAAATTCGACACTTCAAGGGGCCTTCCTTTTGAGGATTTCTGAAAATTCGAAACGTGTTGAGATAAGTCCAAACTTGTCTAGACATGTTCAAAGGTGGGGGAATTTCTTAAAGGGAAATAAGGACTTCTTGTCTCATAAATTTTCCATTCAAAAACCTGGAAAATCTCGAATGACTCGACGGAAATGGACTCTTTAAAACATGTAAGTAGAGTCAAGTGTGTCTGGAAAATGTCTCTCGAACATGTGGCAGGGGGAAAAGGGTGGAAATGAGGTGTCAAATTTCAAGTGACATTCGACACTCCAATGTGCATTCCTTTGAAGAATTTTTGAAAATTCAACACGCGTTTAGACAATTTCAAACGTGTTTGGACAAGTCGAAACTTGTCTAGACAGGTTCAGGGGTGGGGGGAGTTAAGGGAAATAAGGACCCATAAATGTTTCTCCTAAAGATCTGGAAAATCTCAACAAAAATGGACTCTTTCAAACAAGTGTGTCTGGAAAATGTCTCTCGAACATGTGGTAAAAAGGGCGGAAATGGGGTGTCAAATTTCAAGTGACACTCGACACTCCAAGGGGGTGGCATTCCTTTGAAGATTAGACAAGTCCGAACGTGTTTGAACAAGTCAAAACTTGTTGATATCACACTGGTTTAGAATGAAAGGGTTGAAATCAGCTGACATTCATAATCCTCTAATCAAAAGGGTTTAATCCGTGAATCACTCACTTGGAGTCTTCTACAGGACTATGATTCAGAGATTGAGGGATATCGATCACATGAAAAGGTGGAAATCGCGAAATCAAAAGGGGGTCAAATCCGCGAATTGAAAGGGTTAAGTCCGTGAATTACCCACTTGGACTCTTCTACAGGACTATGATCCATACATCGAGGGGTATCAATTATAAGAAAGGGTTGTAATCATTTGAATATCATATATCGCGAATTGAAAGTGTTAAATCCGCGAGTCACCCACCTGGACTCTTCTACAGGACTATGATTCAGACATTGAGGGATATCAATTTCATAAAAGGGTTGAAATCAAAAAGGGGTCAAATCCGCGAATCAAAAGGGTTAAATCCACGAATCAAACCACCACCCACCCACCCACTCGGACTAGGCCCCTACAGGAGTACGATCCAGAACCGACAAAAAATTTGACGGTCAACTCCCACAGCCTATCTACTTTGATATTAATCTAAAGTTTGGAATTAATCCCCTTTCTTCTGTATATACTGCCGAATGTTTAGCCATTGATGAGGCAATGAAAATTGCGGTCTCCTATCCTGATTATTCTTACAAAATAATCAGTGACTCTCTGAGTGCAGTGACCTGTCTGTCTGGCTATAATCATACAGTTAAAACGAGTAAATACATTGTCGACATAAAGAAAAAATATCATGAATTCTTATCTCAGAATAATGGAACGCAAAGCATAGAATTTTGCTTTAGTTTCCATCTCATACGGGCATAATGGGAAATGAGGAGGCTGACAGACTCGCACGAGAGGCTACTGCTCAAGTGGCCAATGATGTGTTCTCTCTCCCTTTCACGGATCTCAGAGAGTCACTAAGAAAGGAAGCAATTGATAGCTCAATTTCTAAAATGACAAACTTGATTCGCGACAAGGGTAAATTTTATTTCGATAATTACTTCCAAAATAAAACTAAGCCGTGGTTCCATGGTCTCAGGCTTCCGAGAAAAATTACGTCATGGGTGAACAGAGCTCGATCCGATCATTCCTCTCTTAAGTCTTCATTAGCGCGCTTAAATATGGTCAATTCTGCTTCCTGTGAATGTGGCCGTTCAATTGAAAATCTCGACCATGTTTTATGGCGGTGCAGGCACTTTCGCGAAGAAAGAGAAACGATGACTACCAGACTACAATTAATGGGGTTTAATCCTCCTTACAAATCTCAAAGTTTTTTGAAAAATCTCAATATTGAAGCCTTAAAAATCATTAGTGACTTTATTATCCATTGTGAAATCAAAATTTAACTTAATAGCCACTAGATAGTATGAAAAACCGGGTAATCCTATAAAAACCTTCATTATGTATAATTTTGTTAATTTTTGTTATATACCACTATAATAAGATGTAAAATATGTAAAAACATATACATATATATGTATATACCTTTTCTTTTCTTTTTCTATATATGTATAATTATGTAAATACATATGGGCAGATCCATTACTTTTCGACAAAAACGTGCGGGCGTGGGTCTGCGATTTGGCTGACGATTTTTTCATCAATTATGGGTCACAAAAGGAGGCAATCCCCAAAATTCAACCAAATGCGGTTTCTGTGCAATTTTCCAAAATTTAAAAAAGGTCGATTTTTCAGTCATTTTCAGAAATTTATATCTTAGCCGCCATATGAGTTAGAGATTCGCACAAGCCGGCTTTTTTTTCTACTAATCTTATATTTTTCAGGAAAAAATGAATTTTCGATCTACGCTCGGATCTGGCTTCGCTGGGAGCTTCCAAATGAACCACAGTTTTAGCGAAATTTCGTCTATTTTTGAGACGTGCTCAGATCTACAGTTCTTGAAGTAGGAAGTGGCCTGATGGTTTACATGCTTTATCTACTCATATTCTCTTCATATTTACCCTAATTTCCGTCAAATACCGTTATTCCTCAATTATATGACAAAATAAAGCCTCTCGTTTTTCGAAAAAACGCAGTTTTCGGATAGTTATAACTTTTTTCTCTGAACTCCGAATTGCTTGAAATTTTCAGGGAATAGCCTTCATTCTGTCCTCAAGCAGCCCTGAAAATTTCAATCTTGGAATAGAAGTGGTTTACGAGCTGTGAATTTTCACAAGTAGCCAATTTTCTACTTAATATGGCATTATTGAGGCTTTATCCTTGATATCCTCAAATCTGCCTGATCAATTAATACTCACCATCATCATCATAATTATCTTCCTTCCTGTCTCAAAGTATTTCAGAACTATGATAAAAGTGTAATATATACTCAGCAAAACAATTAAAGAAGCAGAATTTTTCTCCCATTTTTTCAGTGTTCTTCAAAAGACTGTAACTTCGCGAAAAATGATCGGTTCGGGATGAAAAAAAAAGAAAAATGAAGCTTGAAATGTCTACTTTTGAAATCTTGGGATAGAAATTTTTTTTGAACATTATTTATGGCGCGAAAAAAGCAATGAAGGCGAAGGAATTTTTTTTGTTTTTTTGTTCAATTTTCAAAATGATGTACGGGCTCCAAAAAAATTTTTTTGGCTCAGCCAGTGACAGGGTCTTCTAGCCTGATTCTTCAGCTTCAATTCAAAATTTTTTCCTTTCTGTACGACCATTTGTCACTGAGATATCGGCAATTGAATGAAAAAACACCTTTTTGTCTTTGATCATCGATATCTCGTGAACTACTGGTCGCACAGCGAACGGATGGTGGATTTCGTAAACTTGAATCAATGCTCTATGAGTATCTTTCAATCTTTTTTGGAAAAAAAAAATTTTTTATTCTTAAAATTGGTTTGAAAAAGTGGAAAAAAATGAAGTTTTTTGGTGTTTTTGAAAAACGACCTGAACTTCGTGAATATTGCGAAAAGTGCTAATGTTTTAAGGTACTTTTTGAGTTTAAGATATGCCTAGACACCCTGCAGAATTTCAAGTCGATCGTTCGAACCGTTTTTTTAAATCAAACTCTCAAAGTTCCAGCAATAGTTTAAGGAGCGCGTTTTTGCTCCTTAAACGTGAATTAACGATGATTAAGGTAATAATTTTTTTTTCCATCATTTTTTCCGTCGTTTTGCATTAAATGATGAACATTTCATAAACAATCGTCAAAGCCAAGAAAAAAATGATTTAAAATTTGAGAATTGAGATTTGAGAATGATTGAGAATTGGATTTTTTTTTAATAAAAAATTGAATTAAAAAAAAATTCAATTTTCCTTAAATTTGAAAAAAAAAATTTGAAAATTATTTTTTTCTTATCTCTGATGATTGTTTATGGCATGTTCATCATCTCATGCGAAACGACGAAAAAAATGATGAAAAAAAAAATTATTACCTTAATCATCGTTAATTCACGTTTAAGGAGCAAAAACGTGCTCCTTAAGTTATTGCTGGAACTTTGAGAGTTTGATTAAAAAAAACGGTTCGAACGATCGACTTGAAATTCTGCAGGGTGTCTAGGCATATCTTAAACTCAAAAAGTACCTCAAAACATTAGCACTTTTCGCAATATTCGCGAAGTTCAGGTCGTTTTTCAAAAACACCAAAAAACTTCATTTTTTGCCACTTTTTCAAACCAATTTTAAGAATAAAAATTTTTTTTTTCCAAAAAAAATTGAAAGATACTCATAGAGCATTGATTCAAGTTTACGAAACCCACCATCCGTTCGCTGTGCGACCAGTAGTTCACGAGATATCGATGATCAAAAACAAAAAGGTGTTTTTTCATTCAATTGCCGATATCTCAGTGACAAATGGTCGTACAGAAAGAAAAAAATTTTGAATTGAAGCTGAAGAATCAGGCTAAAAGACCCTGTCACTGGCTGAGCCAAAAAAAATTTTTTGGAGCCCGTACATCATTTTGAAAATTGAACAAAAAAACAAAAAAAATTCCTTCGCCTTCATTGCTTTTTTCGCGCCATAAATAATGTTCAAAAAAAATTTCTATCCCAAGATTTCAAAAGTAGACATTTCAAGCTTCATTTTTCTTTTTTTTTCATCCCGAACCGATCATTTTTCGCGAAGTTACAGTCCTTTGAAGAACACTGAAAAAATGGGAGAAAAATTCTGCTTCTTTAATTGTTTTGCTGAGTATATATTACACTTTTATCATAGTTCTGAAATACTTTGAGACAGGAAGGAAGATAATTATGATGATGATGGTGAGTATTAATTGATCAGGCAGATTTGAGGATATCAAGGATAAAGCCTCAATAATGCCATATTAAGTAGAAAATTGGCTACTTGTGAAAATTCACAGCTCGTAAACCATTTCTATTCCAAGATTGAAATTTTCAGGGCTGCTTGAGGACAGAATGAAGGCTATTCCCTGAAAATTTCAAGCAATTCGGAGTTCAGAGAAAAAAGTTATAACTATCCGAAAACTGCGTTTTTTCGAAAAACGAGCGGCTTTATTTTGTCATATAATTGAGGAATAACGGTATTTGACGGAAATTAGGGTAAATATGGAGAGAATATGAGTAGATAAAGCATGTAAACCATCAGGCCACTTCCTACTTCAAGAACTGTAGATCTGAGCACGTCTCAAAAATAGACGAAATTTCGCTAAAACTGTGGTTCATTTGGAAGCTCCCAGCGAAGCCAGATCCGAGCGTAGATCGAAAATTCATTTTTTCCTGCAAAATATAAGATTAGTAGAAAAAAAAGCCGGCTTGTGCGAATCTCTAACTCATATGGCGGCTAAGATATAAATTTCTGAAAATGACTGAAAAATCGACCTTTTTTAAATTTTGGAAAATTGCACAGAAACCGCATTTGGTTGTATTGAGCTGAAATTTTGGGGATTGCCTCCTTTTGTGACCCATAATTGATGAAAAAATCGTCAGCCAAATCGCAGACCCACGCCCGCACGTTTTTGTCGAAAAGTAATGGATCTGCCCATATATATATATATATATATTTTAGGAAGTGTGTGTGTGTGAGTGGAATGAATGAAATGTGTGTACTATACATAAATTATCAATGAAAAATTATACCAAGTATATACCGTTCATACGAAAAATCAAATTATCAATTCTTAGGAATTCGATAATTCTAATAATAATAATAACACTCGGAACCGCAAGTTCGTTGTGCTTCACTCGGGAGTCCCCGATACTCCGTTGTCTTGAACCTCGGGAAATTGGTCTCCCGTTGGCAGAATGTCGGTAGAATGTTGGCAGAGTATTGTCAGAATACTGGCTCCCAACGTTGTCCACCCGGAGTGTAGAACACTTGTTGTGGTAAGGATTTGGGAGTGAGACACTCTCGGGAGTCTCCTCCGTTGAGTTGACTTCGAGAGATCCGTCACCTCCGTGAGCCGAGCCTTCCCCCACCACTAACCGTCACGTGACGTTGTCATAGCAACCGCTGTAGTGGGGGTAGGGCTGTCTATAGCGCTCGGGCCGTGTGCGACGTTTTTGTATACGTTGCAAATTCCCCCCAATTTTTATTATTCTCTAAAATATGAAAATTTACAATCTTTATTTACAGAAATTCCCGTTTTTCTCTCCATCTTCCGTGCAGACGCCATCTTGCAGAATTTTTCCTTCGTCGAAATTCTTCCGGTGTTTGATCAGTACTTTCTGCAGCCATTCTGTTTAGCTGTTGTGGAGATTCTTGCTCATTTTAACACTCTCTTTACTTTGTTCATCTGGCAATTTCTTCTCTGGTCGATTTGTTCTTTCATCATCTTTGTTGAATTTGTCGTTAATTTGACATTCCCCCCATTTTTCAGTGCCTTTTGCTGTCCTTTGCTCAAGTACTCCTGGTGTTTGAGTGGGATTGTCAAATTTCATTTTCTTAGTTTTCCCTTCAATTTTGGGACATTGCTCCTGATGATCAGATTTCTTCGTTCCTTGACTTATCATCATCTCCGTTGAACTCGCAGTTGATTTGACATTCCCCCCATTTTTCAGTGCCTTTCGCTTTCTTTCGCTCAAGTACTCCTGATGTTTGGACGGGATTCTCAAACTGCATCTGTTCATTCCTTTGTTCGAATACTCCCTCGTTGCGAAATTCTTCACCTTGATTGTTGATCTGACTTGACTGATCGTCATTCTGGTTGAATTCACAGTTAATTTGACATTCCCTCCTTTTACAGTGCCTTTTGCTTTTTTTTGCTCAAGTCCTCCTGATGCTTGGACGGGATCTTCAATCTGTAATGGCTCGATATTGTTGTCCTTTGTTGAATTTTCCCCCCAACGCTGGACTGCCGTTGAAACATTCTTGTCAACTGTTCTTGTTGACATTTGCTCTTCTGTTGCTAATTGCTCTCGGATATTATCGGCGAATATGCCATTTATCTCCTTGACTGGTTGCTGGGTCTCCGTTACCGACAGAGTGCGAGATTTCTCTTCGGTAACGGAATTCAGTTTTGTTGCTTCCTCGATTTCCTCATTACTATTTCCAATAGTCTGAACTGTGACTTCATTGGTCTTCTCCTCACTTCTGCATTTCTCAACTGCTTTTAGGATTCGTCGTAGTGTACTTAGGATTTCATCCTGAGTCTCGCCGATGCGGGTCACCTTGGATTTACGACCCATTTCAACACAAATTTACAATTTCACTTATTTAACAATGAATTTATCTCCTTCTCCCATCTCTCACTATCTCTCTCAAGCCCCACGCTGTTGGGCGCCATTTGTAACATACCAAAATTCTTAATTTCTTATTATTAACTAGTTCTTAGACTTGAGAGAGAGGGAAAGAGAAATAAGAAAGCAGAACACAAATTCAAACAGAAAAATTAAACAATTTATTCAATTTAAACTAACTACTACATAAAGAAAATCAGTACATATTTAAAACGGGAAAATAATACTGTTAGGACTGGAATTAGTCTAAGAGTAGGTTCTTTGGCTTTATCTGTAGAGATACCCTCTACAGTGAATAGATACTTTAACTCGGTCATTTATTAGAAAAGGAATGAGTATTCATTTAAATTAAGTGATTGATTGATATCCATTATGTATAATCAAATATAAAGATTAAAGGTAAAATGACACACTCTCGTGTCTGATTGATAACTGACCTCTCGAACATCAGTGAGTTCGATTCTCATAGTCAATTATCAGTGTCATATTGCAACATGATTATACATATTGCAACATGACACATGTAGCAATAAGACGCTGAGTCAAATAATAAGTGAAGTAAGTTGAACTCATTAATGTGTTCAACTTCTTCACTGTAATTGTGAAATAATCGAATAATATTAAATAATGCTTATGGGGCATAACATTTCTCCTCCCCAGGGAAGAAAATTATTATCCCTGATAATTTTCTCTCATTATAGACAAAAATATGCTTCATATAACTAAAATTTTACAATTTTCCTTTACGTTTTGAAATAGTTTCTCATACATAAATTCTCATTTCATATATATTTTTTTTTCTAACTTCTAGTTTGAAAATTCATACATATTTTTTTTTTTATTCATCATAACTATTATTATTATTATTATTTTTTTTAAATGCAATCATCGGATATGTGCAACATCCATAACTGTAATTGCAATCGAATTTTAATTGAGATTTCTATGGTGAAAACTCGGGAGTCTCTGCTTTTCTCCGATCTTGATCGTCCAAAATGAGAATTCTTCGTCAATGTCTCTTCCATCTTCCAGTTGCATCGTCCTGTGGGATATTTCTACTGATAGCTTAGAAATTGTGTAAATGAAAAGAAATCCATTTGAGTTTATTGGCATCACTTGTTGTGTAAGAGCTATCGTGCACTTGGCCTTGCTATCATCGACATGGTGATTCTGCTGAATCAGCTCTACAATGAACTTCTGTGTCTTTAAGTCTGCTAAAAATTGCAAAATTAAGTAAATTGTAGACTGTAATTTTTTACTTTTTCTAACACGTCTGGTTACAGCTTCTTCAACAATAAATACTTGGATGTCTGTATAGAGAATTGTTGAATCTGTATTAATTTTCACTATGAAAACCGAAGTCAGAGCTTCTCTGAGTTCAAGTTCTTCACTTTTCTTCCCCCTTTTGAGAAGAATGTTTCCTAACATTGAATATGAATTTGGACAATTATCTCGTTCATAATTTCTAATTGAATTACCAGTTGAATTTTCGGATATAACTGCATGTGACTTGGATGGAATTTGCTGTCGTTTGAACTTGAATGTGCGTAGCTTTTGCTGACAGTGCACTGAAGTAAATAAAAACTTCTTCGGTCCCCAAATCGTTTCATTCGATTTCCGTATTCCTGTGTGAACAAGTTCTCTAATTATCCGTAGCATATTCAGTTCAAATATGAGTTGTGCCATAAAAAGGTGTTCCATTGCGGTAGTGATCTGCACATCTGTGAAGACTGTCCCCAAATGGTCCGAACATCAGTTATTGCGAAGTGTTTTCCCTTGTTTTTTCTTTTCTCGAAAATTGAAAATTTTCCTTGTTGCAGGGCTTCACTCGCTATCCGCATGATTTTTCTTTCACCATCCGTGAGTGGTGTCATAAAGAAGAAAATTTGAATCCTGCGAGAGTTACTCGTTCTTGTCGACTTCTGTCGAAACAGAAAATAGCTGTTCCTTGCCATCTGCCAGGTGTACGACGATTCATCGAAGAAGGATTTATCTCTCCCTATTGTATCTTGTGCTACGTCTATTATCATGGCGCGCCTGGATATGTTCTGTCGGATGGAGGAGAATGGAGAATTTATCTCGGTTATGGTCGTTTGGGTGCTCTCGTCGATCAGTCCGTTTTCGGCATTTTCTAGCTGCCTAGTCAATGATCTCTGCATCAAACAGGTTCCTTGTGTGAGAGCTTCATCTGGACCACTTCTACCTCCCAAATTGACGGATAATAGTTCATTGATCTCAGTATTTATTTTTATTACATATATTTGTACTATCAAATCTATTTTTACTGTAAAAAATAAATTGAGTACTTGACTATCCTTCAAGGTAATCAATAGATCCTTCTCACAATTCCCAAAATTAGCTGAATTGCCAGAATTAACTGAATTGCCAAAATTGGCTTCATTCCCAAAATTAACTAAATTCCCAAAATTGACTGAATTTCCAAAATTAACTGAATTGCCAGAATTAACTGAATTCCCGAAATTGACTGAATCCCCAAAATTAACTAAATTCACAAAATTGACTGAATTCCCAAAATCAACTGAATTTCCAGAATTAACTGAATTCTCTCCTGATTCATCTGGTTATGTTTCCTCAGGCTAGATCCAAGTACCACAATGTTAGTGTATGGATGATAGCCCCACTACAATCCTTGAAATTCAGTGAGATTAGATGATATGAAGTCGTTTCGGAATCTTTGAATTTGCCTTCCATCAAGGCTGAAATCGCCTTCTCTTGTTGTTCTAATTCCCGGACATTCTGTATACATTTGACTGGGAATGAAACTTTTTCGTTTCAGCATATTTTCCAAAGTTGTGAATGTTTTAAATACTGAGAATAGACCTCCGATGATTCTCTCATTCTCAGTCTGATGATGATACTCTGCATTTTCTCTTATTGCTTGTGGTTTCTTGAAAATTGCAAAGATGATTGAGCAATAAGTATTTTCTTTACATGATTCATTGTTGGTCAATGTTATGACCTTAACCTTCCGCAAATCAAACAGCTAATCTGGTTTTTCTCTCAATGAATGATCATCTAATTTGGTTGAATTAACGATTTCTTTTTGAGATTGTTGCGAGTCTTTGGGAGTAAACTAGCGCTGTGAGATCCTCGGATAATCTCTATTTCTTTTTCTCTTGAACTCGGATTCGAATTCTCATGAATCGAAGGATATTGATTTTGTTCCCGATGACAAGATTCTCCTATTTCTATTAGCATCTTCCGATTATTTATCGAGAGATCATTTTGGATTCTTCTTGTGTGAACTCAATTCTTTTTCTATAATTTTCTCTGCAAATATAACTGGATATTCAGTTATTAAGTCATCCAGACTCTTCTTAATAATTATCGTTCTCTTGATGATTTTCTTATGCACAGTTTTGATGGTCTTCCGGTTCTGAGTTGACTTGTTGTTTATTGGTGTCTCATTTTTTACTGAAACCAGTCTTCGTTCCCGCATTTTTCGGAAATTGTAGCCTGTCCCATTCATCCACAACTCTTTTTCTGGCTCGATTTGTACGCTCAAATCTGTTGATTCTAGAAAGTCTTCCCCAAGAATTCCTTCTGTGCACGAAAATTCATTAGGTACCACATGAAATATGTGTCCTAATTTTTCTTCTGCAATTTTCAGATATATTATAACTTTTCCCAATGTCAAGATGGTTTCTTCAGCAATTCCTTGAAGGAGATCTGTGTCTTCTATGATCGGAACTCCATGACGTAATTTACCGATTTTTACTAGCGAAACCATAGCACCAGTGTCTACTAGAAACGCTGTTTGTTTCTTGAGTTCATTGGCACTCAAAATGACATGCCTCTTCACATTAGCTGAGCTGACGGATTTCATCATTTGTTTCGTTTGTGTTCTCTCCATATTTCCCAGGATCTCTCCTGTTTCACGCCCAACTCCATATGCCATGATGCGATGAATTTTTCTTGACTGCTGGTAGGACTTTTGTAATCCTTTTGCTGACTCAACTTTTTGTCCGTCCGTAAAATCGTTTATATTACTCTCTGCGTTACCTTTATTGTGCTGGACTGTCGCAATATATGCTGACTTCAAAATTCCGAGTTTTGCTTTCAGCTTATGACACTGATGAAAGTTATGAGTACTCGATGTGCAATATTTGCATTTTCCTTGCGACTGTTTGTTTGAATCAATAATTTTCTTTTTCGGTCGATTGATCTCTCCATTATAGTGGTCTCCCAGCAAGAGTCTACATTCTGCTGTTGTGTGTCCTTCTTTTGCACAATTACAACAAATCTTGAACTGAGTATGACGTCGTTGTAGGTCTATTCAAATTCCTGTGATATCTTAGCGGCATTCTTTCTGTCTTGAGCCGTCAAAAATTCCAGAAGCTGTAGTCGTAACCATATTTTCACTCATGACTTTTTTCTCTTTTTGGTTCAAAAGGTTCTTCTTCTCTGCCGACCTCTGACCCGAATTATACTGTAGTTTTGCTGCTGAGTTCTGCAGTATGACCTGCTCGAAGTTTTTCGCTCCTAATTGAGACTCATTGAATGTAGTATAATTCATCGTTTTCACAAAACATTGGACTGGTTTTCTCAATGCTAATTCGAAGCGAATCTTCGCTATGTCCATAGCTAACCTTTCGACACGAGCTGCAAATGTGCTAACGCTCCCATTCGTTCTCTGCCGAATGCTGCAAAATTCAAGTTGTAGTTCCTTTAAAGTTTTGCTCTGACTCCTGTCGCTTTTGTACTCCTGTACTCAGACTCTACCAGAGTTATGTTTTCTTCGCCGGTTGGCACTGAAGAGCTCGCACCTTGTGTACTATGCTCAAAATTCTGACTGTGGATGTCACCATTTGTTGTCTTACCGATTAGTGATTCCGCTGACATTGATACGTCTACCAAATGTCTATATGTTGATGGCACACTGGCCAAAGGTTCCTTAATAACTGACATACTTGTCCGTGACGTTGGCACCCCAATCATACGTCCACTTGCTATTGACACGCTGGCCAAAGCATCTTCAAAAACTGGCATACTTGTCAACGACGTGGGCCCGTCTAAATGGACTCTGTCTCCGCACGAGACGTAACTCCTTCAGGTTCTAGTGGAAATCTATTATGATTCTCCTCCCCCTTCCAGAGATTTGATTTCAACTGTTTCCACAGCTTAAGATCCTGTATTATTCAAAATGTCGCTAAGTACAATTTGAATCTTCTGCTGTTGGACAACAAGCATAAACGTGAGAAGTTAAAAATTATGAATGCTTTGTTATCCAATACAGTTACTGTCAGCTAATGAGCTTAGCTGGATGTTCACTGCCAAAAACCTCTACGACATTCTATCCGTCGATAGACTTGTTTCCTTCATGCAACTGAGTGGAATCCTTTTCTCTCTGCCTATCTAGCGATAGTCTATCCGGAGATAGTTGCTCTCGTGATGAAAGCGAGTTTTCCAATTACAATTTTCGCCAAGTTATTCTCGTACTCACTGTAGTCGTCGGCAATGGTTGGTCAATCCTTGCCTTCGAAGAAAACCGCTGCCACCAAATGTTAGGACTGGAATTCGTCTGAGAGTAGGTTCTTTGGGAATTGAAATTCATGTTGTGACGTTGAAATTGAATTATTATTTCAACTCACTGTTTTAAAGTTTTGTTGATTTATTTCTGTAATATTCGGGCCAATTGTTTTAAATAAGAAAAGTGTTCGGGATATGATCATTTATGAATTTACTGTTCTTTTATTTATTTAACTGTATTTCCCTAAAAAGGAAATAGAATTACTACGTGTTTTGCTAATTTATTCTGAGGAAACGAAAGGAACTGTCCGGGCTGGCATTGAAACAAGAATTTGAATTGAGATATTTTCCAGTTGACAATTTATTAGTAATCCGATTAATTCAATTATTTGTTCGGGCAACGATAGTGATTTCAATTTTAAACAATAGTCAAGTCTTCTCTTCAGACACCCGTTATCTCACATACAAAGTGTGTCAAAGGTGGGGAATATACTGCGTCCAGTGATATTCCCCCACTCCATTACTCTCTGTCTCTCTCACACTCATACGTTTCCCTATCTGTTACTTATTTCAACTTTTCTCAGTTAATACTAAAATTTCCGTATTAATTTCTTTCCTATCACTTGCTAATTATTCGTTGGCAAGTGATTACGGGCTTACTTTCACAAGTTTCTCGGCATTTTACTAGAAAAGTGAAGTTAAAGGACTTCTGTGCACGTGCCGGCACGGCTACTCAAAATGGCGTCACCGGAGAAGCCGGTGACGTTGTTATTTTCACAATATTTATTCTCAACTGCCGGACACGTTTGGATGATTCTAAATTACTATTTTTTAATTCTTCTAACGTGTTATTTATTTCGGGTCCGGGCCCTTTTGTAATTAATTACTCGCAATCAATTTTCGGGTAAATTATTTCCCCACGGTTGGGATAATTTTCACACACACGCTACACACCTGTCACAGCAATAATCTCACAATTACTCACGTAATACGCTCTTGGATGCTCAATTCGATAAATCATCTCTTTAAGGAATTCCGGGCGATTCTGTGGGTCCCTCTCGTCACAGTCCACTTCACGTAATTTATTTATATAATAATAAATAAATCACGACTAATTAAAGTGAAGCAGCTTCAACGAAGACCAAAACCAGAGTAGTGTTATCAGTGGTCATGGCTGCCTTCGCCTTCTGAATCCCTCATTTTTAGCCAATCCGCGTGCAGAATTTCCCTTCGGGCTGTTTCTATTGGCTAGTTGGTTTTCGAGTATCGATCGAGGCGCTCGGTGGTACTGATCGATACCATCGGACCAGTTATTCGGTCGATAACTGGGTCAATGCCAAACGACATATGGTAATTGTCGTTTGGTCTTGTTTTACCCCTTCCTTTCCTTCTGGGTTCCTTGACCCTTCCATTTCGCCATCTCCTGGTGTTTGGCGTGATATTTCACCTCTCTCTGGGTTTCTACACGCTTTCAGCTAGCGTTCCGGGATTTATTGGGACTTTGGTGGCTCCTGAGGTTCCAGGTTGATATCCTTCGCGTTTATGGTCCTTCCATCTCCAACTTCCCTCGTTCAGAGTTCCTTGAGCGTATTCCTTCCCACCATTCCTCATACCAAATCATTCACCATACACATTCACACACATATTAACCGGAGCAGGGAGGATAGGGGAAGCACACTCGTTTTACTTCTTTACTTTTTTTATTTAACGGCTGCTCTGCCCGTTACAATGTTTTAACTTTGAAATGAATGAAAACTGATCAGAATGATCATGAATAATTTTTTGCATGAAATTTTCAGAAAATTCATAAGAAAACACGAATTTTGAAAAAAAAAAAGAAGATCCATATTGGTTAATTTTTTATAAAGTTACGGCTATTTCAAAAAAAAAACGAAATTTGAAAAAATTCATATCTCCGTAGTGGCTGGATAGAAAAATTCGAAAAAAAACAGAAAAACCTCTTTCGAAGGGTACAAAAAAATGCTCAAGTTTCAGTCAGATCGGAGATGCAAAGGCAATTGGTAGGATGAGTTGGCATGGAATGCCCCATATATATTGAGTGCTGCATGCTGCCATGTTGAAATAATTCTCGTCGCAGCACTGAATTAAATATAATTCAGAAACATGAAGTCATGGAGACGAAAAGATACACACAAAGCCAGAACTGGGATCGAAGGATATTCGGATTTCAAATAGCAGAATGGCCGTCATTGATGGTTTCATGTAATTAATTGGATTGATCGCTGCTATTTTCCCGGTAATAGGCATTTTCCATGATGGATGATCCGGAGATTTTCGAACTTAAAACTCTGATGATTATCCTTGGATGGAGGAGTACAGGAATGCAGGAGTCCAGGAATGGAGGAGTACAGGGATGCAGGAGTACGGGAATACAGGAGTTCAGGGGTGGCAATGCAGTGACAAATATAGCGGTGAATGGCTGATTACTGTAAAAGAGGAAAAACCACTTCAACACTCCGATAATGAATCATGGAGGAACGATTCGTAGATGATACTTCTCAATGTCTGGAATCATGCTGTCAATCGAAAGACTGTATCAATCTTTCGGTTGTCAATAAAATTTTACGATTGTATGAGTCATTTGGAGAACCTTACCCTCTTCTCCAAAATATAAATGCATGAGCCTCCGTTCCCTAAATATTGAATTGCTCCTAACGAAATAATAGTTCCCTATATTCCCTGAACGATGCTAGAAGTTTCCCTAATTCCTCCAACGAATATAGCATTCCCACCATATTCTTCCCGTTTCCTTCAGAGAAAACAGTCTCTCTTCGAATTTCTCCGAAAAAATACAACATTTTTCCAAAATTCTGCCAATTTCCCTGGCGACAAATTGTATTTCCTTGAATTTCTCCGAGTAAATACAGTATTCTCTCCGAGTTCCTCCATTTTCTCCATTGAGAAACGGATTTCTCCGAACAAATATACCATTTTCCCCCATTTTCCAATTTCCCTCAACGAAATATAACATTTTTTCCAATTACCACAATTCCCCCCCCCAACGGAATATAATATTTCTCGAATTCCCCCCCATTCCCCCAACGAAATATGATATTTCTCCAATTCCCCCGATTCCCCTCAACGAAAGGTAACATTTTTCCAAATTCCCCAAATTTCCTCCAACGAAATATAATATTTTCCCAATTCCCCCCATTTCCCCCAACGAAATATAATATTTTTCCAATTCCCCCCAACGATGTATAATATTTTTCCAATTCCCCCCAACGAAATATGATAATTTTTCAATTCCACCCATTCCCCCCAACGAAATATGATATTTTTCCTATTCCCGCGATTCCCCTCAATGAAATATAAAATTTTTCCAAATTCCCCGAACTCCCCTCAACGAAATATAATATTTTTCCAATTCCCCTTAACGAAATATAATATTTTCCAATTCCCCTTAACGAAATATAATATTTTTCCAATTCCCCTTAACGAAATATAAAATTTCTAATAATGGATTCGTTTCGGGTGACCAACAAAGTCTGAGTGCTGTGCTAGCGGCGTTAAGTAAAATTGATGAGTAATTAAATGGGATTACTAATGATATTAAAAAAGTGACAAATGATGCTCATGAATTGAGGGTTCTCTATGGTAACTTGGAGAAACAACTAAAAGAAAATGACAAAAAACATAGTGACAGATTTGAGAGAATCGAAGCACGTATGAACGAGCTTGAAAACAATTGTAAATACCAAGAAGCAAGTGACATACAGGGAAACATCCAAGCTGAGATAAAACAGCAAGTGCAATCATTACTAATTACTACAATGTGCAATGACCCTACCAGTGCTAATTCTATCTCTACTATGCTAGAGGGCAGCATCTCATCCAAAATGAATGAGGTTCTAGAGATGATAGACGCTGGTGAGAGAAAAGAAAAGAGATTGAACGTTGTCGTTCATGGTCTTGACCCCCAAATTATGGCTTCTGAAAATGCTATTTGTGATTTTGTAACCAGTAAATTCAACCTTGGAGAGGTGGCCTATGATATTACCATCCACCCTGATAATACAAAAGCCACCATCGAATCGCCAACATGGGGAACGAAAAAGAAAATCATGACAACGAAGAAGACAGTCCTCTCGAACACAAGGATTTTTATCAACCCGGGTCTGACTCGTCGAGAAGCAAAAACAGCAGCCATTCTCAGGAAACTGGCTAAAGAGAAAAAAGAGGCTGGTTCCAGAGTGAAGCTTGGCCATCAGAAACTGCTGATAGACGACAAGTGGTACAAGTGGAACTTCTTTGGTCAGCGACTTTATCAAACTGAGCGAAAAGACACTACTCGAGGTACTTAACCTCTTCTTCTGAGTTATCATATGTATATTTGATTGAAAAAAAAAAAGAGTATATATGCAAGTTAAAAATGATTAAGTAATTTCGATCTAATCATCCACATGATAGAACCAATCCTAGATGAATAAGCCGTGAAGTAAAAAGAAAATAAAATAAGAAAAATAATAATGAAAATGAAAAATAAAAATTGTACAACCATGTAGTCCCTCTCTGCTATAGGGCGCAGTTCCCTGTGGGGCAGGTATAAATAAATGAGAAATAAAATAAAAAAAATAATAATGGATTCATTTCTATTTTTTGATATAATTTACTGATGTTTTCATAGGGATTTTGGAAAAATAATTAACAACATCAAATTATTGTCAAATCGCGACGTTTTGCTGAACAATGCCAGCTTCCTCAGACTTTGAAAACCAAACGTGGAATATTCTTTTATTACTGAATCACAAAAATCATTATTTCAACACAAAAATAATTGAACATAATAACTTCATTTGAATTTACAACAGATATGAGCTTAAATTCATGATTATTTTCATTCAAACTTTTCTAAAATTTCTTATCATGACAAAACAAATAAGTTGTGAACGTCGGATTGTTTATGTAACCTCAAAAAATTAACCACTTTCCCCTTTACCTTGACATTATTGATGTGTAGTCAGCTTAAAATTATTTTCCATAACATGGAGCAGCAAGCAGTCTTTCTCTCTCTTATTCATTACAACAATTCGCGTAAAGAATAGATGTAAACAATATAACGAAAAATACTACACGATTATAAATAAATTAAACAGATAAACAGGAATACAATGACACACCAATACTTTCATTGACATGAATTCTCCCTCGATCGACCGAGTGATCAAACAGCGATCGATGAAAATTCCCGCAATGCTCGCCAGAGTGGGGTTGAGGTCACATTAGCCAAAGGGAAAATTGCAGAATAGGAAACTGTGCGAAATAAAAATGTCCTATTAGTAATTTGCCCGAAAATGATGTACTTCAGAATGTTTTAAAAGCAGTATGATTGATATTCCGAATGTTGATTATGAGGAATAATTTGTGACGTGGTATTTTCCCACGCCACCTGTATGCAGAACGCGTGAGTAGAGAGAGAGATTGCGCGAAACGAGGTTGATTGATTAAGTCATTATCTTTAAAAATTCTCCCGGTCAAGAGGGTAAACTGACTCAAGGCTACCTTAAAATTCTCCCGGTCAAGAGGATAAACTGATTCCAGGCTATCTTCAAAAATTCTCCCGGTCAAGAGGGTAAACTGACTCAGGGCTATCTTGAAAACCTCCAGGTCATGAAAATAAACCGACTTGAGGCTCTCTTAGAAGGTTATCTTAAAAATCTCCAGGACATGAGGGTAAACTGACCAAAGATTATCTTAAAATCCTCCAAGTCATGAGGGAAAACTGACTTAAGGTTATCTTAAACAATCCCGCGATATTACGTAACTTCCGCGAAAAAAATCAATAACTACCGCCATAGTACCGCCACTCCATTTATCGTTAGATTTTCTGAAGGGCAGTACCTTCCGGTTATCTCGTGGTGGAAGAGAGGGCCCAGAAGCACCTATGGCTAAGTGACCGATATACCGTGTTTCCTAGGGCTTCTGGACAACCCTCTTGGTCGTCCTCAGGGGTGAGTGCAGAGGTCCGCTTGAGAGGAGTCCCGCTCCAGTTTTGTGGGAATGATCAGGCCCTCGGATGGAAGGTCTGGAGGCAGGGAATAACCCACCCTGCTAAAGGAATTGCCAAAATTCGGGTTTACAGTATCGCCGAGGCGAGTCTGCTCACTCCCCAGGAGACGTGCCCCTCTGATGGCGACTATCCATCACGGGAAAAGGGGAAAACACCACCCCAACAAGGCTCAAAAATAATAAGCCGAATGTGTCTCCCAAAGACCCAATTCCCGAACAATTTCCCTCATTTAATCATCAATTTTATCCTTCATTAGAGCCACCATAGTTCCCGAAAAATACGCTCAAAATCACCCCCTATTAACCCTCTACCGACCTACAATTACTCTCGTTAAACCCCTTTATTTTATGCAAATAATAAAAAATTAAATGAATTGAATTCAATCCGGGAGAATTCAATTCCATTTGAATTCTCCCGCCTAAATAAAATGCGCATGCGTGCGTGATTGGTGTTTCGCAGTGGCGCGAGGGCGCAGCACAACTGCTGGCCCCACCACTTAACTCTACCGAACGCACTCCCCACTCCCGAATAATTCAGTTCGTGAAGTGACGCGTAGCAGAGAGCATCGTTCGTCTCTCTGCTCCAAAATTCTACCGTGATGCTCGCGAAATAATAAGTCTCCAAAAGAAACCCCCAGTTTTTCCCAAAAGGTGCTAAGACGCCGTGGAACATCATGGTGAGTCCATTTAATCAATTAATTTCGCGAGTGTTCTTAATTAAGTAATTCCGAGTGCCGTAAATGAAATTGCGATGAGACGCTACACGTGGTTGTAGCGTCCCTTTTCATTCCTTCGGTTCTCTCTATTTTCTCGTGGCCGGCTCTCTCAAAAATTAATGAGGCCACTGAGAAAATAATTAAAGGAAAATGACGCGAGTGTTGGTCCATTATTTTTGCGATTTTCAGGAATTTCAGAGGATAAAACCAGGAGGAATGCAGGGATACATAAAACGACGCGCCTCGTGGATTTACCATTTTCCCCGGCTCTCTTTATCTCTCCTGGCCGGATATCTTCGATTAATTAATGGCCAGTGAGGAGATAATGGGGAAAGTGGAATAATAGGAATTTTCCCGATGTCTTCAGGATTTTTCAGGGATTTTTGGAGCATTTTTGGAGCATTTTGGAGTGTAACGTCCAGAAAAACTGAGACGTTTTTTTTTTATTTTTATTTTTTTTTGAAATTATTCGAAGCGAAAGACACCTTTCGTTTCGAATGAAAGAGTTAATGAAAACAATGGTGAACATGATTCACCATTGTTCGAAAAGATAGAAGACGTCCGGTGTAAATAACACGGGTCGTCCGATATCGATTTTTAGATTATTTTATTAAAATAAGTTCTTTCTGATTGTCAAAAGCATTGAATTGCAATGCCTTGGCAACAGAAAGAAATCGCGAATATTCTCCCACTCTTCAATAAGGGGTGCAAATCATATGTGATTTTTGTCACATGATTGACCCCACTATTGAAAAAAAGGAATTAGGTAAGGAAGGGGCAACGCACTTGCGAGGAGCGATGCACTTCCTTCCTGAATTAATTAGGGCGCGGCATCGAAAGAATCGAGTTAAGAGTGAAAAAAAAAAAGATTATTAGACTATTGTGAGAATTTTTAGTGTAAAAGAGAAAGAAATAAAAACGATTTTATTGAAGAATTGTGGGAATTTTTGATGCGAAAAGGAGAGAACTAAAACGAATTTTATTTAGAAACTTTGGGGATTCTTGAGAGTGAAAAAAAAAACAAAAGAAATAAAACGAATTTTTGAGTGAAAAAAAAAATGAAAGGAATAAAACGAATTTTATTGAAGAATTATGTATTTTGGAAATTGTGAGGGAGAGAAAAGAAAAATTGTGAAACTCTAAAATTATGAAAGAGAGAAAATAAAAAAAAAAGAATTGTGACTTTGGAAATTGTGAGAAAAGGAGAAAAAGGAGAAGAGAAAAATTATGAAATCGAGAATTATTTGGAATTAAACAAAGAAAACCGTAAGTGGACAAGAATTAATAAAAATCGGTGGATACTGCGCGCGCAGATTTCGCGTATTCGGTGAAAAATATTTTTTTTGTATAAAATCAGATTTAATTATGAAAATCATATTATTTAATTTCAATTGGTTTTAAAAGGAAAATTTAGAGAATTTTGAAGATTAAAATTTAGAGAATCCATCGGATTTATTATAAAAATTATTTGATTTAATTTTATTTGGGTTTAAACAACAAAATCGATGAAATTTTAGAAATGTAAAATTTAGAGAATCCTGTCGGATTCATTATAAAAATTATTTTATTTCATTTTAATTAGGTTTAAATGAAAAATTAATAAACTTTTAAAGAAGTAAAATTTAGAGAATCCCGTCGCATTTATGAAAAAATTTTATTTCATTCTATTTTGATTGTTTTGAATTAATGAAATTAATGAAAATTTAGAAAAGTAAAATTTAGAGAATCCTGTCAGATTCATAATAACAAAAAAAAGAAATCATGTTGCTTTATTTTAATTATTCCTAAAAAAAAAAATAGCTTCCCTTCGGAAGCAAAAAGAAAAAAATGAAATGACTGAAATTGAAATTTTATTTAAAAATTGATTAAAAATTCGAAATTATCATCTTTGTGAAATTTTTGAAATCGCTTGTATTATCAAAACTGAATAGTTGGAATTCAAATCTATCGAGAATTGATTGAAAAATGTAAATAATTATTTTTTTAATATCTTTAGAATAAATTTTATCTAGAAAATATAAATCAAATTATTATTACAAATGTCCGTTATTTCACCTTGTCACCCGATTGGAAATAGTTAAACGCAAAAACTCCCTCCTTCCTATCCCGAGCTATTAGTTTTTAACTAGGCTCAAAACAGGAAAAATAAATAAATCCATGTTATTTTGGAATTATTGAAAACAATAGTTCTGACGTAACAGGAGCATTTTTCGGAAAAGCGTCATTGGCTGATGCAATGACGAAAAACATGTGCTCCCCACGCTTGGGTAGAGCTGGCTTCCTTTTCTCTCTCACTCGCATTTGATTTTGCATGGTTCTCTCTCTCGCATGCATGGCGAACGCAAAACCCTTCGCAATGTGTTGCCATGGTTCTCTTGCTCTCTCGTTTTCATTCATTTGCACGCTCTCTCTCTCACACGCACTGCTGGTAGAGTTTACTCAATTCCCAGCTAGTGCTGTCTCTCTCCCTCTCATGCAAAAACAATGGTTCTCTCTATCTAAAAGAAAAGCATGCATATATATTAGACTGTGCCAAATTTAACGACTATTTTTTTTTTCGGCTCCCAAGTGAAAATTACATTTTACGTTACGAAAAAATAATACTCCCCAAATGCGGGCATTCTATCTTTTTTTTCCAGTTAGCGCTCGCGTAAATAAGCATTTTTCAAGGAAAATTCGTTTAAGACTGATTTTAAACCTTAAAATTCATGGAATATGATCTCTAAACATGAAAAAACGCATTATTTTGTCGAGAATTCAATGCCCAACGAAGATAACTATGGACGAAGTCAAAACAATGACCTACATGCCTTGTAGACCAAATAGAAAGCGAACTTTTTTTAAATCTATTACTAACATTCATTCTTATACACATATCAAACAATTGATTTGTGATTAAAACTTGTGAATTTTATTTTCTAGACAATCCTCATGATCGATAGAACTAATTTTTCTGCTCTTTCCATTCTTCTTTGCACTTTCCTTCAAACTGAAATCATAATGATTTAATAAAACTACTTGACACCTGTAAAGCTCAGAAAAAAAAGAGGGTGCGTCAAATTCACGCACGGCACAAGTGAAACTTCTTGCTGCTCGTCCAAGGATCAGTGCAAAAATACCTTATCTTGCTTAGACTCCGAGACATTCGAAGAAAACTGATGATAAAGAGCACTCAATTTGTCTACAAACTTGATGTTTTTCTCTTCCTCAACATCTATTTCTTTTGAAGAATATTTCAGAAAGTGAGCGAGATGACGAAATTTTTCTGAAGATTTTTTTTTGTGCAGAGAATCTCGAAAGCTACAAAAAGAGTCTCAACAAAAATTTCATTATCTTGCTTAGTTTCAGGGACATTCATCAAAATCCGACGAACAGAACATAGACTCATAGATATATCAAAATCTACCGGAGAAATTGCCCTTTTTGATTCAATTTCTTCTGAAGCTCTTGAAATTTTCAACAAAGAAAAGATGAGGGCAAAATCACGCTATCTCGTTTAATTTCTGGGATATTTATTAAAAAGAAATAACAAACAACAGACTTATTTGAGAAAGAAAAGTAACTCTATTCCAATGATTTTTCGAGAATATCTTGGAAACTCAGCGAGGTAAAGCCATTTTGACCTAATCCTTTCTAATAGCTTGTCTTGAAATTCAAGAAAAAAAATCAGAGTGAGATCGCTGCACCTTCCTCCGTGTCTGAGTATTCTCAAAAAAACTTTCGGGAATAAATAATCCAAATAACAAGAAAAGTAGGTTTCTTTTTGTCAATAGTATTTCGAAAATGACTGGGAAACTAAGCGAAATACAACGATTTCACCTGATGGCCTTCTGTGGAGAATTTCCAAGGATTCACATCGATGTAATCATTGAATTGTAAATTGTAATGAATAATTGAGGAAATTTAAGAAAAAGACGTATTTAATCTTTAATTAATACAGCTGACGTGTTCCTTGCTGTTCTTTAATTCAGAATGACATAAGATCAATAATTTTTTAAAACAAAACATACGCACTCTTTCATTTATCGAGAGGGAAGAGAGAAAGGGAATTCAACATTCGATTCCGTTACACTACTTCCCTTTTTTTTTTTTTTTTTTTTTAATCAAATTCTTCTTCTTTCCTCTCGGACCTCTGTGGGTAGGATCCTCTTCTATTCATCCGGCTTTCTTTCCTTCGTTAACGCAAAATTTACAATCTAATTGAACAAAAACAAACCGCAAACACTAAACCTAAAAACTGCCAAATACCCACTACAGTAATGGAGCAATAATCAGCAACAACAATAATTTCATGCTAAGACTTGACGTCCAAAGATAACCTTTTTCTCTGACGTCCCAGAGCATCAAATCTTAATCATTACTTCCAGCTTTTCACTAGGATGTCTTCCCTGATCAGAGGATTCACTTCACTTCCTAACTCAGTTACCTACTGAGGAAGGAAGCCTTCTCTACCATACTGCAGAGGGTTCACTCGAATCCCGTTTTGGGGATCTTCTCTGATAGGGGATTCACTTCAATCATCACTTCCGACTTTTCACTAGGAAGTCTTCCCTGATCAGAGGATTCACTTCACTTCCTAACTCAGTTACCTACTGAGGAAGGAAGCCTTCTCTACCATACTGCAGAGGATTCACTCAATCCCATTTTGGGGATCTTCTCTGATAGGGGATTCACTTTTTTTTTTTTTTTTTTTTATAAATTATTCATCAAAATGACACAATCTGTCAACGTGTACAATTTTTAATTTTCCCCGTGGTATTTTCTGCATTCTGTATACCACATCATTGATTTTAGTCTGAATAACGTAAGGTCCGTCCCAATCCCTCTGTAATTTGGGAGATTTTCCCTCAATTCTCTTTGGTGAAAATAACCAAACTCTTTCACCAACTTTGAAAGAAAGCATGAATGCCTTTTTGTCAAAATTAGCTTTCATTTTGTCACTTTTAATAATTAAGGTGTCTCGAACAATGTCGTGTACTTCAGTCAATTTGTCTCTGAGTTCGCTCACAAATTGAGGAACTGTATAGTCTGTTTGATTGCTAGGAACATTTCCACGAATTATGTCCAGTGGAAGTCTCAAATCACGTCCTAGCATCATCATAGCTGGTGTGAATTCAGTTGTCTCATGTTTAGCTGATCGGTAAGCTAATAAAAATAAAGGAAGCCATTTGTCCCAATCTTTTTGATTGTCACCCACAAATTTTGCCAAGTAATTTGAAATGGTTCGATTCAGTCTCTCTACCATCCCGTTGGATTGAGGCCGTAAGGGAGTCGTTCTTGTTTTTTTAATACCAAGTAGTTTCATAACTTCCGAGAAAATACTGGATTCGAAATTCCTACCTTGGTCTGAATGTATTTCAAGCGGGAGTCCAAAACGAGAAAAGACATGATTTACCAGGGCTTCTGCGACTGTGATCGTTTGATGATTGGGAATAGAGATGGCCTCTGGCCACCGAGTGAAGTAATCAGTCACAACCAAAATGAAACGATTTCCTTCCGTTGTCTTCGTTAAAGGGCCCAAAATATCCACAGCAATTCGTTCAAAAGGACTTCCAACTATGTACGTCTGAAGTTCAGCTTTTCCTCGACGCTTAGGACCTTTCTTTGCAAAGCAAATGGAACATTTCTTACACCAGTTTTCTACATCTGGTTTGCAAGTTGCCCAGTAGAACTTTTCTCGAATCTTCGCCAATGTTTTGTTGATCCCAAAATGTCCACCCGTTGGAGAAGTGTGAGCTTCATGTAAAATTTGAGGAATACGACTTCTAGGAACGACCAATTGAAATTTAGTGATTGTCTGATTTGTTGATTCCCATCTTCGGAATAACGTATTATCAACCAATTTCAGAGAGTCCCAATACAGTAGATAGAGTTTTATATCGATGTTTAAATGTGAAATTTCCTGCCATTGAGGACGTCGTTGATCTTTTTTGCACTGGATGATGATTGAAAGAACAGAATCTTCTAATTGTAATTTTTCCCAATCGAAATCATCGTCTGAGGATAAAATCGTTCGATAAATTCGTTGTGATGTGTCTTCGTTCTGCTGATTTATTCGATGCATTTACTACAATCACAAGGTCTCCTTGAAAGAGCGTCAGCGTTTGCGTGTTGTCGACCAGGACGATGAGTAATTTCAAAATCGAACATGAATAAAGTCTCTAACCATCTTGCCATTTGTCCAGCTGGATTCTTGAAAGATAGAAGCCATTTGAGTGCTGCGTGATCAGTTCTTATTAAAAATTTTCCACCCAATAGGTATTGTTGGAAATGTTCTACTGCTTTAATAATTGCTACGAATTCCTTTCTTGTCGTACAATAATTTTTCTCAGCATTATTAAGGCATTTACTGTAATATGCTACCACTTTTTCTGCACCATCCTGAATTTGTGATAATACTGCTCCAATTGAAAACTGGGATGCATCAGTATCTAAAACAAATGGTAAATGAGGTACAGGAGGCGTCAAGATTGGTGAAGATATGAGAACGTTTTTTAATGTTTCGAAAGTGTTTTGACATTCTTGGGTCCAATTAAAAGTTCTGTTGTTCTCTGTAAGACGATGTAATGGTTTAGCGATGGTGGCGAATCCTTGAACGTATTTCCGATAGTAAGAACATAGTCCTAGAAAGCTCTGAAGTTCAGTTTTGGATCTTGGGACTGGCCAATTGACAATGGTTTCAATCTTCCCTGGATCACATTTAATCCCATCTCCACTGACAATGTGTCCAAGGTAAGGAACTTCTCTTCGGGAAAAAATACACTTTTTGGGGTTAATTTTCAAATTGGCTGCACGTAATCTAGTTAGAACTCGTTGAAGATTCCTCATATGTTCTTCCTCAGTTTTGCCGGAAACGATAATATCATCGAGGAAAACTAAACAGATTTTCCCTACTAGACCTTTCAGCACATTATTCATGACACGAATGAACGTTGCTGGAGCATTACATAATCCAAAAGGCATAACTGTGAATTGCCATAACTCGTTTCCAATAGTAAATGCTGTTATTTCTCTATCTTCAGGATCCATTTGAATCTGCCAATAACCGCTCTTCAAATCAATGGTGGAAAACCATTTTGATCCAGCAGTTGCATCAAAAATATCTTCAGTTCTTGGTAATGGTGTGGCATCTTTTTTGGTGACATCATTGACCTTGCGGAAGTCCACACAGAAACGAATAGATTCATCTTTTTTAGGTGCTAAAGTTATGGGAGATGCCCACGGACTTACACTGGGTTCAATGATTTTTTGTCTCAACAGGGGTCAATTAAATTGTTAATTTTATCCCGAAATTGTAAAGGAATCCTCCTAGGTGACTGTTTGATTGGCTTAGAATTTTCAATGATAATCTTGTGTTTAATGCTTTTGTATCGTCCTAAGTCATCATCATTTTTCGCAAAGACCTGTTGAAATTCGATTAAAAACTCCTTCAAATTCATTTTCTGTTCTTGATCCAGGTGATCTGAAGATTTGTTAAATAGTTCCAGTAAAAAAATCAGGTAATTTATGTTTTGATGTCTCTGGAATTTGTTGAATTACTTCCCGGACTGCAACTGTCTTCCTACAGCTTTTAGGATCAAATTTCTTTTTCACAATTTCTTCAAAATTTTGCAAAAGTCCTGACTGATGTAAAAAGTCCAGTCCAAGGATGCAATCTTCAAAAATGTCTGCCAAAACTAAATTTGAATTGATTGATAATCCTCCGATATGAATCGTTGTATTTTGGACAGAATAATGAGGAAAAGGTGTTCTGGCGACGGTGAAAATATTGATAGGCTGGTGAACTTCTTGGAAGGCTGTAGACTCTTTGTTGAAAAATTTAGGATTCAAAATAGAAATATCTGAGGCAGTGTCGATTAGCATGTAGCATTTTTTGTTATCAACTTGACCAGTTAATTTCAAGGTTAAATCCACTAATTGCTTGTTAATGATCGACTGGTAACATTTGTTGAAAACTTGTTCGTCTTGAGTCAATCCGTCCCCCACCGAATTGACTCGGACTAGTTTTTTTGTTGTTCATTTTGATTTTCTTGAGAATCTTCATTATCATCAGGATACTCAGTATTAGTTGTGCACCTACAATTCTGACTCTTGTTTGTTAAAACTGGTCTTGATTGGTCAGTGGTGTTGTTTCTGGAAGAATGTGGTGTTGAAGTTCTAAAAAATTTATTATTGTTATTTGACCGACACTCATTTGCATAATGCCCAAATTTATTACACTTGTAGCATTCAATCTTTGATTTTTTGGAAGATGAAGAAGCTTTTTCTAAATCCTTAGAATTTGGAATTTTCTTGTCGGTGGATTCGTAGGAACGTGGCTCAAATTTTCTTTTTCTTGAAGAAAAAGAATTGAATTCATCGTGCAAAGTCTTCCTGATTGCGTCAAGTTCCGTTGCTCGTTCCATAGCTACACGTAAAGATGTGATTCGTTCGTATCGTAACTGATGAGCGATGTGAGGATTTTGAATTCCACGGATGAAATGCGAGCACGCAATGGTGTCCCGTTCGTTATGAGGCGTTTTTGGAAAAGCGAGACGTGAGAGTCTTTTAATTTCTTCACCAAAAGTCGCAAAATCTTCATTATCCTTACGTTTCCTGTACTCGACTTGATTGTAGTTCATACGAGAAAAGTGTTCATCACTGAATTCGTCGTTAAGAATTTGTTTGATTTTTCCATAGTTTTTTACGTCAGAGTCATCCAAATATTCCAAAGCTTCTAATGCTTTTCCTCGTAAACATGCAGAGAGTTGAGATGATTTCGATTCAGTAAACCATTTATTGTTTTCTGCTACGATTTCAAAATGTTTCAAATATTGGGATAAAGGCATAGTACCGTCATAGGTCGTCGGTTTAATTTCCGTAAAAGCATTGAAATTCGATGAGGAAGGGTTGAGATTAGCATTTACAGGGATAGGAAACTCAGAAGCTCTATGGTTAGCATTATTTCTAACATTGAAAGCATTAGGAACATTGGAAACATTATCTGAGTTATCTGTTGGTCTTGATGGTTGTCTCAGGTTATTATTCTCCTGCAATAATTCTCTCAACGTTGAACGAATATCATCGGTGATGTTCTGACGTTGTTGATGGAGGTTTCGAGTCATCTCCTCATGTTGCTGTTGGAGGCCCTGAGTTATTTCCTCATGTAGCAAGTGATGACCTTGGGTGATTTCTTCTCGTAATTGTCTTTGCATTGCTTCCAACCTCTCCTCCATTTCATTTCTCCAATTCCTTCCTTCCGGTACAGAGAACGGACGATATTGATGAGGTCTTGGTCCGTGGAGACGAACGTCTTCATCATTGATTGAATTTTCACTCATCTTATTGAATCTTATGTGATGTGTTGATCCGACGGAAAACGATCGGCAATGTTCAATTTTCTTCTGCCGCTATTTTAATATTTTCTTGGTTTTTCTTTGTCACTTCTCTTGATGGCGATATTGAGTAACACTTCTGACACCAATTGTAATGAATAATTGAGGAAATTTAAGAAAAAGACGTATTTATTCTTTAATTGATACAGCTGACGTGTTCCTTGCTGTTCTTTAATTCAGAATGATATAAGATCAACAATTTTCTAAAACAAAACATACGCACTCTTATTTATCGAGAGGGAAGAGAGAAAGGGAATTCAACATTCGATTCCGTTACACCAAGGCTATGAAGAAGGATTGGAGCAAAATAACGCTATTTTACGTAGTTTCTGACATATTCCAAGAAAATTATCAACAAATAAAACCTTTTCCTGTTTTTTTGGTTTGTTTGTCAATTGTTTCTTGAGAATATCTCGGAATCTGAATGAGATAGAGCAGTTTCAACTTCGAGCTTTCTTGTCGAGAATTTGAAGATCTACAAAAAAGGAGGAAAGCAGAATCACTCTATCCCACTTAGTTTCCGAGATACTCTTGAACTGATAATAAAAAATAAACAGTAACAGGACAGGTATTGTCGTACTAACGAAAGAATCGACACACGAGGCATGCCGAAGCCAAAGATTATTTGGTGGGGCATGGACGTCGAAGAAAGCCGATGTCGATCCCTTCGCTAGTCCTACTATGACGAGCAGTGCTGCAGAGATACGAGTGCGCATGCGCACATTCGTTCTCTCTCTCTTTCTTTTCCCCCACCACCAAAGCGTGGAAAAGTAACGCAACAGCGTTAAACGCGAGGACTTCGTATAAGAAGTTTCACTTCAAAAAGAAGCTAGCAACATCTTCTGACTAATATTCGGAGTAACATGTTGGTAAATCACTCACGAATGTCAATCACTATAATTGGTGCCATGAATAGAAGCATCAACGCTATGAATATTTATCAAAAACTTCTGACTCAATAAAAGCTGTGAGTAATGAGTGATGAAATGATATAATTTTTTTTATATCACTCACGCGGGTCAAATGGCGCTTTACCTCGCTCTTTAGAGGTTGGCCAGCGCTGTTTCATCCACTGAAACGTCTTACCCACCGCGTTCGACGAATGAGACTTTTGACGTGCATAAAGACCATTACCCACGCTGAAGTGTGCGGGAATAATCATGGGTAATAGTCTTTCTACACGCCAAAAATCTCATTCATCGAACACGATGAGTAAGACGTTTCAATGGATTACCACAGCACTTACTAACCTCTAAAGAGTAAGGTCAAGCGCCATTTCACACCACATGTGAGTAATATGAAATTGTATAAACAACTCGTGCGGAGTGCCGTACCCACTCGCACGTTTAAGCGCACTCGCTTCGCTCGTGCGCTCAAACCGTGCGGCGCTTCCCGCACTCGTTGTCTAATATACTATTATATTGTTTGCTATTATTATGATTTTTAGTTGAAGAAAAAAATATAGAGAAGAATTGAGGGACGAAAATTAGTTCTTTGGATCATGAGGATAGTCTAGAAAATGGAATTCACAAGTTTTAATTACACATTCATTGTTTGATATGTGTATAAGAATGAATGTTAGTAATAAATTAAGCAAAAATTCGCTTTATATTTGGTCTACAAGGCGTGTCGGCCATAGTTTTGATTTCGTCCACGATTATCTTCGTTGAGCATTGAATTCTCGACGGAATGATGCATTTTTTAAATTTTTAAAGATCATATTGCATAAATTTTGAGGTTTAAAATCATTTTTAAAAAATTTTTCCTTCAAAAAACCTTATTTACGTGAGCGCTAACTGGAAAAAAAAGATAGGAAGCCCGGATTTGGGGAGCATTTTTTTTTCGTAATGGAAAATGTAATTTTCACTTGGGAGCCGAAAAAAAAAAATAGTCGTCAAATTTGGCACAGTCTAATATATATCTACGCTGTCGAGTTATTTCTCCCTTCAATTCGGAGAAATAATTCCAGCCGGAGTTCCGAGAATCTTCGAGTGCCTTTCTATACAGGCATCGATGTCTCTTTTCCGTTTTATGCCGCTTTCTCTTCCTTTTTCCTTCACACCCGATTCGGTGTGAAGGCAGTTGGGTTGCGTTCACACCCAGCGACTCAGCCTAACCCGAGAATTCCCTAGGCTAGGGAAACTCCCTAGCAACCGACTAGGGAGATATTTAGGCGCGCTTTCACGAGCGTCGTCCTTGAATATTCTCTCACAATTAATGCGAAGGAGAATTACCTTTTCCTATTGAATCTCCCGATAGATCTCTTCGAGTTTGGGTTATCTTTTTGGGGTTTTTGCACTAATCGATGTGCAATAAACAATCCCCTATATCTCTCAACGAATTAGGATATTCCCAGTCATTTCCGGTTCCTTCGCAGCATTTTTAAGAAAATGCCGATTAATTCAAAATAATAATGGGATTAATCATGTCACCGGTTACCTTTTCCGCCAGTTCATAGAGACGTAAGGGCGTACGAGTCTTCCTTAAGGGTGCATGAGATAATCAATAGAAATAATTCGAAATATTTATTAATCAGTACTGGCGAGTACTTTTAAGGGAATTCCGCCCAATCTAACTGATAGATAATTATCTAAAAATTATTTTGGTCAGATTTTGGGACACTTTTGTACTTTCCGCTATAAATCGACATTATTGGCGATTTTTGGTACGAATAGATAAAATTGAGTAATTCTCTCGATTGCTGCGATTATTTTCTCTCTCTCTCGCTCTATTTAAGGTTCTAAGTACTTTTTGGGTTAATTGGGTTCTCCAACGAATTAATCGATTAATTCGGCCTTTTCAATGGCATTAAGGGATTTTGAGTCGATCTTTTAGGCGTTTCTTTATAAAAGGCGCTCCTCGCAATTTACTTAGTGGCATTGGCTACTTTTTCAATAATGGGGAAAGTAATGTACCTAATTGATGTATTATTGAATATTCTGTATAATTTTGGTCTTCTTCATGCAATAGCGAAACACGTAAGGACATTATCAGACTCGTATTTATTTCTTCCTCTATTCCTACCCTAACTCTCGTTCTATGGTTCGGATCTCTTTCTACGATTTTATTGGTGTTTTATCGAATCTTTGGCGACTTCTGAGTGTGCCCTAAACCTACGCCCTCTCTCCACGAAGCTGAACTAGCCTAGCACAAGCCACAACCCCCTTTTCCGACACCCTTTCCGCTGGCGTTTCTTCAATCCCCTAGAGAGTTTACCGTTACTGTTACCGTCATTTTACCGTTGGACTGGTTAGATAGGTCCAGCAGTATAAAAATCTATCTGGCGCCCATATTCCTTTTTGTTTGAGCTACTCTCTGGGTGGATTGGGGGATGGTATTTTGAGCCGTATCGGGTCTTACAGCCACGCTGGAGGAAGGGGATGATTTGTTAAGGGGGCCGAAGGTGAAGGTTGGGATATTTGCTAAAATTTAAGGTATCGAGAATAAACCGAAAAGGGAGAACGAAGCAGATATTTTAATTCCTCACAAATTTATTTACAGAAATCATGTATTGCTTGAAAAAAATGAATTGACAATAAGAAAAATGGAGAATGTATGCCTTTTCGAATTTGTTTCTTTCCGTATTATAATCACTCCGAAATGGAGATAGTCCGATGAATTTTTGTCAGAATGATTCATTGAACGAATGAATATCGGACGCAATATTCATTTGTCGAAATTATTGATTTTCCGAAAACACAATATGTGAGAATAGAAAATTGTAAGAAAAGAGTGATAATCCGAAAAAATATATATCACCTAGGATTATGAAAGAAAAAAATAAATTTCGGAAGTCATTGATTTAGGAATAGAATTACAGATGAATGAGTATTCATAAGAAAACTAATCTTTACCTAATAACTATTTTTCGAATGAATTTGAGTGCTATTATATTTTCGGGAGAATTGGAATTTGTCCGAAAATTTCAGTGGCCACATTCATAGAATTTATTCTTTTATCGACAACTGGTAAGCACAAAAAATTAAAAAAATTGGTAAGAAAAAAAACAGTTATTTATTCACTCCTCAAGGAGCTGCTCCTCATGGAGCTGCTCTTCATGCAGCTTCATCTCAAGGGCTCCTCCACTACCCATCCGGTAAGGAAGGGAATTTTATTACTGAAATACACTACTCAAAAAAATTGAAGGAACAAAAAATTTTTCAATTTTTTTCAGTGATTTTTGGTAGACTGTAACTTCATGAAAAATGATCGGATAGGAATAAAAAAGAAAGCATTTTGAAGCTTGAAATGTCTAGATTTAAAATCTTCCAAGGAAATTTTTTTTGGAGCATTCCCTATGATGCAAAGAGAGGGAAAGAAGCGAAAGAAAAGAAATCAAAATTTTTTTCATTTTTGAAAATGGTCTACGGGCTCAGAAAAAATTTTTGCAGCTTGACCAATGCAAGGATCATTCAGCCCAACTTTTTAGCTTCAATTTCTTTTTTTTTTCTGCGTACAATCATTTGTCTCTGAGATATCAACTGTTGAATGAAAATTCGTCTTTTTCTCTTCGATCATCGATATCTCGTGAATTACTGATCGTACAGTGAACGGGTGGTGGGTTTCACAAACTTGAATAAATTTCCTAGAGGTGGTTTTAGGAATTGGATTTTTAAAAAAATTAATTTCACACGTAATATTGGTGCGAAAAGTTACCAAAAAATAACGTTTTTTCACTGTTCTCATAAGACTATCTAAACTTTGTCATTTTTCGGAGGACTGCTACTGTCTTTGGGTTTTTTTTTAGCTGAATGTATGCCCAAACACCCTGGAAAATTTCAAGTCAATCGGTTCAGCCATTTTTTTTTCCCGACCGATCAAAGTTGTAGCAAAAATTAAAGGAACAATATGCTCGTTCCTTAAACCCTAATTAATGAAGGTTTTTTTATGTAAGAATTTCGTCTTAAAGGCTCACCTAATGATCGGAAAATGAGGAGAAAAAGACATTGGAACATTGGATATCGGAACATTTCGTTTATTAAAAATAAAGTTGATAAAAACTGAAATTTGCAAGAATATGTGTGTGCGTGTGGAACGAAATTTTTACAAAAAAAAAACCTTCATTAATTAGGATTGAAGGAACCAGCATATTGTTCCTTTAATTCTTGCTACAACTTTGATCGGTCGGGGAGAAAAAATGACTCAACCGATTGACTTGAAATTTTCCAGGGTGTTTGGGCATACATTCAGCTAAGGAAAAACCCAAAGACAGTAGCAGTCCTCCGAAAAATGACAAAGTTTAGGTAGACTTACGAGAACAGTGAAAAAACGTTATTTTTTGGTAACTTTTCGAACCAATATTACGTGTAAAATTAATTTTTTTTAAAATCAAATTCCGAAAGCCACCTCTAGAGAATTGATTCAAGTTTGTGAAACCCACCATCCGTTCGCTGTACGATCAGTAGTTCACGAGATATCAATGATCGAAGAGAAAAAGACGAATTTTCATTCAACAGTCGATATCTCAGAGACAAATGATTGTACGAAGAAAAAAAAAAAGAAATTGAAGCTGAAGAGTTAGGCTGAATGATCCTTGCATTGGTTAAGCTGCAAAAATTTTTCCTGAGCCCGTAGACCATTTTCAAAAATGAAAAAATTTTCGATTTTTTTTCCTTCGCTTCTTTTCTTCTCTTTGCATCATAGGGAATGCTTCAAAAAAAATTTCCCTGTAAGATTCCAAAACTAGACATTTCAAGCTTCAAAATGTTTTTTTATTAATTTCAATCCGATCAGTTTTCATGAAGTTACAGTCTTCCAAAAATCACTGAAAAAAATGGAAAAATTTTTTGTTCCTTTAATTTTTTTGAGTAGTGTATTCGGACAAATTCCAATTCTCCCGAAAATATAATCGCACCAAAATTCATTCGAAAAATAGTTATGAGGTAAAGATTAGTTTCCCTATGAATACTCATTGATCTGTAATTTAATTCCTAAGTCAATAACTTTCGAAATCTATTTTTTTCATCCATAATCCTAGGTGATATATATTTTTTTGGATTATCGCTCTTTTCTTACACTTTTTTATTCTCACCCATTGTGTTTTCGGAAAATCAACAATTTTTGTAAATGAATGTTACGTCAGATATTTATTCGTTCAATGAATAATTCTGACAAAAATTTATCGGACTATCTTCATTTCGGAGTGATTATAATTCGTAAGGAAACGAATTCGAAAAGGCATACATTCTCTATTTTTCTTATTATCAATTTATTTCTTTCAAGCAATACATGGTTTCTGTAAATAAATTATTCTTTCTAACCAACATTCAGGATATTAATACTTCTGTTTTTCGAAAAATCTGAAATATATTATTCGGTCCATTATCTTTTCGACAAGAAAATTTTCGGCCAAACTACCAATAGGACATTTTTATTTCGCACAGTTTCCTATTCTGCAATTTTCTCTTTGGCTAATGTGACCTTAACCCCCAGAGTGTGCACTCGTATGGGCACTTCTCTCTCGTGGTCATTTCATTCACTGCCTTATCGGCCAATTCTGCTCCTCTTCTTTACACTACAACACTTCAATTCAATTCATGAAAGGATCCAATTTACCGTAGAGAGGGAAACAGGGAACTCCATATGCTTCCTGGACGCGAAGATCCATCGGTTGGAAGATGGTCGCTTAAAACTGAATTGGTACCAAAAACCAACCAGTTCAGGAAGAGTCATCAACTTCCAATCGAACCACCTCACGAGTACCAAAATTAGAGCGATTTATGGCATGTTACACCGGGCCATCGGATTGAGTCATGAGGATTACCATAGGGATAATATCATGAAAGTGAAAAATATCTTGAAGAGGAATGAGTATCCGGAGAAATTTGTCATGAGGTGTGTTGAAAAAGACAAGAACGAGAACAAGAGTGATAGTGAGGAACACGTGAAAGCCCCTGACCGGAGTGATAAACGGTGCTTCAAGTTCCCACTGATAAAAGGTTTGTCACAACAACTAAAGAAATGCTTCAGGAACACTGACGCAACATTAGTCTTCCACAACCTCCACAAAGTAGGGGACATCTACTCAGATTTGAAGGATAAGGTACCTTTTTTGAATAAGTCAGAGCTAGTTTATAAAATCCCATGCCAGTGCTCTAAATGTTATGTAGGGCAAACTAAACAAAGACTTAAGACAAGGTTGAGCCAGCATAAGAATGACTGTGCTCCAATAAAAATAATGAAGAAGGAAAAAACAGCTCTGGTGATACATCATTTCGACACTGGTCACTCGTTTAAATTTGAAGAAACAACGATTCTGGATACTGAGGCAGATTGGAAGAAGCGAAATATCAGTGAAATGATTTTCATCTACCTCAACGACACGGTGAATAAACGAGAGGATACGCAAAACCTGAATAGAATGTATAGTAGCATCCTCACGAAATTCAAAAAGAAGATGGTAAAGAAGAGGAGCAGAATTGGCCGATAAGGCAGTGAATGAAATGACCACGAGAGAGAAGTGCCCGTACGAGTGCACACTCTGGCAAGCATTGCGGGAATTTTTATCGATCGCTGTTTGATCACTCGGTCGATCGAGGGAGAATTCATGTCAATGAAAGTATTAGTGTGTCATTGTATTCCTGTTTATCTGTTTAATTTATTTGTAATCGTGTAGTATTTTTCGTTATATTGTTTACATCTATTTTTTACACGAATTGTTGCAATGAATAAGAGGGAGAAAGGCTGCTTGCTGCTCCATGTGATGGAAAATAATTCTAAGCTGACTACACATCAATAATGTCAAGGTAAAGGGGAAAGTGGTTAATTTTTAGAGGTTACATAAACAATCCGACGTTTACAATTTATTTGTTTTGTCATGATAAGAAATTTTAGAAAAGTTTGAATGAAAATAATCATGAATTTAAGCTCATATCTGTTGTAAATTCAAATGAAGTTATTATGTTCAATTTTTTTTGTGTTGAAATAATGATTTTTGTAATTCAGTAATAAAAGAATATTCCACGTTTGGTTTTCAGAGCCTGAGGAAGCTGGCATTGTTCAGCGAAACGTCGCAATTTGACAATAATTTGATGTTAATTATTTTTCCAAAATCCCTATAAAAACATCAGTAAAATAAAATTTTTCTCAATCCCCCCAATTCCCCCCAACGAAATATAGCATTCTTCCCGATTCCCACAATTCCCCCCAACGAAATATAATTTTCTTCCAATTCCCCCAATTCCCCCCAACGAAATATAATATTTTTCCAATTCCCCCAATTCCCCCAACGAAATATTGCATTTTTTCCAATTCCCCCAATTCCCCCCTACGAAATATAATATTTTTTCTAATCCCTCCAATTCCCCCCTAACGGAAGATAATTTTCTTCCAATTCCCCTCAACGAAATATAGCATTCTTGCCAATTCCCCCCAACGAAATATGATATTTTTCCGATTCCCCTCAACGAAATATAACATTTTCTCCAATTCCCCCAATTCCCCCCAACGAAATGTAGCATTTTTTCCAATTCTTCGAATTCCCCCCAACGAAATATAACCTTTTTTTCTAATTCCTCCAATTCCCCCGAACGAAATATATTGTGTCAACCGAAAGATAAAAATCACGTAGTTTATTAAGTCCATAATTACGTCAATAATTAGTGATTAAGTTAGTGAATAAGTCATCATAATATTAAGTGAATATACTGGACACAAATTAGTGCAAAAATAAAGACTGTGAAAGAGAATAATATCAATATTCAAGTCTGACCCTAGTTGACCCCAGTTGACCCTAGGCTCGATCCTAGTTGACCCTAGGTTCGATCCCAGTTAATCCTTGGTTCAACCCGAGTTAGACCCAATTCCAGAATATATTCATATAATATCATAAACGAGAAATAGAGAATAACCGGACGAAAGGTCAAGGAATATTCAGAAAGAATTAAGAATTATCCAGCATTATTTCCGCCATTTTTGAGTAAATTGCGTTCGGTGTCAGGGAATTGCGAGCTGGAGAAATTTCCACGTGCTGCGGCCATTTTGGATCAACGGCCGCACCACTCGATACGAATACAGTGGCGTCCCAGAACACCACTCAGACAAATCTCACGCCAAATTATTCAAATTACCCTAGAGAACTGTAATGGCAGGGAACGATTGTTTTTCCTAATTAAATTGTGTTACTGAGGACAATCGTTGCTTTTGTCATTTCTCCAAATATCAAACCTCATTTCAGGGTACACAATAAGGGAGTATTATAGAGGGAGTATCACTGCCGCAGAGACGAAATCGAGGACTTTGTTGGGGTGTTATCGATTTTTCTCGATTTCCACTAATTGTCGTCAACGAGTTAGTTGCATTCATGCACTTTCTCGCTAATGACTCGATCTCAACTGGTATTTCAGACGAAAACACCATACTCACACGCACCTTCACATGCGCACATGCACGCATGCACCTACATGCAACGAGGCAGGGATTCCACCCGAATTTCAGACCTCGTAACAGAACACGCAACCTACCCTTGGTTCCGCACACCACGGAACATCGGAGAACTGACAGTTCGGTTCTCGTTCAACTGAAATAAACCCTCAGTTGGCACACACACACCATCAGATCCTATCCATATTCATATCCCACATTACGGGGGAGTATATTTATAAGAAATTCCGTAACAATGAATTAACTTTGTAACATTAAAAAAGAAATTTTGTTATTCCGATCTATGTACAGGTGTTAACTGCATCTCTATAGAATGTTATCCGGAACTAAAAGAAATGAATCAATAAAAATAGAGAGATTTTACGCTTAGTTTCACAACCTGAAAAAGCTAGGATTATTCAGTGGAACGTCATGGCTTGACACTAATTCCATGTTGTTGATGACTTTTCCAATATTGCTATGAAAAATTAAAGTATGAGGATAATTTACATTTATTCTTTCTTTCTCTCGGTCAGAAACTGAAGCTTTCGATTGAGAAGATATATGACAGTGATTGCCATACCCCAAGGAAAAATTCTCGATGGAAAAAAACCCTGTTTTCCGAACTCATCCTCAGGATAAGATTCGAATGAGGTGGAATTTCTACAAATTTGATGGTTACATGGTTTGAACTGCTTATTCCGTTTCCAAAATTGCTGCCTACGTTGGGAGGAATGCAATGTTCAATTGGAGAAGTGGGAACAGGTCTTGACGTTGAAAATGATCATTCCCATGGACTCCTACAAAAGCGTTGAGGTTACTCCCATTCAATGCGATCTGTGAATTGGATACTTGAGGAAACGTGACCAATAGTTGGATTGAGTTTTCTGACACGAGGCATCCTTAATGTAGTCCTTGATTCGAAATATTCTCAAAAAATTGATATTTTATAATAATTAATAATTTGTGGGAGACTTCCTCTCGACGAACTCTATTCTTCGAACTTCATTTGAAGAGAATCCGATCAGTACTTTCTGAGATAGATCTATTTTCCGGAAACTGGTTTTCAATGGAATTTTTCCAAATTTAATATTTTGATGATGATTTCAAAAAAGTTGTATCACTTTCATTCGGAAGCATATTGCTGAAGTATTAGTAGAAAGGCTATATTAATTGGAAAGCAATACTCTCATCCACTTGTTGTATGATTAGTTTTTTGGAAATATCTCGGAAACTGAGGGAAACAGAGTGATTTCCTTCTGATTCACTTTTGTAAGTCTTGAAATTTTCAACAAAAACGGAATCCGTCAACATGACTTTATCTCGCTTAGTTTCCGAAATATCCATAAAGAAGGAAATTCCGTGAGAATGTCAAATTGGATGAACTGATTTCTTTCAAAAAGTGTTCTTGAAAATATCTCGAAAACTGAGTGGGATAGAGCACTTCTATCCTCATCCTGTTTCGTAGCTCTTGAAATTCTCTATGAAGAAAGGATTCAGCCAAATTTGCATCATCTGAAAGAGTTTTGCCATAAATCAAAATGTCGCTAAGATAAATTGAGGGGTAACACCACTAGACCCTGAAAAAAAGACCAAACTTAGGGAATTTTTTTTGAGGATATGGGTGAAGGGATTGGGTTCATTTTGTCAGGGGTCATTGAATATGTATCGAAGTCTATAACGAAATTTTTTTATTGGATTTCCCAAACAAAATGGCGGAGATTCAGTCAATCTTCAAAGAGGCTTCTTTTCATACCTCCATGGGCGAACTGGCATAGTCAAAACCATAGGAGATAGAACAAAGAAAAAATTTTCCTGAAAATACATATAATTTACTAGTGAAACACATAGGATTTTTTTTTTCTAAACCCATTTTTGAGAAAGCAGCAAAGGTTTAAAAAAAAATCTCATTTGTAACTAAAATTTTAACAGGAAATCGTGTCTATAAAAAAATCTACGTTCAATCGAAAAATGGCTGAGTAGTTCACCAGATGATATGATTTTGTAGTCACAGTAAAAATTTCAGAGCAATCCATCGGACCGTTTTCGAGGAGTGACTCCGTCCTAGTTAAAACAAGTGATCGCGAGGAAAACGTGTTTAAAGTTTACGAGTAATTAAATTTGTAGAAATCGCGTTTTACCTCTAAGCAGCTATGCCTGCACCGTACATTTGACCATCTAGGTCGATATTCTGTTCCTAGATGTTTTCAACTTAAATCAAGTCTTTTTTGTGGCGTTGGTGAGGGATCGCTCAGAAAATTTGATGCAGCGTTCGTCAGTTTCTGCATACAAGTTATAGCAGTTCAGTCCTACTTCTATCCCCAATTAATGTATAAGGTGCATGATTTTGGGCACAGGACTGATTGGATATTGTTCTTGGAACCCTGAATTATTTTTTAAGCCAACAAAAAAAAACTATTTCTTGGAAATCTTAGAGTGGTGTTACCCCTCAAACAAATTCACCAGAGTAATCCTTTAAGTACTTTGAACATAACATGAGTGAATGTAGCTGGTGAATTACAGAGTTTGACGAGAAGAACTTAGAATTGCCATTATTGGTTCCCAATGATGAATGCCGTCTTTCCTCTATCTTCTGGACGCATTTCAACTTGCTAATATCCACTCTTCAGATCTATGATAGAAAGCGATTTATAATCTTCAATGGCATCTTGTAGTTCGCTGATTACAAGTACTGAATTGTAATCTTTTTTGGTAACGTTATTCAATTGACGATACTCTATGCAAAATCCTAGTGAGTCATCCTTCTCTCTAACTAGAACGACTGGAGATGCCCACGGACTAGTGCTTGGTTCAATTACATCATTTTCTATCATTTCTGGCAATAGATCATCAGCCTTTTCTTGATTATGGATGAGTATTCGTACTGTTTTTTATGAGCAATGAGAGCTTTCGCTATTTTCGAGTGGGGACGCTGAAAATGATGGACCCCCGTTTGGGTACTCTGTTCCCACCATCAGCATCCTGACTCGATCCAGCAGTATGTGTGCCAGCACTGGAGATTTTAGGAGCAATTACGCGGATAACATCACATTCAAGAGAGCTGAAGTCACTCGTGATAGAAGAGAGAACTGATCTTATGATGAGCAGTGGCTCGGTTAATGGCTCAACATTGGGGAAATTAGACAAAATGATCACAGTGTTGGTTTTGGTGACTGTCATGCTGAGTATCCTATGGAGACAGGCAGTATTGGCACTGGTAACGGCAGCTATACGGATCATTCCACCAGTGACAGCATCAAGAACAGAAAGATACTAAGGAATTGATTCTGCAGCAGCAGTGGAGAGAGCATCAACGTGACCAGTGTGCACAGCTACAGAATTCCTCAGCTATGACTGATCCTTTACCAGTTCAGCATTTGATTGTTTGATCGTGGCAAGGTCCCGGCAGGAACAGTCCAATTTCTTCATTCGATTCTGGTAGGGACTGCAGTATTGTGTCGGTTTTACTGGTGAGAGAGTCTACAGCAGACAAGACGCTGTTGAGAGTGGTATACCCAGAAACAGGCTTCGTCTCTCTGTCTATCTCAGCATCAGCATCATCAGCAGTACGATAACGCTTCAGGGAGCCATTGGATGTGATAGAAAAGGTTGAGCCCAATGGGGAAGTCGGAAGCAGTGAATGGATATTGTTATCAGACATCACGTAGGAGTTGGAGAAAAGGTGCAGTGATAAAGCCAGGAGAGATAATTCAGTGACCAACAGTTGGTGAGGAAAGAGTTCAAATTATTCAGCGACATCACTTCAACGGCAATTTCGGTCATATATGGACGTTCGTTGATGAGAATTCCAGCTGAACATAGATGGAGTGAAGGCCCAAAGTGCTTGAGTATGCAAAATTTTTACCTATTCAGGTCAACGAAGTTCTAACTCATATTATCGCGTAAAGATGGGAATTGAATAATTAACCCTCTTTTCGTTTTACCTTCATTTTTACCAATGAAAAAATTTCAAAAAAATTCTAATGCTCTCATTGAACCTTCTAAAATGCATGAATACTATTGATGAGTATGAAATCATGTGTGAATTGAGTATAAATATTATTTTGTGGAGCACGGAGTGAAAGGCAGCGCTCCACCGCCCGGTGTGACTGAATGTAAAATCCCCGTTCAAGTTGCGCTGTTGCTAAGTCGTTCTCCCGCTCTTACTCACTGGTCCCAAATACGAGAACATAACCTCCAATCATCTCGCGGTGTACTTCGTTCACTATCAGTATTGTTGATTCATTGTGTTTATTTATTAGAATGGTAAAGGTGTGAAGTATAATTGAAAAGCTGGTAAAAATAATTATTCATCTGATTGATTCATTGTATAAATTGAGAAACATTAACTAATTTATACAAAGAATCAAATAATTTTACTAAAAACTGAACGTAATTTGATAAACTTGTCGTTCTGGAAAAAAGTTGGTAATGGGGTAGTTCCACTCGGTCAAACAAAATGAAATTTACCATGATTTTTATGGATTTCCCTGTTTTAATATGATGTATTTTGATTGAACCGAAGTCGGTCACAAGACTTGAAGGCTATGAGACAAAATCCTAATTAAATTTTCCGCAAAAACAACGAACTTTTGTTGGAAGTCAAAACCCAATTGAACCAAAAGAAAACAACTATTAGATGAAATTGAGATTATCATCACGTTTTGCGTAACCCGACGCCACGACGAGAACGTGGTGGTGTAGAGGCCTCCAAATAACCTGACACGACCTACCCTATGCGACACTAGGGATTTTGATGAAGAAATTTATTGACTCAAATACCACCCACTTTCTTTGGGCTCAAAAAATTTCAATTTTTTCATTATCAAGAAAACAAGTACATAGAGCATTAAAATGCTCACTTTTTTCCTCTAGTCAATAACTTGTACACATCGCGTGGAACAATATCAATCAAAAAAAAAACCTCATTTGAACTGAAACGAAAAGAAACAAAGCGAAAAAAAAACCTCAATAAATTTTATACGGATTGAAGGAAAACTTCGAAATACTCATCTGAAATCTGGATTTCCCACGAAAAATCACCCGCAGTGGTGGCAACTAACTTTTAATATAAAACACACAGTTTTGATGTTTCACTGCAGAGAACCAAAATCAAACTGGCCTAGAAAAGGCTCATGTGGTTGAATTGCCAAATTTACCGCTTTCTTTAGACCACTGGTCTCTGTTTATCATTGTGTTTTCACACCAACTGTCTTTGTCAGGAAGATATCGATTATTTCATTACCTCTTACCTCTCATCCAGTTCCCTCTCTCTTTCTTCAATCGAAACAATGATACTCTACTCTATTTGAATTCAATTATTGTTCTCCTCACATTTTCGAAGTTAAAATTATGATAATTGTTAAAATTTATTCATTGATTTGTTGAAAACAATGAAATTACTTCAAGCTATTTAACTCAAAGCGAGATATTCAACAATCCTATTTTAAATTTTGCAGAATCGAATTTTGATATTATTATAGTCAATGCGACAGTTGAACTAGCTATCCCCAAAATTTGATCAAAGAATTCGGATTTTAAATGTTGAAAACATATACTTTTAGTTGGCCGAGCTCTACTCGCCCTTCACCAAAAAGTTGTTTCAATTCTAACTATTTGAATGATGATCTTGATACTGAATATAAATTTCATTAAGGTACTCCCGCAGTGAGTAAAGAGGGATAGATCCGAATGTGCCACAGATTTGAAACTTTGAGGATATATTCTTCTCATAAGTAGAAATATATTTCGAAAGTTTCATAACGATCGACCACGTAGGTTATTTTTATTAATTATTAAAATAATCAATTTACACAGGTCCTAACGACACGTACTTATTTTAAAAAATCATCGACAATGTGCTGCAGTCTTACCCGCGCCTGAAATCACTTCCCATATTATTCATAAATATAACTTGATAATTTTTTTGATATTTTACCACGTAATTATTGAGAAATATCAATTAACCCGTGTGTCACCACCATTTTACCATATTCTCATGATTATTTCATGGATTAATTGATATTGCTCAATAATTACGTGGTAAAATATCAAAAAAACTATCAAGTTATATTTATAAATAATATGGGAAGTGATTTCGCTCGCGGGTAAGACTGCAGCACATTGTTGATGATTTTTAAAAATAAATACGTATCATTAGGGCCTGTGTAAATTAATTATTTTAATACTTAATAAAAAAAATTACATGGTCGATCGTTATGAAACCCTTCAGGATATATTTTTACTCATGAGAAGAATATATCCGCAAAGTTTCAAATCTGTGGCACATTCGGAATCTATTCCTCTTTACTTACTGCGGAAGTACCTTAATTTATTCCCACTTTTTATTCAAACTAAAAAAAACTGATAACTTGTTCAATTTTCATTCAAAATAAATTAATTCATTCAAAATAAAATTAATTGTTAAAAAAACTTTTGCTGGAGAATTCAGGCAGGAATTATTCGTTGATAATTTGGCAACACCGCATGAAATTCAACACGGTAGCGGCACGCTCACCGTGTGATCTACGAAGTCAGCTGAAATCACGCGAGCGCTGAAGGGTTGAATGAATCAGTTAAATTGAAGAACTCAATCGATTGAATTAATCCACATGCACGAGTTTCTATATTTCTTTTGGAGGTACTCGGAGTTATCGAACTCGGCTGAGTATCGAAGCTCACATCATTCCCCGTTCTGGGCAGCTGCTTTACCATTAAGCTATCGAGGAAGCCTCGAAGCTCGGGTGTATGATCTCTTTCTCCTCGATACCGCGGTTCCAAGCGTTCGTGAAAATTCTCGTGGCATACTACTCTAGTTAATTCTTTCTCCCAATTATACTGACCTGTGTATAGATTTTTCTCAATTTTACGCTGCACTTCGGGGCTCAAGAATCTTCCGAGGGAGTGTCTTTCAAAATCCTCCCACTCTCCTATCCCCTTTCCTACCGTGTCCCATCATTAATTTGCCCCATTTTTGAGGCCAGTGTTGATGGTGATGTGCATTTGTTGGGTGCTATCAGGTCCACTGGCATCTAGGTAGTTCCTTAGGTCTCCCAGAAATTTGTAGGGATGGTCTCAATTCTTCGGTTAGAATGTTGTGTGGTAATGTCTGATGTAATCTTCTGAATGTTTCTTCTTGTCCTTGAATAAAATTGCAATAAAATTTCAGAGACAAAATCTGAGAGAATCCATTGTTTTGACTTGAGCGGAGAATGAAGAAACTTAATGGTAGGTCTGTTAGGAAATGAGGAAATCGATATTTTTGAATAACAAGAACAGTTGATGATGAACAGAAATGGAAAACAGAGACCAATGGTCAAGCAGTAGGGCAATTCTGGCATAACAACCACTTGAGCCTTCTCCCGATCAGTGTTCTCTTCGTAGTCTACTGTGTTACAACTAGACAGTGAAAAATTGTGTGTAAAAGTGTTTCATCTCAATGAAATACCATCTGATCGTCAATTCTAGATGAGTATTTTCGAAATTCCATCAATCCATATCAAATTTTCCAAAAGATTTTTGGATTTTTTCTCTCGTAATTTTTTATAGCATGAAACAATTGAGTTAATATCGTTCCACGCGAAGTATTCGAGTTATTGTCTAGGGAAAAAGTACGTTTTTATAGCAATGAGAGTATAGAGTCCTTGTTTTTATAATAATTTGAAATTAAATTTTTAAAGCCCAATGGAGGTGGGCGGAGTTGAGTCAATAAGAATTCTTCAACAAAATCCCGAGTGTCGCAAATAGAATGGATCGTGATAGGTTCCTTTTTGAGGCCTGTGCACCATTATGTCCCCGTCGTGGCCTCGGGTCAGGTAAAACGTGATGATAATCTCAATTCTAGGTTTTTATTTGGTTTTTCCTTTCAATTAAATGGGTTGAACTTCCCAGAAAAAAGTTGAGTGTGATTTTCAATAAACTTAATTAGGGTTCTCCTTCTCAACCTTGAAATTGTGTTAGTAACCCTCCGAATAGTCAAAATATACTATATCTTTTTGAATCAACAGGAGAAAGTAGGATTGTAACATTAATTTATGATTCGTCTATGGAGTATCACTTACGGAAATTTTCGCAATGATTCACTATTCTCCTGCCAAAAAAACACCCAGTCATTGATAACGAAAAATAATAACTGCGATCTCAAGAAAGTATATCACGATTAATCTGACTCAGGTGAATATAAGAAGATCGAAGTATAGAAAGAACAAGAAGTGTAGAAAAATCATTTCTCTTGATCCTGGAAGTATACCTTAATGTTTATTCATATATATCACAGCATTTTATCATATTCTTCGAAATCGAACACGATTCACGAGGTACTTGTGATATAATCAATGTAGCGTTCAGTTTTTTCTAGTCTCTCGGACTCTCTGAATTGTATTTTTCTGTCTAGTCCGGGAACTATACTAAGTACTCATCTTTGAATTCATTCTTTTATTCTTCCACAATATTGATATGAAAAACAATTCATGACTTTTCTGTTGATAAATAACGAGCTACTGGAAATTGAGAGCAGAAGTACACATGTGAGACCTGGACAAAAAATTTTATAATCAATGAGACCACAAGGAGTAGTGTATGAAAATCCTTACTTTCGGTCCTAGAAGTATACCTCAATATACCTCTCTATGCATTGCTGCACTTCAATTGCATACTTTGAAATTGGATATGATTCGTAACTCTTCTCTCAGTAGACAGCTAGCTGTTTCCAATCTATAATGGGAATTAATAAGCAAAATTGCGGAAGTATGTTACGAGTAGTCCGACAAGGATAAGGAGCATATTGAAATTATTGCTCTTGGTCCTGGAAGTAAACGATATATGTAGTGCTCTTCTGATTCAAGAGAGAGAGAGATTGATTGATGCAGTTTATTATTGTCCATAATGCTGGACAAAAAAATACAGAGAGTTTGACATTGTCAGCCAAGGTATACATAGAGTACGTTTAAGTTTAAGATAGTAAAATAGTGAAGCGATTTGATGAGTAGGTAGCTTCTCTGGAGCACAAACAGGTAAGTAGGAGCTACATGTCTACGAAGAATAGTTTTTTTGTGAAAAATTTACAGAGTTGTATCCAGGTAAATATGAACAGTTTTATCTATAATGCTATAAGTATGTGCATGTGTATGTGTGACGCGGCGCAACATCGTTAACTTGAAAGGATGAGTAGATGTGTTTGGAGAGAAAAAGTGAGAGAGAGAGAGAGGATTGAAGAAGGACAAGAGTAGAAATAGAGAAGAGAGTAGGAATAGAGAAGTAGTAGAAGAGGTAGAAGCAGAAGACCATAGGTGAGAGGTGAACGGAGATGTAGAATGACTCATTAACCCCACAGCATGTCATTGTTGATAGAGTGATGATGGGCGGTCTAGGTCTTCGTATGTATGGACAGTATGAGTTAGGTCACCCTCGCCAAATTTGGCGCACACAAGGTCGTTTTTTGTCCAGATGAACTTGAAGCCAAGAGGTTTCAGGGCATTCTTTGCTTTAGAGAGTAGTCTATTGGTTTTTACAGGAAGAAGACCGTTGACATTGATGATGAAGCCACTTGCCCAGGCTTGGTTGGACTTGGATGCCTCTGGAATCAGCTGCTGGTCAAGTTGCAGGCAGGTGAGACGCACATGTGCCCGCTTCTTGTTAATTATTGACTTTGCAGCTTCAGGGCTGCTAAGAGAGATCACGGTTGAGGCTCGCTTTGGTCATTGCACTGCAGTATCAGCTGGAGGATTGTCTGCATTCGCTTTCGGAGTGATAATACGACATTCCAAATTCTCAGGCTGACTAAGCTCAAAATTTATAGCCAGCAGAACAGCGTGAGCAATAGCAAGAGGTTCGCCTAGTGGAACAGCCTCAGGGAAGCCGGACAGAATCATCTCGGTGTTCCTGGGGGTGCTCTGATTTAATATGCGCTGAATGCTGGAGGTGTTGGCTGTGGTGACTGCGGTGATTCTGTTCATGTCAGCAGCAAGTGCTATGAGCTGAGGGAGCTGGACAGGAGCAGAGGATGATGACGTAGGTAGCCCACTATTAGTTGAAGCTTCAACCTTGGACGAGAGTTCTGCAACAGTTTGTCTCAGGTCAGTTTGATCAGCTGCAAGATGTGCGTAGTCTTGTTTAACTGCTGCCAGCTCCTGAGTAAAGCCATCACTTTTTGCTGTCAACGATGTTTCAAGAGAGGTCATGCCTCTGTGCATTTCTGCTTGAAGTGCCTGGATAGCCGCTGTCACACTGGTCTTGGTGGTTTGAGATTTTAGCTTTTTCGCAGTCGAGTCCACTCCTGATTGGCTACCAGGAGAACGTTGTCGTTTAGAGAGTTTAACTCTAGGCGTTTTAAAACGCCCAAATTTAAAAATCTGAAACAATTCCCAAAAATACGTAATTATATGTAGGAATTTTCAAGCCATTGTCCAGGGTAGAAGTACGATTCTTTCTGGGTTTTGCGAGACATTAATGTTGAAATAATTTTGCAAAATTCGAGGAAAATTCACTTTGGGCAGATATTTCGATATATTGGTACCAAAACCGAATTTCCTTACTATTTCCTGAATAATCAGACTACAAATATGAATCTCGATCAGCTAGCAGCCGAAAAGACCTGCTATTAATTTGAATTCAAAAGATCTTACCTTACTAACTCGATGACTTTCGACTTTGACCCTCTACGATTCGTTGAATTATTTTTCAAAATATTCCATCTGCAGGAAAACCTACTCTCATTTTGTTCCACTCTTTGCAAACCAGCCAGCCTCTCGAAGAAAATTCGTGGTCACGTTTTTAGAAAATAAACGCTCGTACTTAAGGGAAAATTTATTTTCCAGGAATTCACGAAATGTCAGGATCACAAAACAACGGTTCTGAGTTAAAATACATAGTAGCAGCATTTATTCATTAGTTTTGTTTGATATTAGAAGACAGCAATTCAATGTCATTTTTGTTCATAAAGAAAAAGTTAATTGTCTTTTAAAATCTTATGAGATCTGTGGTCTCCACAAGCGGAAAATAGCTTCACAAAAAGAATTCCATCTGCTTGAGGAAGTACACAGTGGATCTTCTGAGTTCCCGGTATTGGTCTGCCGATTTTGTACCGATTCTCGAGCATGTCTTTTGCTACATCGTAATCTCTTTTCGGAGAAAATTTGACTACGATATTCGGCAAATTGGTTGGTTGAGAGGCCCAGTTGAATAATTCTTGTGGAGTCATGATTTGACGATCAGGTGGTAGTTGTAAGCTCGCACGAGCAGCCATCCTCTTGACAGTACCACCAACGCCATCACAGCCTCCTTTGCCATGCGCAGTCGGGAAATAATGCCACTCTGCGTAGATGCCGAAATCAGACTCATGATAATACACGTTGAGAATGTTTTTATAATTCTTAAACTGCTGTGGTGCACCATCGGAGCAGTACTAGATTTTGTAAACATTCGCATCAATCGATTTCATGAAGTCAGTTATAATTTTGGAAAATACGTGAACGGCGATTGAGTCGTGATTTAAGCAATCGGATATAATGACCGAACTTCTGTAATCAATAACATCTTTGCTTTCGAAGTAGACAACAACTAGATATATTGTGGCCTGGTTGTTGTTCCAATGGAACCCTGGAGCTGCTTCTTGCACAACAAACGCGTAGTTTTCGGCAAAGTCACACTGAACCAGAAATTCATTATCTTTGAGAGATTCTCTCACTGATTTCACGAAAGTTGATTGTGCTTTCGCGATGAAAGAATGTAGCAAGAGAGTTTTGACTTTCTCACAAAAATCAACAACGAAATCAGATGTTACTTTGACGGCCGTTTCGAGACTTGCACGAGGCGTTGAAACCCAATGTTTGTACGTGATACTGTCAATTCCATTTTCGTATAGTATTCCAACAAGATATTCCATTCAAATTGACACGGGACTTTGAATAATTTTTTATTACTCTTTTTCTCGCAACCGGGCTATTTTTGGCATGCTTTTCCGGGATTTTATACACTTTATGACTACAATAATTATTTGGGCACGGATATTGACTTCCGATGCCTCCCTAAATTTAATCGGGACCTAATTCTCAAAATTTACACTATCACTTAACAAAAAAATTTACCAAACTTAATAATTAAGGCACGGATCTGGTCGGCTGATGCCTCCTGATATATATCCGGGCCCTTTGTCCCCCAACAAATCTATCAGTGAGTCAAAGGATTCAATTATTTACCCAAAGTGAATTTTTCTCGAATTTCGCAAAATTATTATTATTATTATTATATTTGAACATCAATGGCTCATTAAACACAGAAAGAATCGTACTTCCACTCTGGACGATGGCTTGAAAATTTCTATACATAATTACGTATTTTTGGGAATTTTTTCAGATTTTCAAATTTGGGCGTTTTTTTTTAGGTAAAATTTTTTTTTTCTCAACAAGGGTTATGTGGAAAAATCTGAAAAAATCGGGATTTCTCTTGAATTTGATATAATCATACAAAAAAAACTGAACCAAATTGGCAGGGGTCAGGGAAAAAGTCCGCCGTTTTCACGCGGAATACTTCATATACAGAAAAAATTTGAAGTCTTCGAGTCAATTATTCATTGAGTAATTGTGGATAGACTGTGTTAAGAATCTTGCTAATTTATCGATTGATCTGGAATTACCATCGGATCGGTCATCAAATAAATCAACGAGAAAATTATTCTAATGGTCACCAGAGGCGCATTGACCTCTCAAGTGGCCCGGCAACCGAAAGACGCAGGCTCACGTGTCACTTATCTTCGAGAAATTATCCGAGCAGCATCGTGTGTGAAAATTATCAAGTTAAAAAAAAAACCGACACCGATTCGATGGACGCGTGGCGAATGAAACTGCTTGTTTAACGGTTTTGAGTCGAGTAATCAATTGAGTCAATTATCGAACACATTAATTACGATTTACAACCTTAATTAAAGAGAGTGAATTATCAAAAGATTAATAGTGAAACTAGAGGTGCATATTTGCTCGCTCGCGAATAGAGTAGTGCGTAGTTGCTCGCTCGCTACGCTCGCTCGCAGATTGTGTGGGTTCTTGCTGAATATTTTCAGTTCTATTAGTGGTATTATAAAAATTCTAGATGGAGGTGAGTGATGAGATCATTTGTCATTTGTTCGTTGATTCATCGATTTATTCATTTATTCATTCATTAAAGATTGATTCTGGAGATAGTTAACGATCAACAACGGATTTCTACGGAAGGTTCCATGAATACCTCAATAATCGATATTTTTCATAGAAAACCACATGGATCGCTGATGAATGATCCCACGTCACACCTCCATTTGGAATTTTTACGCTATCACTAATAGGACCGGAGATATTGTGAAAGACATTTGTCTAGTTCTTGTAAAAAACTAAGAAGTCGCTGAACCGATTTTAACCAAAATCTAATCAACACTAATCTATATCGAGATGCTCCGATTCCGATATTGATCATCTCGTTCGCATTATTGAGTAACGAGAAAACGTGAGCGAAAAAATTGGTCACATACACACCCACACACATACAGACATGTTTCTAAAAACTATCAGAAAATGTTGTGGAGGTCTCAAAACGTGAAGATCCATAAAAAAATAGATTTTTCATTTACGGGGTGAATACATAAACTTCCCTAATCGGGAAGTGAAAAACAGAGACAATTAAAATCAAAAAAGACAATAACTTCAGTGTGGGCAATTATCTTGAGTAAATGTATCTAGTCACGTAATTTATCAAAGAGTTTATATTTTTATATAAATCACGTGTTAATGCATCATTGAGAACCCGATCAAACATAACATAATCCCGTTTTATCCCTTTGTTATTTCGCCTTGTCATTCGGAAGAACCGGCTGCCACAACAGTCATTACGAGTCAATCATCAGAGGATTTCGGCGAGCTGCTTCGAAATTCTCTCAAAGAATTTCTACAAAAAATAACGAAATCCTTAACAGACTGAGTTTTTGAGAAAAAGCACGAAAAAAGGAATAACTAATGGAATAATGGGATCAAATTCATAAAGACTTGCTAAAAGTTAGATATTATGGTTGCAAATCCTGTGTGAAATTTTGCACGAAATCCATCTCACGCAAATTGAGAAATTGAGAAAAAAGATTTTTACAAAATTGCTTCATCTCAGAAACCATACAGCCGATCCTGCTGGAACTTTTAGGGAACATACACTTCATCAACACTGATATCTTACCGAAATTTCAGATTCTTATCTCTCACTGTTTTCGAGTAATAGAGAGTCGTAGGGCCATACAGACAGACACACACACATACATGTCTACTTTTTCTCTCGTTATGATTTCTCGAGGTTTTGGATCGCTGGGCCATTAGAAAACGCGATAGCGTTTTGCGCCATGTGTACGTTTCAAACGTGCACAGCGCTAACTATACATTTCCGATTAGAGGATTTTTTTTGAAGTGAAACTTCTTTTGGCAGGGTACCAACTTTTTTCGAGCGTCACGCTGATGTGTAGACTTTTGAGGGGAATGCAGTAGTTGAGTAGTGGGGGAAAGGAGAAGTCATACGTTGTTGATGTTCGGTCCCGCTCTGAGTGGTGGGGGAAGCCTATCTTTCGTAGTTGGTGTGAGGGAGCTAGCGGAGTGTGTGGGGGGGGGGGGGGGAGTAGGTTGATACGTAGCGTTTAGTCGTCCTAAGAAAAGAATCGAAAGCCGAGGCGTACCGAAGCCGAAATTTATACGGTGGGGCATGGGAGCCGAAGGAAGCCGATGTCGATTCATTCACTAGTTTTTCTGTAGCATGCTAGATGCTAGTGTAATGATCAGAAAGGCTGACAATTCTTTGGAAATATCTCGGAATCTAAAGGAGATAGAGCGATATCGTCTTCATCCATTCACGTAGCTCTTAGAGTTCTCTGCTAAAAAGAATTCAGGTGAATTCCCTGTATCCCGCTTAGTTTCTGAGGTATTCGTTGAAAAAAAATCTAATAGGTGAGAGATAAAACAGGGTATAAATTCTTATCATCAGTAATTCGAGAATGTCTCGGAAAGTAACCGAGATAGCGTAATTTCACCACAATCCTTTTCGATAGAGAGTCTTAAGAGCTATACGAATGGATTGGGATGAACTAGCTCTATTTCGCTTAGTTTCCAAAGTATCTCCGAAGATAGTTATGAAAAATTATTGGAGCAGAAATTTCAGGTATAAGTCTATTTTTTTCGGTAAACTTTTTTATAAGTATTTCAGAAACTAAGAGAGATAGCGTTAATTCACCCGAATCCCTTTTCGTAGAAAATTTCGAGAATTAAAAAGAGAGTGAGATGAATGAGCATATCTCCATCAAATTCCGATGGATTCTTTCAAAAAACCATTACAACGGAGACCCTATCTATAAGTCTATGCTTTGTCATAGTGTTTTGATGAATATCTCAGAAACCGAGCAAAAGAAGGCAATTGTTGTAGAAACCGTTTACGCAGTTTTCAAAATTGTTCACAAAAAAGGTCTTTAGAAAAATTTTCTTATCCCATTCAATTTCAAAAATATTCGTAAAAAAAAGAATGCTGAGAAAATACATACAAGAAAATTTTCAGACGGATCAATTTCACTTTATCAGCAATTCTCTTTGAATATTTCGAAATTTAAGCAGGTTCGGGCGATTTTGCACTAATCCTTTTTTCCAGAGAATTTCGAGGCCTACACAGAAGGATTGTGTCAAAATCGCTCTATCTCGAGCAATTCCCGAGAATTTACAAACACAATGAATTGGAAGAATCTATTGGTCTGAATACTGGTTTTGACAAAGACTATAATTTGTTAACGAAAAATTTTATCCCTTGTTCAATAAAGATATACTAATAATTTATCTTTATCTATACCTCATAGGCAAGAAGTTTCACTTCTACCGCGTGGGGATCCCACGCACCCTCTTTTTATTTTTCTAATTGAGCCCTTTCCTTCGTCACGAAAAATATTGGATGTCACATGCAGTATTTGAGTGAAAAATGAGACTTCCAGTATGAAGAAAAACGATCCTATTGTTTAAAAAAAAATATTTTCATGTAAGTCACGCCCCATTCCGACGTTTCTGGCTAAAATGAAAGTCGGGTGGGACATTTGTTCTAACGTTGGCTGCTTCTGGCTGGCTGAAATAAATCGGTAAGACATTTTTTTTAACGTTGGCGGCACTGATTATAAATGTATACTCGTCAAAATAAAAACAGTGAGCCCTAACCTCAAAAAGTTCGAAGTAATATAAACCGTGCTAGGCAGTTTCTCAAACGAAAAAAGATTATTAATTGATATAAAAAAATATGAATTAATGAGAGAAATTGATGGAAAGAAATTACAGCTCATATTGGAATAATTGAGTGATTCAAGAAAAAAAAGAATACAATTGGCTACAGATAAAATCATGGAAGAAGAGATTCCGAGGTTTTTGAAGGTCCAATAATACTGATAATTGAAAATGATAAATTCTCTAAAAATTTTCAGTCAATTATTTGATTATCGTGCCAAAATCCAAAGTAATTTTGTAGTTTAGTTTTTGAGAGAGAAATATTTGAAATTATGAATTTCACACGGGGAGAGGAAAAAAGTACGGAATTTCCTATACCGCTCGCCCGCTAAAGCAGATATCATGCTAATTCTATCGGCTTCCCATATCTCTCCGTACAAACTTTGGAACTTCAAAAATTGTTTTCTTGAAAACTTCGCTCCAAAATCACTTCATATTTTAATGGGACATTCCTCATTATTTCATCAATTCATTATTGAGAATTCAATTGAAATGAGGTGATACAGATGTTCGAAATTTCTGAGGAAATTTCATTTCTACATAATTTTATGAATTTTTGATTATTTCTTTTAAATTTCATTCTTTTTTCACTAAATGATAATAATTCTAAAATACCCAATAACAGCGTTATAATCTGTCACATAAAATTGATCCTCCAAAAATTGTGTAGTTTTCTGCCAAAGCATCACACGTAATGTTCTCTCTCTCTTTTTGCAATAATTTCACCCATTCCTTCGAATTTTCACTATTCTCTGAATAAAATGGAAACTTAGCGAGATGGAACAGTTCTTCTTGAAGCCTTTCACTGACACTTTTTTGAAATTTACGCCGTTAAAGAATATGATATCAAATGTTATAAATTCATCTGGACGAAATCGGTCGAGAAATTTTTAACAAATTGATTTTTTTGAAAAAATCCGAAATTTATCATGTCTCCAAGGATACTGAATGAGTTCCAAGCGACAAGGTCTCAAAAAAAGCATCTATCAAGACAAATATACTGTAAAAACATAAGATTTTCAGGTTGAAGTTTTATCTTTTCTAAGTAAAAAAAAAATCCACACAGACCTACATACCTACACACGAACATTTTTTCGAAATATCATTTTCAGACTCTCTACATCATTTCAAGTGATTTGCAGGGAAAAAATTCAAATCGGAAATTCCCACGTTTGTTAACCTCAAGCTTAATGGAATCTCATTCGGAAGCAACAAAAAAAGTAACTGAAATTTGAAGTCAAATTCTTTTTTTTTCAAATTTTTTTAAAACTTGCGAACTCGCACCCTTGAAATTGATGATTTTTTTCGCGTGATGAGTGCAGCACCGCACGTATTCAGTAAAGTGCGACGTTGCCAATAACCATTAATGACTCGAAGTACCAGCCATTTTAATACACGCAAATCAAATGAGATGTCCACACGGTCGGGAGAATTTTCACTACGATTCCAGTCGCGTAGTGATCAGTGCACCACTTTTCGGGATCAGATCCACAAAAAATTATTTTTTCAGACAAACAAAATATATACTTCAGAAAAAAGGTCCTTTTCGATTCGCAATATTATTCAAAAAGTATTTAAAAAGTTTCAAATTAATATTTTTTGTCTAGTATTTGATATTCATGAACTCATAGCGCGAGTTCTCAAGGGTTAATATTCTATCTCAAGACAGTTAGAATATGAGAAAAAATATCACGAGATTCCATAAATCCTGCGTCAAAATATCTAGTTTTTCACGATATTGTATGAATGACAAAATCAGAAATGACGCAAAAGAAATGAAATATGAACCGACAAATTATTAAAAATGGAAAAACCGCGCCATGTGCACGCTTAAAACGTGTTGTTTGGTAGGCCAGAAATTGAACCTGGGTTGGCTGTGCAAATAATAGATGAGTGGGCAGAAAAATTGAGTGGCCAATCAAAGATTCAAAAAATATTACGCAAAAGAATGGAAATAAAATCCAATGACAGGGAGAAATATGAAGGAGACAGGGAGAAATTTTCAATTCAACTTATCTATCTATAATTGAAGCAGTAAAGATGAAAAGATAGGCCTTTCTACGTAAGAAAATAGCTTTGTCTTTCCACTATTGGTAAAAATACACACGGCGCGCCCGGTTTTTTTCAAATAGATCGAATTACTCCGTAACATAATGAAGATGATGATGATTACACATCATTTTCAACAAACATGTATGAGAAAAAGCATTTGTTCCAGAGTATCACGCACTCATTAATATGAAATAAAAGCAATAGCTGCAGAGTTAAAAAAAAAGTTGAATAAAACCTCGACCAGCTGTTGTTTAAATTGGTATTTGATTCATAGAGAGTTCATAGATTTATGAGAATCTTGAAGTGATAAACATTTCCTCATCTGAAAATCAAGATGATTATGAGGCGACTGACCTAGTCTTCATTAAGTTAAGTCGTTTTATAGAACGATAATTATACAGAATTCTATTTGAAAAACACCGGGCGTGCCATAAGCATTTTTACCAATAGTGGAAAGACAAAGCTATTTTCTTACGTAGAAAGGCCTATCTTTTCATCTTTATTGCTTCAGTTATAGATAGATAAGCTGACCTGAAAATTTCTCCCTGCCTCCTTTATATTTTTCCTTGTCATTGGATTTTATTTCCATTCTTTTGCGTAATATTTTTTGAATCTTTGATTGGCCACTCAATTTTTGGCCTGCCAAACAACACGTTTCAAACGTGCACATGGCGCGGTTTTTTTATTTTTAATAATTTGTCGGTCCTTTCCAATGGAAATGGGCATTTTTTTTTAAAATTGCGAAAACAAAGCTCCCATTCGAAAGCAAAAATGAGAAATATGCATTCGTCTATTTAATTTCAATTCGATCGATTGGAGTTATCATCCTTCTTCATTCCTTTTATAGTTTTCTCTACTTCTTCTTCACTCCTTTTCAGTTGAGTGCGTTACTTAAGGGGTCTGTCTACTTTGGATATATGCTATCTTTATTGATTTATTTCAAGAATACTGTTATGTTTATTAATGTAAAACTTGTTGGGCTTAACAAAAACATTTGTAAAGTACAAGAAGTAATTTTTTTAAAATAACTTTAATCACTTTTTTACTGTGAAAATGTTAGGTGAACAGGAGTCCACTACAAGTGCGCTGTTGAAAAAATTTGAACAACGGCCCATCCTATACGAAAAAATCGAGTGGTTTCAGGTTCAATATGACAGTGGCTATATCCCGAACCAGAATTATTATTTTCATTATTTTTTCACTATTTTTTCCTGACCAAAAACAGCGAAAAACAAAAAACCCGTTCTACAATTTTTTGTTTTTTGTCCGCCATTTTGTTATTTTTGCATATGAATTCAAATTCGAGGTTCGGGATAGAGCCACTATCATATTGAACCTGAAACCTCCAAATTTTTTCATATCTGATGAGCCGTTATTCAGATTTTTTCAACAGCGCACTCGTAGCGGACTCCTGTTTACCTAACATTTTCACAGTAAAAGAGTGATCAAAATTAATCAAGAAAATTTTTTCTTGTCCTTTACAAGTGTTATTGTTGAGCCTAACAAGTTTCACATTAATAAACATAACAGTATTCTTGAAAAAAATGAATGAAGATAGCATGCACCAAAGTAGACAGACCCCTTAACTCAGAAGTATGTTTCGGATTATGCTAAAGATGTATAACTTCTATCGCGTGTACAGGTGGTCCACCCTCTCTTTTTTTCGTAACTGGCGATATCTTATTGTAATCTGCTGTCATTATCGTAACTTATGCAGAACACCATAATCTGACACAATTCAGATGCATCGGGGTGGCTTCCATTGAATTGGAAATTTCATTCGTAAATGTTCTGCCAATTGCAATGGTGGAATATTAAATTTGAGAAGAGTATTGGGGTGTTGAAGTAACGCACAAGGAACGGGGTTTCGACTCGTTTAATTTAAGAAAGTGAAAAGAAGATTCGTGCAAGTGGACCCGAGTCGAAAAATTTAGTCTCAGACTAACTTCGTGAGTTTATTGGTTCTTAGTCTGGATTTCGAGTCCGTTGTAGACCTGGGAATGCAACTTTGAGGACACAAACGACGCTATTTTCGACGAGTTTTCAGGAGTTTTGTCGGTATTTAGTCACCATTTCAATCGGATTCATCGGTTTTTGGCCTAAATTTTTTCAATTAAATTTTAAAAAATCGGATGGAAAGAATAAAAATAATGGTTCGTTCGGGAATTAGATTCATATACTGCTTCTTATTCATTTTATTAGCGAAAAATTCATCATTTATTTATTTATTCATTTATTTATTTTATTGGAACAACAATCCAACAGCGGAAGCCAATAGTAGGATTGACATTGCGCGTACATATCAAAACATAGTAATCAAAATAGGCTTACACCTATATGAATCATACTTGATTCACATTTTCACGTGAAACACTTACATTTGAAATACTTAAAACGGAACAATATTGAGAAATGCTATAACATTAATATATATCAAACCATCAATCTAAATTGGCTGATATTATCGTAAATGAATATTTGATCATTTCCACCTAAAACACTTACACTTGAAATGCTCAAAAGACAATAACATTCATCAAAAACTGATGATTGAACTATGAATAATAACAATAACGTTCCATTCAAATATACGTATACCCTAGCGCAAATAATACTGAAAACTCTGCGCGTCCCTGAATATCACTTGGAACCTCAAAAAGTGGTACGTCCACCGGTGGTTGACGTTGAACTGAAGAAGTTTTTCTTCGAATTTCAACAGGAAGCTGAAGAGTAACAGAGAGAGAGCAAGAAACTTTCAGTGAGCTACTCAAAAAAAATTGTGGGAGAGAGAGGGAGAGATCAGAATAACGAAGCCTACCGGAGGCACCATGTGTTGTTTTATTACTCTGGCGTACTCGAATCAAGGAAAAGGGCATTTATTACAATTTTGAGAAATACCCATTTTTCCACTGCTTGAAACTTATCCAATAATTTTCCATCTCCTTTTTATTTTTTATTGTAAATTGATATCAAATATAATTTAAATCATAGAAATTCAGTTGTAAATCCTCTATTTATCGATCGATTCATCGATTATGAGTGATTTTTCATGATTCTTCCATTTATTATTATTATGTTTTAATAAATATTTCATGAAAAAGAAGTCATGCGACGAATTTTACTAAATAGATCATCTTTCTTCCGTTTTCGAACGCCCTCTACAACAGAATGATGACGGAGTATGAAATTCGTCCGCTAGATGGCATTTCTTTCCTTCTATTCTACAAAATTATTCACGAAATTTCAGCTCCGTAGAGTTGACCCCCCATGTATGGATATTTACAATTTTTTTAATTGCAATCGTTTGACGGACGATTGACGGTGATTGACAGATAATTATTAACGTTTGACGGATAATAGTTTTTTTAAAATTAATTTTTCAAAATTGAACAAAAAACAAATTTTAGTTGGCCCCTCCATTTTGGAATTTTTCATTTTTGGGAATAGCTATGGGAAGAAAATCGTCTGACGGTTTTTGACAGACCATCAATTAATATGAAATATTAATATTTTTCCGTTAATTCCATAATTCCCTATTCCGGTTTTGAAAATGCATAGAGTTTTGATTCACAAGTTCCACACCAGAGTCTAACCCAATCTGAGAGCCCGGGAACTGGTGACGATTTTAAAATTGTACGGTTCGAGTAAAGCAGACAACATTTTAGGTGAAAGTGGAAATAAATTTAGATAAATTGATTGATTAATTTTTCATTTTCAAAATGCCTTGGTCTTAAGCTATTGAATTATTTTCAATTAACACTGCCATTCTCCGTTCTTCATCACGGCTCGATGATGAAGAATCCTGTAATTCATAACGATTCAATTAATCTGAGCTTATTTACAATTTTTCCTAAACTGTTGATTGCTTCACTCGAACCGTACAATTTTGAAATCGTGGCTAATCGTGCTTCTTTGGCTAGTTCAACCTTATCACCAAAATATCACGAAAGCTAGTTGGTGACATCTCTCCATCGCGGTGCTAGAACGGGGGAGGGGGCTGCCCCACCACTATTATTTGCACCAAGTATCATCCCCTTGGTCACTTGCCATCGAACTCGAGACGACGTCAGATCGTGAAAGTATTTTTTAAATCTCAACAGTTTTTTCATCATTTTTTAAAATTATGGTCACCGCGAAATATCTCCGATTTGGAGAATGTCGCGTGATCGGGAAGCAAGCGTGAGTATCAAATCCTCAGGATATCTCGGAAACGAATGAAAAGTACGCCTTTTTTGTCCCAACCCTTTTTTGTAGAAAACTTCAAAAACTACAAAAGAAGGTTCAGAGCAAAATTGCTTTATTTCACTCGCTTTCCGAGATATTTTCAAACACTATGAAAAAAATTGGCTCAAATATATTGATGAACAATGGCCGAAATTGTGATTGATGAATATTTTTTTTACGGTATTTATGATGAATGGCTTCATCGATCTACGTCTGACTATGTATAGTCGATTGTTAGTCAATCCATATACCCGAGAGCCTTCAATCGACGACTAATCAAATACTAAAATTTCTGGAGTGCGTGTCGATTGTAGGTGATGAAGTGGCCTATCGACCAGCAGTCGACTATGAGACTGGTTAATAAGTGCCAAAAGGTGACAATTTGTTAGCGTTGATGGAAAATTATGATCAGGGTATCATTCGATTCGGAATGACATATAGAACATTCGGCTTTTGTAGTGTAGATGTGACGGGGGTGGGAGTGGGCCATGAAATGGAATATATGTGAACTTTGAGCTCAAAGTCCACAATGGAGACTCTACCACGACCTCTGAAGTCTTTCTTAAGGGGGCGGGGTAAGGGTTTACGCGTGAAAAAAAACGCTTCTTTTACGAATTTTTTTTAGACGTATGGATTGAGCAACTTTAGTGAAACCTCTTGAGCATTATTAAGTATGGATTCAACAACATGAAGTAAATTTTTTATACGAAAATATCCACAAACAAGCCGGTGACAGAGCTTTTCTGAGAACGTCTATTGAAATAGACGATTCGCGGTGATCACTGTATCTCAGCTGGAAATCATCAGAAATAAAAATCCATTGAAATCTAGTCAAAGTATCATTAAGTCCTCCCCCCAACGTTCTCTGATTATTTTTTTTTCATTTTTCAATTTTTGGTGGTCATTTAAAGTAAAAACTGCTATATTTTACAAAAAATTGCGCCATTTTGTTGCACAATTTTGGCAGAAAACCCCTTTCATGTGAAAAAACAAATAATCAGAGAACGTTGGGGGGAGGATTTAATGATACTTTGACTGAATTTCAATGGTTTTTTATTTCTGATAATTTTTAGCTGAGATACAGTGATCATCGCAAATCGTCTCTTTCAAAGAAACGTTCTTGGAAAAGCTCCGTTGTTAGTGGATATTTTCGCATAAAAGAATTACTCAATGTTGTTCAATCCATGCTTAATAACGTTCAAAAGGTTTCAATAAATCTGCTTAATTTATACGTCTAAAAAAAATCGTAGAAGAAGTGTTTTTTTCTCCACGCGTAAACCCTTACCCCCCCCCCCTTAACAACTATGAATTAATTTACTTGTGCTCAGAGAAAAAACCATCATACTCGACAACAGGTGAAATTGAGGAAAATTGAAGAATAAGGTAATTCATCTATAATTGTTACTTAAACATTTACAACACAACATCTTCAACATACAAGGTCTGTAAACTTAATTTACAATTTTGCAAACAATTGAAAATATGAGAATCCATGAATTCATCGAGCTATGTGCTAATAAAGAAGAACTCTTGAGATATTTGTTGAGGTTTGAGGTTATACTCAGTAACAACAGGTGTCCAACGTGCGTGGACAATTGTCGCATGAGTCAAAGTGTGCTTTATTTTACTTGTAGAAGAAAAACAAAAGAAACTCAGTGCAATACACGAATATCAGTATTTAATAACACAATCTTTGCTAACACAAGTCTCTACATTTGTGATATATTTCGATTTTTTGCGTATAAACTCATTTTCCAATGTACACAGAAAACATTCGAAGCTCAATGCAGCTTTGCAACTAGTACAGCAGCTAAGTGGAACCATATTTTCAGGAATACTTGTAAGATTTAGTATTTCAGAAATTTTGAGAAAATTGGGGGTGATGAAGTAGTAGAGATTGACGAGACGAAAATTGGTCCTGGGGAAAAATCCAAAAGATCACATTTGGGATATTGGGTGGTTGGTGGAATAGAGAGAAACAGAAAAAGAATGTTTGTAGTCATCGTTAAAAGAAGGTCTAAACAAATCCTTTATAACATTATGAAGGCCCATGTGCTACCAAATACAACAATCCACACAGACTGTTGGGCAGCATACAATGGTCTAGAAGAAGAAGGTTTCTCACATCATTCTGTCAGTCCCTCAATTAGTTATGTGAACCCCATTAATGGTGCTTGTACCAACATAATCGAAAGCACTTGGTGTTCATTAAAATCCCGATTACCAAAGAAAGGTCTCAAGATTCAGTATTTTTACGAACATTTTGCTGAATACTACTTCTGTCATCAACATAATGACTCAAAAATAATTAAGAAATTCTTAAAAGCAATGTCTGGCATCACTCCAGTTGAGTTAAATAACGCAATGGAAGACATACAGGGTATGAATGGTGAATTAAGTAAATGTGTTGAACAATTATTTTGAATTTTTTTGAATTTGGTGTGAATAATTGTGAATGAGTGTTGGAATTAAATGAAGAAGGTGATATAGACTAGGTCCATGTGCTAATTCTTTCAAAAAACCAAATTATATTGACTATTTAGCAGAAAACAGTATGTTTGGAATGGATTCTCCAGTGGTTATTGGACAATTTCACAATAATGAATAATAAATTAAATTTTAATTTTTATAAAACAATAATTGCCTTGGAAGAAAGGTGTGGGTGAAGTTGACAGTAATCATGAATTCATTCTCATCAAATCATACAATAAATCAGGTCAACATTGATTCCGTCTACGACGTGAGTCAATGGTACCATTTCACGGTCTTCATGCTCATCAATGTTGGAGCTTGTCGGCTACCTGGTAGCGTCAAGTCTCCAGCACATTTTTGGAACTGGTGCCCCACCACGTGCTCGCCGTAGTTCTGCCGTCATGTGCTGAGAGTGGGGAGCGCGGTAGAAGCACGCATGAATTTTTTGAACTTCTTACAGGTCTTTCTCACATGAGTCCATACAAACTCATGTGACAACGACCCAGTAAGTTGACCAAGTACCTTTGGACACTTAATGTCAACTGAATTTGCATTATCATTACATGAAAAAGCATAACAATCATCAAAAACACAAATACAACAACCTTATACCTTGGTATACCAGCGTCAGCTGTGCTATACTTAAGCCGAACATTTGTCAATCGTATGAAAACCCGCTCGTAAAAATTCCAAAAGTTATTAACAATTCAAAGAAAGAAAAAATAGGATTTTCGTTTCTCGCGAATATCTCGGCAAATATTGCAAGTATTCAAAATATCAAAAAAGATTCGAAAAGAGCAGAAAATTTCCTATGAAAAAGTTTCAACTCCCGAAACTGTAGGACTAATATTTATAATTTTCATTGAGCAGGGAGAAACCGGCCGAAAACGCGCGATTCGTCTCCCGCTCGCACCGGGCGTATCAGAGACATCAACAAAAAAAAATGATTACGCCTTTTGAAAGTGAATATTAAGGAACCAAAAAAATTTGGCACTTTTTGGATACTTCAATGTATATTATTCAGGTCGAATGAAGTTGTGACCCCCATTTTTCAATTAACTATCCAATTGTTAATTGAGCGATTTCTTGAGACGGTATAATCACGAAAAATATGCGATAATTAACAAATTAAAAGATTCAAATATTTTCCAACTCACTGGAGCTATTGTTCAACGGTTTTAGAAAGAATTCCCGTTGGAAAAATTACGAAATAACCATTTTCCACTCAGTTATGAACAATTAAATATTATAAATGGAGAGAAACACACGAAAAAAAAAAATCACCCAATTTTTTCACTGATTCGTGTTTTTATCATGAAAAAATACATGAAAATAATTTTTTCATATTTTTCAATCGTATTGTTCAAAAAAATTTATGAATAAATGCATTGTTTATTAGATGATTCAAAATTTTTTTTTCACAATTTTATTTTCAATGAATCCCACGACTTTTAACAAAAAAAAATTCTCAAAAACATTTATTTATTACTTGAAAATTAAAAAAAAATTATTATGAAAAAAAATTAAAAAATGGAAAAAATATCATAACTGTTTTAAGTTTGCTGAGAAGTGTCAAAAAAAATGAGAATTCCGAAAAAAAATAGTTAATAACAATTTTTTTTTAATAAACAATAAAATATCAACCAAAAATATTTTTTTCCGTGGAGATATCAGAAAACTGTATGGATTATGATTAAAGGAAAAAAAAAACGGTCCCTTAATTTCCATTATTAGCTGCTCAAAATATGAGTTGATTGATAAATGCATTTTTAAGTATGTATGATGTTGTATGATAATGTTTGCGGTGGCCGAAAGGGCATATTGAGTATGACTGTTATATGCCCGCCTAGTGGCGACCACCCTGGTTCCAGGGTTCAAGAAGATTGATAAGCCGAGCAAAGTTAAGCTGCTGCCCAACCTCTCCCCCTGTTACCTTTCATTCCGAGATGCTAGTGGATCCGAAAATCTCCCACCTCTCTCTTTCGAGTCCAGTGCATCTCGTTAGTAAGTGGTGAGCATCCCCTGCCTCCATCTCACATTTGTCGCAGGTAGGTTCCTTTTCAAGTCCCAGCCTGTGTAGATGGGCCCTGGTGGGCCAATGTCCTGTGATAAGTCCAATCAGGCATCTGAGCTCCTTCCGTCCCAGCCTGGTGATATTTCCCGACAGTGACTTATCCGGACCCCCAAAGAAGTGCCTGGTATGTGCCAGTCCCTCGCTGTTGTGCCAGATCCTGTTGAATTCCTTCTGTGTCCTTGTTTTCAGCCACTTTTTCAGGAGTTCTGGTCTGGCACCTATGTTCTCCTCTTTCTCACCAGTCACATGACTGCAGCCCGTAGAGGCGAGTGTGTCTGCTCTTATGTTACCTACGACTCCCGAGTGACCCGGTACCCATAGGATTTTGAGCTTGTTCTTCGCTGCTATATCATTTAGCAGGCTTATGCAGTCTTTTAATAATTGAGACGTTATCTTAGTCCTTTCCAGTTCTCTTAAGGCTTGCTTACTATCCGTGCATATGTAGATATGCTTATTCCGGACATCCAGTTCCAGTATTCTTCTGGCACAGCCTTTCAGTGCAGCTACTTCTGTTTGCAACACCGTACAGTGTTTGGGGAGTCGTGTTGAAGTGTTGGTCGTGGGTCCTTCGGACCATATCCCAGCACCCGCTCCACATCCCTTCTTGGTGCCGTCCGTATACCACGTCGGGTCCTCAGGTTTAAGGAAGGGCCTATGCTCTAGTGCCCATTCCTCGTACGTTGGTCGCATGACTTTAAAGTTCCTGGTGAAGATCCTCGTGCACCCGCACACATCGCTACCCAACCGGAGCACTTTTTTTATGCTTCTGTCGTGCAGCAACGACGCGTACCCATAGGTCGAGTTCCTCCAGAGGCCAGCAGACCTCAGTCTTACCGTGGCACCCCTGGCTGCCTCCATTGCCATTAGATGTGGCGGCTTCAAGTCTAGGATAGCCATCAAGGCAAGAGTAGGTGTGCTTCTTAGAGCCCCACTCATCCCCATTCCTGCCCATCTTGCTATCCTGTCTGTTATCTGTATGATAGAGGTTTTTGTTAGTGCTCTCCACCATACTACAGAGGCATAGGAGAATTGGGGCATCAGCACCGCCGTGTAAATCCACTTCACCACCACCGGGCTGAGTCCCCAGGTCCGACCCATCATCCGCCTGCAGGCCCAAAAGGTGTTTGACACCTTGTTGAGCTGTTTGTCTATGTGTGCTTTCCAACTCAGTTTCCGATCGAGTCTCACTCCCAGGTAGTCTACCTCGTTCGAGAACTTGAGTTCAGTTCCAAAGATAGATGGAGGTTTCACCTTCCACCCCTTTCTCCTGGTGAAGAGCACCATTTCTGTTTTGTTGGGATTCACCCTGAGTCCATGTCTGACACACCAGGACTGAACAAAGGTTAGTGCCCTTTGCATGTGCCAGTGTAGTTCTCCAGTGTGTCCCCCACTCACCACGATAGCCACCTCATCTGCGTAGCCTATCGCCTTCACTCCCAACTGTTCAACTGTGCAACTTCCAACGAGCAGATCGTCCACGACGATTGTTCAGAGGGTTGGTGAGATTACGCCTCCCTGAGGGCAACCCCTGCCCACTCTGGCTTTGACTCGTGCGTCCCCGAAAGAGGTGTTGATATTTCTGGTTCTTAGCATTTCCAGTATCCATTCAGTCACTGTTTCTCCGAACTGAAAGTTCCTGGCTGCGTTTCCGATAACATCGAAGGCGGTGTTGTCAAACGCCCCTTCGATGTCAATAAACACTCCGAGAGATGCCTCTTTCCTATTTAGCGCCCCTTCTATTTCTTCCACCAGTGAGTGAAGTGCCGTTTCCGTGGACCTTCCCTCTTGATAGGCGTGTTGTTAGGTACTGAGCGGTCTGGTTCGCAGAGTCTCCCCTTTAATATGTCTATCAACGAGCCTTTCAAGTGTCTTGAGAGCAAATGAGCTCAAACTGATAGGTCTAAAGGCGTTTGCATTGTCATAGATGCACTTGCCCGGTTTGGGTAGGATTGCCACCCTGACTTCCCTCCAGCCCATGGGTATAAGCCTAAAAGCCAGGCCGGCTCTCATGTGTCCGGAGTAGTGTATTTCTGAGTGCCATTCCTCCCCTTTGGAGCATTGCCACCCGGCAGATGCCATCCGGCCCCGGATTCTTATATTCACCAAAAGAGTCTAGTGCCCATTCCCGTTTCTCTGGCGTGATAATACTCCTGGCCGTTCCCCAGTCCGGTTTCCGTCTAGGAGGTGTGTTTGATCTGTCACTCTCCAGTTCCTTCTCCTCTTCCACTTCCGTGAAGTCTGGAAAGTGTAGTTGTATCAGGTGCCGGAGAATGTCCTCGTGTTGGGTGATATTTCCTCCCTCCGGAAGTGTAATATTCCCCAGAGGTGCCTTATGTCCTCCAGCAAAGATCCTTTTGAGTTTGGAGACCAGCGATGAGTTCTCCAGCTCAGTGCAGAAGTCCCTCCAGTGCGAGTCTTTCACTTGAACGATCTGGTACTTATACGTGGCATTTGTGGCCCTGTATTTCCCCCAGTCTTCATCTTTCTCTGTCTTGTAGGCTCTCCTCCATTGTTTCCTGGATAGGAGTCTGAGTCTCGTGAGCTCTCTGCTCCACCAGGCTACTTTCTTTTCTGTCCTGGCTACTTTGGTTTTACAGTGGTCATGATAGGCCTGGATGAGATTTTCCTGTATGTACAGTGCCTTTCTGTCCAGTCCTTTCTGATCCCCAAAACCCCTGCGACTGCCTCCGAGGGCCACCTCCAAGGATGCACCAAAACCCTCCCAGTCAGTGTTCCTGGGGTTTCTCTTAGGGGTTGCCTCAGGGTAGTTGTTGTTTCCCTCGATTTGGAACCTTATTCTCCTGTGGTCTGAGAGTGAGTCCTCATCGCAGACTCTCTAGTCCTCACAGTGATTCAAGATGGATTGAGTGCATAATGTCACATCAATTACCTCCTGGCGTCTTGTGGTAACGAAGGTGGGAGTGGGTCCCCTGTTAAGAAGCTCCCAGCCTCCCCCCAGCAGAAATTCCATGAGGACTTTACCTCTGTTAGTCATTTTCCGAATGCCCCATAATGTGTGCTGTGAGTTCGCATCACAACCCACTATCAGTGACACCTTTAGTTCCCTACAGTACCTAGCTAGTTCCCTCAGTTCTAGGGATGGTGGAGGGTCGACCGAGTCATGTGGTAGGTAGGCCGAGCAGAATACTACATCCCGTTTCGTTCCACCCAACGCAATCCTCGCCAACACACCCACTCAATCCCTAGTACAGAAGTTCCTCAGTAGTCTAGGTTGGCAGTTGTTGTCCATGATGATGCAGGCTCTAGGTCCTGGCTCACCCTGTGCGTAAAAGGTTTCTTTTCCCTGAATATTCAAACCTCTTACAAGCCCCCCTACAACCCAAGATTCCTGTATTAGGCATACATCTATTTTAGGGTGGTCGTTAAAAATTAAATTTTAGCAGACAAGTATGTCAATAAATTTCATAATACCAAAATTTTATCAATACCACAACTGGAAAATTCTACCGGTAATGCAATGGCAAATGCAGTTTTTGATGCTCTACAAGAATATGGGATTAGTGATTTGGTTGTTGGTTTATGTTGTGATACCACTGCTTCGAACTCAGTCCGACTCAATGGTGCAGCAACTTTGATTCGAGGATTATTAGAAAAAGATCTTCTTCTATTTCCATGCCGACATCATATATTTGAAGTTATATTAAGAGCTGTATTTGACAGTCAAATCTCCAATTTTTCTGGACCAAATGTACCTTTATTCGGTAGATTCAAAAAAAAATGGGATGCATTAGATCTAACGAAATTCCGAAGTGGAATGGAAGATCCGATCATTCATGATATATCGAAGGTGATATTCTCGATATACATGAATTTGTTGAGAAACAACTAAGTTTGAATCATGAAAGGAAGGATTATTTAGAACTGTTGAAATTGACGTCAATATTCATTGGAAAAATTCCGGATCAAGTCACATTTCGTATTCCTGGAGCTCTGCACCAAGCAAGGTGGATGGCCAAAGCAATATACTGTCTGAAAATCTTCCTCTTAAGGGCTACCTTTCAATTAACATCGGAGGAAAAGAAGAGCCTAGCTATGATTTGCGTATTTATTGTAAAAATTAATGTGAAAATATGGTTTACAGCTCCATCATCAGTCAAAGCGCCAAATTGTGATTTTCAATTGATCAAATCTATTCAGAACTCTCGATCTATTGATAAAAAAATAGCTGAAGCTGCTCTAGATAAAATTCTGAACCATTTATGGTATCTGAATTCTGAAAATTGTTTGATGGCTTTATTCGATGAAGATGTCGATACAGAAACAAAGAAGAAAATGGTCACAAAATTGTTCGATACTTCAGATGGTGCAGATGAACTCAATTCATTGAACGATGGTCAAATTCAGATTAGCAAAAGAGCTTTGATATCTCAATCAGATGTACCCAAGCTACTCGAACAAGGATTAGAACAGTTCATCAATCCTTATTCTATCAATTTCTTCAATAAACTTGGGTTGGATACAAGCTGGCTGAAAGAGAATTGTGAAAGCTGGTCAGGAAATGCTAAGTATCAAGAATGTTTGAACCCTGTGAGAAATGTGTCAGTTATAAATGATACTGCAGAACGAGGAGTGAAATTGATGCAAGTGTACAACGATTCATTTACGAAGGATGAAGAACAGAAGCAATTCATTATCCAAATTCTAGATGACTATTGGACTAAGAATATCAAGAATACCAAAGAAGATTTACTCAAAACGTGGGATTGAACAGTGTGCTTCGAAAAAAAATCACTATTTATTTCTGGAATAGAATTGATGGATGCACTATTCTTTCTATCAATTTAATATAATATTATGATCATTATAACTGGCTTCTCATCCCTCCACATTTTAGAAAATATTTTTCCTAACATTTTCAATACTTAGAATGCTCATTTTATGAAACTTACGACAGTTTTTAGCAAATATCTCCATGAATATACATCTTACGGCAAAAATGGTCATGACAAGTTTTGTAGAAAATCAAATTTTCTACGAAAAAGTATTCATCCATTTTTCCCGTAAAACGGAAAATAAACTTCAAGTGCTCTGCGGCACGTGTTAATATGGTCGAAAAAAAAAAAAAAAAAAATGGTGATAGTTTTTCACCAAATAGAAGCTTTCTGGGGGGCGTCTGCTAAAATGTAGTTTTTAATGACCACCCTAATCTATTTGCTCCACTACTATGCAACGATGCAGATATGCCACTGCCGCTTTGCAGTGCTGCAGAATAATTTGTGAGCAGAGAGTGTTCCTGGTGCCCATAGGGACACCGGTGTCCACCCCTCCTCTTGATCCCGCCAATGAGCAACCTGCTTGGTTACCCTCTGGTGTGACCCCTAAACGGGTCCATCCTCCTGGGTCCCGCCAAAGGGGTCCGCTGGTGACGGGAGGACAGGGAAGACCCCCTCTAGGGACGTTCAGGACCCCTCTAGGGACGTTGAGTGCCCCCCGTATTCTCTGCCCTGCCCCCCCCCCCCCCCCCCCCCCCCCCCCCGTCCCCGCCTCCTACTCCCTGGTAGCCTACCTTTTCCCCTGGCCCCCCCACGGAGTCCTCGGAGACGCAAAACCTCTCCTTCCTGGAGTGAAAAGCACCTGGTTCCCCATCTGACTCCGTGGTGATAGCCCTGCAGCCATCCCCAACGAGGTCTGACTGGTACCCACGGTGCTTAGAGCATCTCCTGAGGGTGGTGCCCTTCGGTCGCCGACTCCCCCCATCTGTGCGTTTTTCTTCACAGCTTCGTAGTACCTCGCATTTCCGAGGCCGTAGTGAGGGGTCATGTTGAGCCCCCTCAGGACGTCGAGTGCAGCTCGGTCCACACCCCCCTCTGGGTTAGTGCAGTCCTTACCTGTCGCGACGTTCCAAATTTCCCAGTTCCCAGTTTTGAGTCCTGGGTTCTGTCGTACCAGCCTGTTCAGAGCCTCCGGCCCCCCCACCGGTGGACCCGGCAGGGTTGCGGTTACCCTGAAGAGCTTCGGGATGAGGTCGTCCCTGTGTTTTACCACCAGGGCCACTCCCTTCCAAGGCGTCAGATTTGGCACGATTCTGTTCAGCCACGAGACTGAGTCCACGTCAGAGCACGTCACCCAGAAGATAGCGCCCTCGAGCCGCGTGCCCTCGAATCTCGGGGCCGGTGTGGATGCACTATCAGGGCCAAATATCGTCACCATCAATGCACACTCTAGGGATTGGCCTCGCTCCTCGTTCAGCATCGCCTGCGGGAAGGTTTCCGGGAGTACCGTCCTATGGCGTACCGTCCTCCTCCCACGGCAGCCACGCTAAACAAGGCAGCCATCTTACCCTCATTGACCCTCGGCTTCTTCTGAGGTCCTTCCGAAGGAGGTGTATGGCCCGTCGAACGCGGTCTTTTCCCTCCATCTTTGGTGCCCCCTTCTGAAGCCGGGTCCTTCGATCCAGTGGTGCCTGTTGCAGGCAGGAGTCCAGCTTCTGTCTTCCTCTGCCTGGCCCTCCTTCTCTTCTGTGCCCCACTGGATCTCTTTTTTATCTGAGCGGGTTCGGTGTTCAGGAGGGTTCCCGTGTTCCCAGTATTCACTGGTTCCACAGGGGGCCCTTCCTGTCCACTGACCCCACTCTCGGTGGACAATGAGGCTTTGGCCAAGGCCTCCGCCACCTCATCCCCCATGTCAGTTGAGGCCCCTTGGTCGGTTCTGCCGCCGGCAGTCCCGACTTCGGGGGGTCCCTGGAAGTCCTTGTGGGTGTCACCAGTGGTGCCCCCTGACAAGGCGTCAAAATTTTGATTATTTTCTTGGTTATCCATATGATTCCCACGAGTATCCAGGAAATAAAGGTGCACACCCCACAGAGCCCGGTTTGTGAGGGTAAGGCCTGTCTCGCGACACGATACAATGGGGGGTGACCTGGTACCCCAAGGACATCGTTAGTGACACAACGACCGAGAGTTTTATCAGCCCTGTGTCACCCCAGTGCCATTCAACTGTAGGCACGATGGGTTTACACCATTGGCTTGGGGGAGCTGGTCCGCGGTAACGGCCTCCGTTCGACTGCCCGGGCTTTTACCTCCGTCGTCTCCCTTATTTTACCGTCACTTCACCAACATTTCCAGAGGTTACATGACTGGATCCGACTGTTCTACCAGTCAGCTCCCTCCTGTTCCCTCCTACTGGTGTTGGCTACTTCACCTATCCGCCATCGGGGTCGCGCCTCGATCGATAGCTCAACCGCCAGGGCCAGACTCCCAGTTCGAGAGTCTGTCCTGGGTCGAGGGCATTTTTAAGTTATAAATAAATGTTTTTAAGGAATTTTTTTTCGTTCAAAATCATGGGATTCATTGAAGATCAAATTGTGAAAAAAAAATTGAATTATCTCATAAACAATGCATTTGTTTATGAATTTTTTTAAACAATACGATTGAAAAATGTAAAAAATTATTTTCATGTATTTTTTCATGATATAAAAAAACGAACCAGTGAAAAATTTGGGTAATTTTTTTTTTCATGTGTTTCTCTATATTTGTAATATTTAATTGTTCATAACTGAGTGGAAGATTGTTATTTTGTAATTTTTCCAACGGGAATCCTTTCTAAAACCGTTGAACAATAGTTCCAGTGAGTTCAAAAAAATTTGAATTTTTTAATTTGTTAATTATCGGGTATTTTTCATACCGTCTCAAGAAATCGCTTAATTAACAATTGGATAGTTAATTGAAAAATGGGGGCTATAACTTCATTCGACCTGAATAATATACATTGAAGTATCCAAAAAGTGCCAAATTTTCTTGGTTCTTTAATATTCACATTTAAAAGGCGTAATCAATTTTTTTTGTTAATGTCTCTGATACACCCGGTGCGAGCGGGAGACGAATCGCGCGTTTTCCACCAGTTTTTCCCTGCTAAATGAAAATTATAAATATCAGTCCAACAGTTTCGGGAGTCGGAACTTTTTCATAGGGGATTTTCGCTCTTGTTACGTGTGGACTTTCCCCGATCGACTTATTTTTCACTGCGATCTGTCCACTCGCTTCACTAATTGTCTTTATCCACGATGATGCCTGCTCCTTTGACTAGCTCGTTGACGGAGAGCTCACGGGTGGGTTCACTCGCACCTTCGGGATATTTTAGGGATATTGGTGGGGAAGTTCCAAATTATAAGAAATGATAATGTTTAGAATTGATAATATAATGTCCGAATTCAATGAATGTTACAAAGGTTAGATCGGGTCCGTACGCGGAGCTACTTCTGTTTCTAAGTGCTTTGCTCGAAGTCTAGCCGCGGTCTGTGGAAAAAAATCATTCAATGTCTTTCTTCCACTTGCTGAAAAACGTTTTGTAAGCATTCCCACGCCTTGGCCAGTTCTTCTCCAACGGAAAAGATGGCCAAAACGGTCTCACACTGTCACACGATTCCTTCTGGGAGAATCGGACCCGTGCTCGTGGCTGGAAATGCTTACTCCGCATTTTTCGAGATTATCTCGAAAGTCCCAACAATATATTCAAATTTTCTTTCTTAAAATTATAAAAATGAACCAAATTGGCGACGTGTGATTTCTCCACACGTCACACTCCCCCACTTAAATCATTCTTATCCCTGTATAAGAATGATCCTTAAAATAATATATGATCTTTTCGAAAATATAAAAGAAAATCAAATAATAATTAAAATTTCACGAAACAAAAACAAAACTGAGATGCTTTATGAGCTGAATCCTAGACTACTACCTATCGATCGGACCCTCACACATTTTCAGTTCTCTTTACTCTCGTACAAGTTTTTCTTTTTCTTGGTTCTAACTCGATATAATGCAAAGGGAAAAAGTTAGTGAATAAATGATAATCTTGAAAGAAAATAGCATAAAAATAGAGAAAAATGACAAAGAAAAAATATTAAAGACAAGTAAAAAAAAAAGAACTCTTCATTCCGTTGCTGCCGCTTCCGGTGAGGCCGATTCCTTTTTACCAACCAGCCAAATTTAAGTTATCATGATGTAAGAAACATGTCGTCTCCCATGCTCTCAGCCCCTCTGATCTCGATGATAGTTACAGGAGCATCCAATCGCGAGGAGGTTGGTGACTCCTGTTCTTCATGATTGTCTGGTCACCCCCGACCTCTGTCATTGCCTGCAGGGACGCCGGTGCACCAGATGGATCCAGAGCACCCCAATCAATTCCACGCCACGAAATCCCGCCGAAAGTCCCGACCAGAGCGAGAGTCTCCAAGGAAAAAAAAATTTCTTACGACTGCAAGAGTTCCAACCCCTATACTCGCGTGTCTCAGATCATGTTCCGTTATTTTTAATCGTCCGTCATGTTTCTTTGTACTGAGAGGGTTTCAGTCCTTTCCCCTCTGTCCGTTTCTGTTCGTTCGTGCGCAAATCAGTTCCCTTCCCAAGATGTATTTCAGATTCTCCCCCAATCCCTGATCACTCCATCGATCATAATTAGAAACTCAGATATCAGTTTCGAGAAGATTGACCTGAAGGGTGGAAGGACTATTAATCGCGATCGAACCTCTCGTTTGGCGGAAGTAAAATTTTCAATTCGTGTTCTTATTAAATTTACCCCTGTCCCATTCGGCCGGTTTTAACCTCTGAGAAAACGCTGCCACTTGGTTTATTATATATTTCTTTTCATTATTTTTATTTCATGTATCCATTATTATTATTAGTCTCTGTTATAATTTATTTAGAAGTTTCCAACCCTCTCCCCCACTTAAATTATTCTTACTCCCGTAAGAATGATCATTGAGGCGAGTTTTGGTCTTTGTTCTTCTTCCTTTTTGTTTTTTTTTTTCCTACTCATTGGGCGCCAGTTGGTTTTTTTTTTTCGAAAACCAACAAACGAGGTACTAATTAGTTCAAATATATGTATCTTATCGTCTTTTTTTTATTTCCCTTTATTCATCAATTAATCTCTTTTCAACGGTCTTGGTGGAACAGTTGACGGCCATGGCTCAAATCAGGAGGGATCTTTACTTGTGGGAGAAAAAAATAAAAATAAAAAACTTTGTATTATTATTTCTCTCAATATTTATACTCGACACTCCCGCTTAGTTCATGTCCCCGGTCCCTATCCGAAAAAAAATCCGCAGGGCGGCTTGGGACCCACTCTTGCGGGCGCAGTATTTTTCCATATAGTTAATACTATTTATACCCGACATTCCCGCTTAGTTAATGTCCCCGGTCCCTATCCGAAAAAAAATCCGCAGGGCGGCTTGGGACCCACTCTCACAGGCGCGGTATTTTCCTATATATCTATTATTATTTATACGCGACATTCCCGCTCAGTCAGTGTCCCCGGTCCCTATCCAGATAAATCCGCAGGGCGGCTTGGGACCCACTCTCGCGGGTGCGGTATTTTTCCACTTATCGATTACTATTTCGTCGCACTGATACCCTCTTGTCTTTTGTCTATTCGGACGTCTCCGAAAGACAATTTTCAGGCACAGCCCCATGACTTATACTAGAGCGCTCTCCATTAAAAATAATTAAAAACCTGCCCGCAGGTTTTTCCTTTTTTCCTTCATAAAAATTCCAATACAACGTATACCCTCCTCGCGCGCGCGGCATGTCACCATTTCTCTATTATTTCCCTTATCTATATAAATGTTTTCTCCAAAGCATCCTCTCAATTTGTCGTCTGCTGTTCCCCCACTCCCCATTTTCTCTGATTTTTTTGCCTTTTCTAGTCCATGCTCTTCCGAGAGACATAACCTACATGCGCATCCCTCTTTTTGACTCTCAAATGAACTAATTGATACATATATTTTCCGGTTTCAGAAAGAAATGAAGCCTTTTTCCTATTTTCATTGCATCCTTTCCGTAATCTATTTCTACAGTATTTCCTCTGAGGAATGGTCTTCCTATAATTCCGTCCTCTAAGAGCGGAAATGTAGAAGGGACTACCAAAAATCGATCCTTCATTCCGTCTATTCTGAGAATTACCGATCCGATTGTACTCGTTTCTTCCGCCGTAACTCCTTTAATCATAATAATTTCGTTTTTATCTACACTGATACCTGGCTTCAACCTGTCTTCTTTTATGATATTTATATCTGCTCCACTGTCTACAAAGAATATAGCCTTTTTGTGTTTCAACCCTTTTGTCTTTACTCGAATTTGAGTTGGTATCATCTCGATATGCTCTAAATTCAAATTCACCCGAGCTATCCGAATTACTCGGTTATTTTGCGCGTGATCGCTTTCCCTTTCGGTTCGCTTACTGATGAGTCTCGGATCGCGCAAATTTTCCGGACTCGCGTTTAGTTTTTTGGTTGATCGGTTAGTAATCCATCCCGATCCCTTTGATTCTCCTGAGAGTGTCCCTGGCCCTTGTTTACGTATTGGCTTTGGCATTGAGGCCGCTGCTGGTTCGAAAAAAATTCTAAATCTTCTCCATAACCTTTCTCTCTTCCTCCACTGCCATTTTGGGAATCGTACTCATCGTCTGCATGTGACATAAACTGCTGGTATCCCTGGGATATATTTTGAAGATATGGGAACGGAAAATATGGGTGTGGTAGTTGAGATGGAATGTGCGGCCATCCAAAAGGCATGTATTGCGAATGCTGTACATAGAAATCATTTGGAAAATAGCTGTGAGGAGTTTGAGGCTGAGCTATACCATTCTGCTGATTCGAGCTCGAATTTTCTAGAAAACCACTTCTTCTACTTTTCCCGTTATGCTTCTCCCTATTCGGACATTCCCTCGCAAAATGTCCTTGCTCATTGCACTGAAAACACGTCTCCCTGTTCTTATTCGTGCCCTGTTTCCTGTCTTCATTTTCGCGACCTTCACCTGACAAATTTACTAATTTAATATTTGAGAACTGATAAATGATTTCCCCGTCTGGGCCGTAAATTTCGCCTTCCACTTCGGTTTTCCGGACTTTCGCGTGCCCCTGGTTTCCCCGGTTGACCTCACTCATTTTTCTCATTCTATCGAATTCCTCTGTCTCTTTGAACCTGGCTTCATAACTGATCGCGAGACCAACCGCTTCATCGAATGTTGGGGGTGATAAAGGAAGAATCGTTCCCTTAACATCCCTTCTCAAACCCGCTATGAAGCACTCCCTCGCGTTCTGCGTAACACCATTCAAAGTTATTCCTAATTGACCCGTGTCTCTCTTTTCTATCTTACTTCGAGCCTTTAGAATCAATTCCCTGAATCGCGCTGCATATTTAACGACCGGCTCGTCATAATCCTGGAAGAGTCGGCTCATTCGTGCAAGAATTTGTCTTAGATTCTCCCTAGCTCCAAATGACAATCTTAATCTCTCTATCAAATCCGTAATCGTATGCAGTTCGTGATAGACACTTTCTACAAATGTCCTTGCTTGCGGGCCCAACTTTGTTAAACAGTAAAACAGAAATATCTTATCATCCCCGTGTCGTAATAGAGATTGGCAGTGTTGGACACTTTCAATAAACCGCTCTACATCTTCTCCCACTTCAAACGTCATGAGAGGCTTGATCGCGTGTTCAACTCTTATTGATCGGATCTGGGATTGATCTGTCTCCCCAAAAAAATATTCCGGCATTTCAAGTGGTCTTTGAGGGCGTCTGATCACCCCGTTTCTGTTGCGGTCATTTGTCTCGTCTGTCGTGTTTTTAGTGCCAAGTTCTGACTCGTGAGTCGTCTGACCTAATGTCGGATCTGCTCCTGTCATATTTCCCAGGCCCCCAGCGGCTCCGTTCAGTATGTCAGCCATATTCGGGATAACCAATGGTACTGTTCCCGGTGTTACCGTTTCCGACGGCAAATTTCCTGGTGTCTGTCCGTCCATTGTCTAATCGTTACGTCTTTTCTGTTCTAATTTGTTAAAAATGGTGTCAAAGTAATCTAACAGTAATTGTTCCGTTCCGTAGTAATACGACTTGTTTTTCTATATATATTGTTTTTTTTTTTTATGGTCTGAGACATGCGGCTATTAATTTAATAATCTACTCAACCCTCAGATCTCGTCACTGGTCAAGCGTTCCGCGGAGTACGCGACGCAAAAATGAACAAGGTACTTACACTGATCCGACGGCAATCAACAACAACCACATTCGCATCCCTCTCGTCCTTCTTGGCCTGGTTCTCCGCAGAAGTTGGACACCGGTTATTGCTCCCCTTTTGCCGTTCAGTCCCTTAGTCCTTGAATTGCCCTTGGTCGCTGACTCTTCACGATACCTCCTTTTCCTCCTCCCAAAAGAGTTCCTTGAAGACTTTGACTCCGTCCGCTTGACAGTCTTGGTAGAATCGAGGATTGATTCACTCACTTTATGCTTTTTTTATTTTCACTAATTTCTTCGGAAACAATGACAGTAAAATTTGTGTATCTGTGTCTTTTGATTAGCTGTTATAATTCAGACTTCAAGCACTTCCGCGTATTCCCTTCTATATTCTTGAATTTCACTTGACACTTTTCTGTTTCTTTGATGATTTTTAATAGTTTCCAACACTAACACCAAAACACATAAACATATCCCGGCGCGAATGCCCAAAAACACGTTGGGCGCCAAATGTTACGTGTGGACTTTCCCCGATCGACTTATTTTTCACTGCGATCTGTCCACTCGCTTCACTAATTGTCTTTATCCACGATGATGCCTGCTCCTTTGACTAGCTCGTTGACGGAGAGCTCACGGGTGGGTTCACTCGCACCTTCGGGATATTTTAGGGATATTGGTGGGGAAGTTCCAAATTATAAGAAATGATAATGTTTAGAATTGATAATATAATGTCCGAATTCAATGAATGTTACAAAGGTTAGATCGGGTCCGTACGCGGAGCTACTTCTGTTTCTAAGTGCTTTGCTCGAAGTCTAGCCGCGGTCTGTGGAAAAAAATCATTCAATGTCTTTCTTCCACTTGCTGAAAAACGTTTTGTAAGCATTCCCACGCCTTGGCCAGTTCTTCTCCAACGGAAAAGATGGCCAAAACGGTCTCACACTGTCACACGATTCCTTCTGGGAGAATCGGACCCGTGCTCGTGGCTGGAAATGCTTACTCCGCATTTTTCGAGATTATCTCGAAAGTCCCAACAATATATTCAAATTTTCTTTCTTAAAATTATAAAGATGAACCAAATTGGCGACGTGTGATTTCTCCACACGTCACACTCTTTTCGAATCTTTTTTGATATTTTGAATATTTGCAATATTTGCCGAGATATTCGCAAAAAACGAAAACCCTATTTTTTCTTTCTTTGAATTGTTAATAACTTTTGGAATGTTTACGAGCGGGTTTTCATACGATTCACAAATGTTCTATATGTCATTCCGAATCGAATGATACCCTGATCATAATTTTCCGTCAACGCTAACAAATTGTCACCTTTTGGCACTTGTTAACCAGTCTAATAGTCGACTGCTGGTCGATAGGCCACTTCATCACCTACAATCGACACGCACTCCAGAAATTTTATTATTTGATGAGTCGTCGATTGAAGGCTTTTGGGTATATGGATTGACTAACAATCGACTATACATAGTCAGACGTAGATCGATGAAACCATTCATCATAAATACCGTAAAGGAAATATTTATTAATCACAATTTCGGCCATTGTTTATCAATATATTTGAGCCAATTTTTTTCATAGTGTTTGAAAATAGCTCGGAAAGCGAGTGAAATGAAGCAATTTTGCTCTGAACCTTCTTTTGTAGTTTTTGAAGTTTTCTACAAAAACGGGTTGGGACAAAAAAGGCGGACTTCCATTCATTCTCGAGATATTCGCGGCATTCTCCCAATCGGAGATATTTCGCGTTGACGATAATTTTGAAAAAAGATAAAAAAAACTCCGACGGAATCGTATAATTCCGTCGGCAGAAATGCCCATTTTATTTGAAGGGGGAAAGAATCCAATTCTTTCTCCCATTCAAATGTTCGCGGGCTACACTTGGGCCGATTCTCGTGCCATTCTGTTACTGAGTGACAGTAACAGAGCGCGCACGCATCGCCTCAACCGGACACGCCGCCATGTTCTCACACATGGCGACGTGAAACCAGTTGCGTCCAGGATATCATAACGAGCACAACGAGTGCCAAGTGTTGTGGCAAACCACGTGCACAATCAAACGCGAGGGCTAACAATAAGTGAAGGACAATTAATGAAGTGTTGGACTTACCCCAGGAGTTCTCCCACAACCCCAGGGCAACCGCAACACACCGAGAGGACTGGACGAGAGGGCGGAGACTGTTCAAAATTTGCCTAATTTTTGAGGTAGATTCTGACTAGAGAATTTCGATGCAACTCGCTGAAACCCTCGTTGATTTTCTCGTGTTGACTGGATCACAAAGCGGAATAAATTCACCAAAGGACAAGGATTTGATTGGTTTTCTCAATGATAATTGACACGTGGTTTATCAAAAATATATCTCTTTGATAAATAACGTGACTAGATATACACAGCACAAATATAATTTGTCCGCACTGAATTTATTATCTCTTTGATTATTCGTCTCCTTTTGATAATTGTCTCTAATTTTCATGATTATGTTCACACTGCACACTGCATTTAATACCGGGCGTAAGTCGTTATTAAACCGTTATGCCGATCACTGACTCGATACTCAACTCAGTGGATGCGACCGGTTCTATCGAACCTTTCCTATTATGTCTATCGACTAGGCGTCATGTCCGCGATAGTTGTTAGATAGTTACTCCAAGATCATGATGATCTTGTCTTGATGAGTTTCACACGCCAAGGTTTTGCCCCCTTGGTGGCCACCGTATTAGTAGAACTTGACTCGCTCAGTTCCACGCGACGAGTAGAAGGATTTGTGGAACCACGCCGGTGTGATCCCCCAAATTACCCCTGGTGTTGATATTGATAAGTATCTCGTTTTGATTGATCTCCTGATCCCACGGTAATTCAGATCAGTCGGTAATTTTAGCTGCTTGCTTAACAGAGACGAGGAGAGGACGTGAAGGACGGAGGTTAACCTCCAAATTCATCTATTTCTATTATTTCATCACAAGGGAAAACTCCCAAAGTGAGTCGTTTTCTTTTCTTTGGCCACGTGGTCACTTAATTACATTCTTTTGTCTCGGGAAAAATATTAATTCTCGCGGGAGAATTATTTAATTAATGAAACCCTTAGCTTCACGTCTCTAAAATCCACCCTCCGAAAGGGTTGTGCTGTGCTCGTGAATATTTCCCGGCATTTTATCGTTTTTCGCGGATTTTCAGGGCGTCGAGAATGGAGGAGTCCATTATTGCGCAGGGGTGTTAGGCAGTTGGCATCGGCCCAACTTTGCACCTCAGCGTACACGGCTTACGCAACTCATCCCTGGGCCTAACTCAGGAGTCAATATTAATTGTCGCGTGGGGCTCGGATATCTATTGTCCAGGATCCACCCCCAAATCAAAGAGGGCTCCATCCCGTGGATTCTTCCCATGATCTAGGGCGATAGTAATTGTCACGTGGGGTGCGGATATCTATTGTCCAAAAAAAAAACACCCCTAAATCACAATCGGGGAATCCTGTTGATTTCTCGTGTGATTTAGGGAAGAAAGGTGAAGATTGGGCGTCTTTGGATATCTCTTGTCCAAAAACCACCCCTGAATCACAATCGGCGAATCCTGTTAATTTCTCGTGTGATTTGAGGAAGAAAGGTGGCGATTGGGCGTCTTTGGAAATCTCTTGTCCAAAAACCACCCCCAAACCCCATTCGGAGAATCCCGGGGATTTTTCGTGGGATTTGGGCGAACAGGCTGACCATCAAGGGGCACTTGGGCATCTTTTGCCCAAAACCACCCCCAAATCATACTCGGGGACGCCTCTCGGTTTCTCGCAGGATTTGAGGAGGACTTGCCCTAGTTGATAGGCCCTTGGGTATCTTCTGCTCAAAACCATCCCCAAATCACCCTCGGGGAGTCCTATTGATGTCTCGGGTGATTTGGGGCGGAATTACGCGGGTTGAACGACTCGTGGGTATGTTTTGCCCAAAACTACCCCCGAACCTTATTCGAGCCAATCCTCGGCATGGTTCGCTCGATTTGGGGAGGAAAATCAGGTCGTGGCGAATTCCCCATAGGCGTTCGCCCAAAACCACCCCCAACTCGAATTCGGGCCTCCTCCGAGATCGCGTAAGAGTTGGGGTTGTTCCCGATGAGGTAAGGACTCTAGTTGAGAGTCAGATGAAGGAACCACCCCCAGGGGTGTCTCCATTCATCTGCCGTGGTCGAGAGACCACCCCTCAGCGCACGCAGGATGGACGACACTGACCAATGGATTTGCGCCCTCCCTTTTCTATATTATCATAGGTATTATTCATATCATTATTATATTTTGTATTTTTGTTGAAATTCAATGGTGGAACACGTAAGGACGATCTTCGTGTTTTATTCTAAGTTTACCCTAGTGTCCCATCCTCACCTAAGAATCCACCCCCTCTCTCCACAACCGAGTACTGAACTGCCGAGGGGCTGTTCCGTACCCTTCCACCCTCTTTAGTTTAGGTTTAAGGCTTCCGTTACGTTTAGGTTCCCGGTTCCGTTTAGGGGATGATTAGGTTTAGGTATTTTGATTTGTTGGTTGGAGTACTCACGGTGTTGGTCCCGCCAGATCAGACCAACTGGCGCCCATTTTTAGCCCCTGCGGGGGATGTTTAGTTTTAGGTCGACAAGAGAATGGGGAAGGGACGAAGGTGTCGGCATTTTTCTATGTGTCGAGAAATGTCACGTCACAAAACTGTTGAGATTTGAAAAATACTTTCACGATCTGACATCGTCTCGAGTTCGATGGCAAGTGACCAAGGGGGTGATACTTGGTGCAAATAATAGTGGTGGGGCAGCCCCCTCCCCCCCTTTAGCACCGCGATGGAGAGATGTCACCAACTAGCTTTCGTGATATTTTAGTGATAAGGTTGAACTAGCCAAAGAGGCACGATTAGCCACGATTTCAAAATTGTGCGGTTCGAGTGAAGCAATCAACAGTTTAGGAAAAATTGTAAATAAGCTCAGATTAATTGAATTATTATGAATTACAACGGAGAATGGCAGTGTTAATGGAAAATAATTCAATAGCTTAAGACCAAGGCATTTTGAAAATAAAAAATTAATCAATCAATTTATCTAAATTTATTTTCACTTTCACCTAAAATGTTGTCTGCTTTACTCGAACCGTACAATTTTAAAATCGTCACCAGTTCCTGGGCTCTCAGATTGGGTTAGACTCTGGTGTGGAACTTGTGAATCAAAACTCTATGCATTTTCAAAACCGGCGTAAGGAATTATGGAATTAAAGGAAAAATATGAATATTTCATATTAATTGATGGTCTGTCAAAAACCGTCGAACGATTTTCTTTCCATAGCTATTCCTAAAAATAGGAAATTCCAAAATGGGGGGGCCAACTCAAATTTGTTTCTTGGTCAATTTTGAAAAATTTATAAAAAAAAACTATTATCCGTCAAACTCTAATAATTATCTGTCAATCACCGTCAGTCGTCCGTCCAACGATTGCAATCAAAAAAATTGTAAATATCCATACATGGGGGGTCAACTTCACGGAGCTGAAATTTCTCCCCCTTTCTAAAATATATGATGTATTATATTATTATAATACATTGCAATGTATTATTATTAATATTTTCATTACTATTATTATTATTATTATTATCATTACTACTATCATTTTTATTATTGCACGATAAATAAGCGAGAGAGAGTGAATTGGACGTTAATATTGGATCACCAGGGAGTTTTCGCAGTTTTTCGCGATTATCTCGGTGAATAAGCGAGATAGAGCGAAATAGACATTAATATGAGATCAGGTGGGAGTTTCCTCAGTTTTTCGCGACTATCTCGGCAAATAAGCCAGATAGAACGAAATGGTTGTTGATTTGGGTTCAACAGACAGTTTCTCCAGTTTTTTGCGATCATCTCGGTAAATAAGCGAGATAGAGCGGAATAGTTGTTAATTTAGGATCACCAGACAGTTTCTCCATTTTTTTACGATCATCTCGGCAAATAAGCGAGATAGAGCGGAATAGTTGTTAATTTAGGATCACCAGACAGTTTCTCCATTTTTTTACGATCATCTCGGTAAATAAGCGAGATAGAGCGAATTGGTTGTTGATTTGGGATCATCAGAGAGTTTTCTCAGTTTCTCGCAATTATTTCGGTGAATAAACGAGATAGAGCGAAATAGACTCTAATGTGGGATCAGGAAGGGGTTTTTCCAGTTTTTTGCTATTATCTTGGTCAATAAGTGAGATAGAGCGAAATAGACATTTGTATAGCTTCAGTGGGGAGTTTCGTCAGTTGTTTGTCGATATTTCGGTAAATAAGTGAAATACAGGTGAATGGATAGTAATATGGGATCAGGAGGGAGTTTTTCCAGTTTGCCGCAATTATCTCAGTAACTTATTGAAATTTGATCATTTCAGGAATACAAAAAGGACTGAAATGCCATAAAAACTCCAAAAGTGAATTTTGGGGGAAAAAAAAGATGCCAAGTACATTTTTGTTTGCTGAATGAAGTCTGTAAACGTTCAACAAAAAAAAAAAGTGAAATCCATGAAAGCCAAGTGGGGAAGAATTAGTAAATTGAAGATTGCTTGTAATCTAGATAGATGGAGAGGCTCATTATTTTATTTTTCAAACCACAGAATTTAAATCATGTGGACCCAAAATTTCAAGACGAACGTACTTGGCGTGTCCAGGTAATACTTCTCCCTGAAATTCATCCTAACACAACTTCCAGTAAACACTAGAAGCAGCATATATTTTCTCACATCCAGAAATTACAAACTGGACACGCCAAGTACGTTCGTCTTGAAATTTCGGGTCCACATGATTCAAATTCTGTGGTTTGAAAAATAAAATAATAAGCCTCTCCATTTATCTAGATTACAAGCAATCTTCAGTTTACTAATTCTTCCCCACTTGCCTTTCATGGATTTCACTTTTTTTTTTTGTTGAACGGTTACAGATTTCATTCAGCAAACAAAAACGTACTTGGCATCTTTTTTTTCCCCCAAAATTCACTCTTGGGGTTTTTATGGCATCTTCACTATCTTCAATGAACTCGCTACAACAGAGCTGAGATTAAAAGGATTCAATTAAAAATATACTATTCATATATTTCAATCAATTTAGGGAATACATTTGTTATAGGATATACGTAATATTAATCGCTGAAGTGTTATAATCTTTTTCATTCAGTGTGAGATATTAATTATGGAAAGCGATGATCTACTTCCCTAAAGATGCAAAGGAAAAAGAGAGATAAGTCAATTTGGATTTCGAAAAAATTGACATAAAATTGGACAAGCTTGAAGGACTTACAAGAAAAATCCGCAGTGACGAAATTTTTCTAAGTTTGTGAAGAACTTAGAAAAATTTCAGCACCCAGAGATCCTTGTTTTCGTCGATATTTCGTCTTCCCTTGAAAGTCAGTGGAGACGACGAACTCATCGGAAAAAAGGAATGGACTTGAACCGACTTGTTCATTTTCAGTTGGTCGGTTTTAGTTCGTAGAATGCAATTTTTAGACCTTTTCCCGATCATTTTCACATGTTTTAGACTAAAAACCAACGAAATTCTTCGACTCGGGGACATTCCATTCCCAATGGAACATTTACGTTGCAGGAAAGATGATCAAACTGCAGTAGTTTGACAAGTAGTCTGATACTTTTATTATTTCAGCTATTCGCTCTCCATCTGTCGATTGATGATCCACAGTTTAGAAATCTCAGTTATTGATACAGCATCATGTGAAATCCGATGATCTCAATTGTAATTGTGAAGTGAAAGAACGAGAAGAAAATTAAATTCAATTATCGGTTGCGTCAGTGGATCCTTGGAATTGCAGAATAATAACAAGATACGTAACAGTCGTAGCCGCCACCTGCATAAAGATTTCACAACAATTGATTAATTATGAGTATGAATTCATCAGGAATGCAGCAGGCATACTATCACAAAGGCTACAGACGCTGAGAGGTGTGGGCCTGTTGCTCCTACACTGTGTCAATTAGAGTGTGGCAACGGTTACCGACAGCCTGGCAGTGTTGTGTGTACCACAAATAGGTGGAGCACTGCAAATATATGAGGCTCCTGTGTGCAAAAATTTTCGCTAGGCTGTAAAATGTACAAATTTCATGCAAGCTGTACTCTAGAAATATCTCGAAAATTATCAACTTGAAGAGAATTCACCCATATATTTTTTTTATGGAACTTCAAAGTTTCTAAAAAATTTCTCCTGAAGAATTCTTTAAAATTCACTGATTTTACAGACACTTCCCCTCAAATGGAGAACTTTGTCTGCTCATTCTAATACTACGAAAGTATCGGAATGAGTGGAAAATACCTGCATATCATGCAATCAATATAAACTCGCCAAGTAGGTGTTGTCGTGTTCATTTGAAATGGACTCAAAGAAGTTTTGGAATTGCACCGTAGGTCCAAGTACCCAGCCTACCCAGCTACTGCAAGGGGTGTATATTCTCAATACAGAAATTTTAATAAAAGAAAATAAGAACAGTGACAAAAATTGAAAGACGTACTCCGCTGTGCTCATACATGAATGATATGCTTCAAGTTCTGAACCGTCAATCAAGCGCAATTTTTCAATTTCAGTGCCTGCTTTTATTCGAACCTATGACTGATTATAGATATAGGACTTCCCCTTTTTCCCTTATCTCTCCCTGTACTGAGTACTTGGGCCCATAGTACGATTTCAAAACTTTTCTAGCCCATTCAGATTAAACTCTGACGCGTGCATTTCAGGACTGTGAGGTTTTCTCATAAATGCATGCCACGTGATCCTCCCTTCTCTGCTTTGATTACTGGAGAACATCATACCGAACGCAGAAAAGTCCCGTTAAGAAGGAAAAATCCGAAGGCAGTAAAATCACAATTTTCATGGAGTAATCCGAGGGAGTAAATTTCAATCTATAGTAAGGTATCTGTCAGTTAATGCCAATAATGATATTTCTTCATATCTTCTTCAATACCTGTCTCTTGAATTTCTGATGCATTTTATATTGGGCTAGCAGTTTGTGACAGATAAGTCCTTTCCTGTTCATCTGAAACGAAGAAAAATTAGAGAATGATGAAATAATTGCATCATTGGACCAACGTCAATATTCAATTATTTTCATATGCATACCTCTGTAGTTAGTGATTGGATTCGGAAGACAAGTATTGCTGGTAGAATGAATAACATACCAATCCAAATGATACCATTCGTAACAAGCAATAATCGCAGTTTCAAATTACTGCCCTTCAGATTTGTAATTACATAAAAACTACAAAAGATAATCGTGAAACATATATATCCCAAGACAAATAGTATCAGGAATGAAAAAAACTTGGCTATCATGGTCATTAATGTATACAGTTCATCATGAATACTTTTCCAATTTTCAAAATCCTTCATCACAATACAAGTCTGCATGATCATCGGGTTGATAACATCCTCCACATCCAAAATATGTTCGAGCATCAGTTTGTTGAGAGCTTTCAAACGTTTTTGTACCAGATCGACAGCTACAGTGTATTGTAAAATGAATGATGTGATTGTGAATGATGGTATAATGTAAATGCAGAGTTCTATGTACCAAGGATTGAGGTTTGGTGACAACAATAGTTCACTCCAAATGAGAATACTCCAAAAAATAAGATAAATAGGAATGAAAATAATGAAGTGAAGTGCTGGATTTTTTAACTGGCAACCAAGATGAAAGTCCTTCAGCATCAGATCACACTTCAAAAAACCATTTGCAATAGTTATTATTTCTTTCTCTTTGAAAACATATAAGATCCAAATGGTGATGGTAATGGACGTTGCTGTGATGAGCTGAGCGATTTCTATTACCATTCTCACTGACTTATCACCATCTGAGTATTTTTTACCTATTTCTGGTACACCAAGGTAAAAAGTCGTGTACGTGAGGATTCCGCATAAAATAGTATGATGAATAATCCACAGTTTCGATGGAGAGAACCATAAATCTGGCGATTTTTGTACAATGCAGGGGAATAAGCCATTCAATTTGAATAATACGATGGCCAACCTTACGATTGATGTATTGCCAAAATTGAACTTACTCATCGTCATTTTCAGAACTAGTTCTAACACATTGTTTGTCATAGTTGAACAAAAGCGTACTGATGTTCCTCTTGATCAATAAGGAGCAAGCAGGCCCGAGGATCGTCCACTGCGTGGTGATCGAGAATTATGATTATGCAATAACAGCCTTTATTTTCATTGCAACTATTGGTCAATATTATCCGGGCTCGTATACCAATGTGCTTAGCTGACAGTCAATGGGGTCAATCACGTATCTTGATGCGAATACATCTGCAGCTTTCTCACATGCATGGATATTGATTTTGTCATTACTCTTTCACTATCTTGGCAATCTTTGTTGAACTGGAATCTTCTTAACTAGATGAACGAGCTTACTTCCGATATCACTACCATTCAAGTTTTTCATCAATTTCCATCTTATTTGAAGAAAACCGAGACATTCTCAAGCCCATTGTTAAGACTGAAATAGATCCGAGTGTAGCTTCTAAGGGATTATCGGTAATTCATCAGTTTCACTCTGCCAAATATTATAAAAATTTTTAATTATTTTTCCCAAATTTTTTGAATGGACTTGATGTGTTATGATGTAGTGGAGGTCAGTAGCAAGACTTCGAGGCAGGCAGACAAAATCCTAATTAAATTTTAGCCAAAAAACTACGAACTTTTGTTGGAAGTCCCTAACCAATTAAACCAAAAAAAAACAATGAATAAAATTGAGATTATCACCACGTTTTGCGTAACCCAAGGCCACGACGGGGACGTAGTGGTGCATAGGCCTCAAAAAAACCTATCACGACCTATCCTATGCGACACTCGGGACTTTGATGAAGAAATTTATTGACTCAAACACCGCTCACCTTCATTGAACATTAAAAATTTTAATTTTTTAACTTATTAAGAAAACAAGTACATAGAGCATCAAAATGCATGATTTTTTCCCTAGTCAATAACTTGTACACATCGCGTGGAACAATATCAATTAAAAATTACCTCATAGAAATTGAAACGAAAAAAAGCGAAAAAAAAACCAATAAATTTAATACTGATTAAATGAAACTCCGAAATACTCATCTGAAATTTGGATTTTCCAAAAAAACCCATTCGCAGTGGTGGCAGCTAACTTTTATTACAAAACACACAGTTTTGATGTTTCACTGCAGAGAACCAAAATCATACTGGTCTAGGAAAGGCTCATTTGGTTGAATTATCAAATTTGCCGTTTTCTTAAGACCATTGGTCTCTGTTTATCATTGTGTTTTCACACCAACTGTCTTTGTCAGGAAGAAATCGATTATGTCACGACTACCTCACCTCTCATCATGCCCCCTCTCCCACACTCAATCAAAACAATGAACTCTACTCTCTTTTAAATTTAATATTTTTCTATATTCCTCTAAAATAAAATTTGATTAAGCAAGAATGTTATATTCATTGAGTTGTTGAACACAATGAATAAAATTCAAGTTCTTTGACTCGAAATTCACAACTCCACTTATTTTGTAAAAAAAATTTTTGTAATCAAAATGTTCGGAAATTAAACTCAATGCGAGCCTAGAATGGGCGCACTGAACATGACGGATGAAAAAAATTGCAAAGAAAACCCTCAAAACACTAATTTTCAGTTGGCAGAGCTATACTGCTAAATTACCGGATTATCTGTAGAGTCATGCTCTACAGTGAATAGATACACTCAGCAAAGAAAATTGAGTGAGCAGAAATTGTTACCCGAATTTTGAACAATTTTCAAACGGCTGTAGCTTTATGGAACAAGTAGAAGCCCTACTCTCTGTGCGTTATTTACGAACACCACTTCTTGTGTGTCATTCAATGTCTTGCCAATTCGATTTGGCAAAGTGCTTCTGAATGGAATGTTACTCATACTGAGTCGAATTGATATTCATCTTTTCCATTCCTCGAAATTAATATTATTTTCGCAACAACTACGCACTTACACGTAGAAAAATTCTGATGGCGGCTGCCATGGCGGCCGCCATCATAAATTTGCCACTTTCCATGGAGTTCTTTCCCATGGCAACTTGTTCATGGCGATTCTTTCCATGGCGTTTTTCTGCATGGCTATTCCTTTCATGAAGTTTTTTTTCCATGGCGTTTCTTTTCCATGGTGATTCTTTCCATGGTGATTCTTCCCATGGCGATTTGTTCCATGGCGATTTTTTCCATAGCGATTTTTTCCATGGCGTTCTTTTCCATTGCATTTTTTTCATCGCGGAATTTGTCAATGCGAAATTTGCCATGGAGAAATTTGTTATAACCATAAATTTAATGGTGGATATTTGTATGATGTTCGAATTTCACAATCATAGAATTTTTCTGCTTATCGAAAAATCATCACATTATAATGAGTATTAGTGCAGATTTTTCTACAGAGATACTTCTGTGAAAAAATGTCTTTATGAAATCGAATTTTATCGAGGGGTTCTTCATATAATGATTTCTCATCAAGTTTTTTCTTTATAAGAAGGCATTTTATGAAGATATTTTCTACGAAATACATACATATCGTTACCCTAATGATAGAGTGACCCTTTCTACAAGGATTTTATAGCCCTGACATGACTCTATTATTAAGGGGACGATAGAATATCTTTCATCATATCATTTCTCCACATTTTCAATTTTTTTTGCTGATGAATCTTCGATAATTCGAATTGAATCATTCTGAACTATTTTGAAGTTTAATTTCGGGGACTTGAAGTCCGCTAGACTGTCTTCGTTACTTAGTAATGCTAATCTGTAGTTTCTAGCGGTTTTTTATCATCATCATCTCCACTTTTTTCTTTTGTTATTCTCAAGTGCAGTCTATTCGCACTCCGAGTCGATTTATCCAGCTCTAATGACATCTTTTCATATCAATCAATGATAATTTGTTCGATTCAATTGCTCGGGTGAACTTTAGGATTTTGAATCTCTCCTTCCTCTCGCTCCTTCTTGTAATTGAGAATAGCCGAACTCCAAAATAGATCTTGCATCATTAATTTTTTGAGTTTTTCTTCTTCACTTGGTAAAATTGACTCGGTCCAACGCTCTCTTTTTTCTCTATTTTATTCAGTTTTACTCGACAGCTGGCAAAGAATACCAAAAATACTGACGAACCCAGCACCAAAATGAATGTAAAATCCCTCTATCATGCTTAGTTTTTGAGATATTCTCAACAACAATGAAAAGAAAAAATCAATTTATCCAATTTTACTTTTTAACTTCATTTATTTCTTTTAACCAATATTTCGGAAACTAAGTGAGATAGAGCAATTTTACCTCCATCCTATCTTGTAGAGAATTTCAAAGGCTACAAATCAATATGGATGTGAAATCACTCTATCTCGCTTCGTTTTCGAAATATTCTCAAAAAAATTGATTGAAAAATCAATTCGGTCAGTTTTACTTTTTCACTGGATTTTTTATTCCAATTCCTCGGAAACTATGCGAGATAGAGCAATTTTGGCTGAATCCTTTTTTAGGGAAAATTTCAAGAGCTATAGAACAACATGAGCAGAACATAACTCTATCTGGCTTCGTTTTCAAAATATTCTCAAAAATAATTGAGAGAAAGAATCGATTCATTCAATTTCACTTTTTCACTTCATTCATATTTTTATGAATATCTTGGAAATCAAGCGAGATAGAGCAATTGTGCCCCGATCCTGTTTTGTAGAAAATTTCAAGAGCTATGAAACAAGATGGAAGTGAAATGACTCTATCTCACTTGGTTTCCGAGATATTTTTAATAACAATTTTAAAAGAAAAAATGGATTCATCCAATTTTACTTTCTCACTGGATTCATTTAATGATGAATATGTTGGGAACTAAATGAGATAGAGTAATTTTGCTTGAATCTTTTCTTATTTATAGAGAATTTCAAGAGCTAAAAATAAGTTGTGAGTAGAATCGCTCTATCTTGCTGGGTTTTCAAAATATTTCCAAAAACAACTGAGAGCAAAAATACATTTATCCAATTTCACTTCATCACTGGATTTATTTTTCTTTGAATATCTTGGAAACTAAGCGAGATAGACCAACTTTGCCTGAAGGCTTTTTTTATGGACATTTTCAAGAGCTACAAGACTAAAGGAAAGTAACATTGCTCTATCTCGCTTAGTTCTCGAGATATTTCCGAAAAAAATTGAAAGAAAAAATGGATTCATGAAAATTAAACGTTTTCACTGGATTTATTTTTCTTTGAATATCTCGGAAACTAAACGAGATAGAGTAATTTCGTCCACATTCCTCTTTATAGAAAATTTCGAAGGCTACAAAAGCGTATTGTTTTGAGCGTGCTGATTTTATTCGTTGAATTTCAGGGTGGATTGTGGGAGGCGGTTTTTATGAAGGTGAAAAAGAAGTAATAGTTGGATTACACTGAGCCGCAAGGCAAAACCGTTTTATTTGGAAAAAAGCCCGCTCGTCGATAGATAATATACACTTGAAATAAATAGACGAATAGTTCAATTTTACACAATAGTTGAATAAACTAGTTGAGTTGCAATCACTTTCTGAAAAGTCTTTGAATATTAACACTTTAATAAACGATAGAGTTCATTGAGATAAAGACACGTCGAGCCGTATCCTTTTAGAGTTCACGTGTAAGTAAGTTAGTTGGAGGGGGAAGATTTCGTCTTCTAGCCGAGGGCCGAGGTGTCGCTGACCCTCCCCCCCCCCCCTCTCCCTCGGTCAGGTGACCATTGAGAATTGGGTTGCGTTCTAAACACGTATTCAAGTAAAATCACTCTATCTCGCTAAGTTGTTGAGATATTTTCAAAGACAATTCTTTAAAAAAATAGATTTATCCAATTTGACTTTTTACCAGATTTATTTCTTCATAAATATCTTGAAAACTGAGCGAGATAGAGCAATTCTGCATCGATCCTTTTCTACAGAGAATTCCAAGAGCTACGAAACAAGATGAGGATGAAATCGCTCTATCTCCATCCAATTTTACTTTACAGCTTCATTCATTTTTTTTATCAATATCTCGGAAATTAAGCGAGATAGAGCAATGTCGGCTGAATCTTTTTTTTATAGGAAATTTCAAGAGCTGTACAAAAAGGTGGACAGCACATCACTTTATCTCGCTTTGTTTTCAAGATATTCTCAGAAACAATTGAAAGAAAAAAACTATTTATTCAGTTGTACTTTTTCGCTTCATTCATTTTTTATGAATATCTTGGAAATTGAGCAGAATAGAGCTATTGATTGAGTGATTCCACCCCAAAATGGAGATGAAATCGCTCCATCTCGCTTAGTTTCTGAGATATTCTCAAAAACAAGTGATAGGAGAAATTGATTCAACCAATTTTACTTTTTCATTCATTTATTTATGAATATCTTGGAAACTAAGCGACATGTAGCAATTTTGCCTGGATCCTTTCTTATGGAGAATTTCAAGAGCTACAAAACGAAGTGGAAATAAAATCACTCTATCTCGCTTAGTTTTCGAGATATTCTCAAAAATAATTGATTGAAAAAGTCGATTTGTTCAATTTGACTGTTTTACTAGATTCTTCTTTTTCAATATCTCGTAAACTAAGTGAGATAGAGCAATTTTGCTTGGATCCTTTCTGTAGTGAATTTTAAGAGTTACAAAAAAGAATCAGAACAGAATCGCTCTATCTCGCTTAGTTTCCGAAATATTATTAAAAATTTTTGTTATTGTTGTTGTCCATGATGATATAATTAATCTAGAGGTTGATTGGGACATGAGACAGTTAAATAAATATCCAAAGTCAAGATTGACTTCGAATATTCATTTAACTATATCCCAATTAATTAAGTAAATAGTTAATCAATTAATTAGTTCAAAAGGGAAAAGTAAAATTGGATGAATCAATTTTTCCTATTGATTATTTTTGATAATCAATTTAGAGGTTAACCTCTGAATCATAGATAGGAAAAATTGATTCATCCAATTTTACTTTTTCACTGGATTTATTTTTCTATAAATATCTTGACATCTGGACACTAAACGAGATAGAGCTATTTTGCCTGAAGCACCTTTTATGGAGAATTTCAAGCACCACAAACACGTATGAAAATACTTTATAAAGTCTTTATAAAGAATTCTCTATAAAACGTGTTTTATAAGAAATTGGAACTTTTCTTATAAAGACTTTCTCATGGAGTTTTCATCGTAGTTTTCATCCTTTATAAAATTTTGTTTTATAAAGGCGATCCTTACAAAAAAAAATTTTATAAAGCAAAGCAAAAGATATAAAATATCATTAATATTTTTTGTATGAATCCTATTTTATAAATTCATTCTTTATAGAGAATGTCTTCATAAAATTGAATTTTATAAAGACATTTCTTATAAAATTACTTCTTACAAAGATTCTATCTCTCAGTTAAATGCTTTATTTATTCTATTTATTTGAATAATTATCCTTTGAAAAATAGCTGGATGGGGAACTCCAAACAGTGTTAACAAAACTGCAGAATTTAGCCATTGAAGCCACTGTCCGATTTCGACAACAAGGAAGTCTGTTTCTCAGATAAGTGTGTCGGAGTGCGCCGCGATCTCGCTTATATGTACTTTTCGTCAAACTCCGCTCACGGACGGGATTCCGACGGTGCGCGACCTATCGGCGGCGGAGGTACTACAATTCTCCTTCACTTTGACGTTCGGCGCTGTCCCTTTGAATTCTATTTCTTCCTCGCGCTTCAGTTCAATTCTTCTTCTTTGCACCTTTTATTTTTTTTCCTCTTTTATTCATTATTTGCTTTTATTATTTTCTTTTCATTAATTATTAATAAATTAGGTATGAGGTTCTTACAGGAGATACTTCTGTGAGATAGTTATCTCACAGAAGTGTTTCTGAAGAAAACGTCTTCACAAAATAAAATTTTCTGAAGATGTTTTCTATGAAATTTATAAATATCACTCAGCAAAAAAATTGAGGAAACAGTAGATTTTGTCGTTTTTCTTCGTGATTTTCGAATGGCTGTAACTTTCCGAAAAATCATTGGATCGGAATAAAAAAAAATGGTTCCAAAGCTTGGAGTCTCCACCTCTGAAATCTTAAGATGAAATTTTTTTCAACCATCCGTTATAACGAGATAAGAAGGTTGAAAGCGGAAATTTTTTTTCCGTTATTTTTCATTTTTCCAAATTGGTCTACGGACTTCAAAAAAATTTTCTCGACTCAACCCTTATCAAGATCGTGTAGCGTGGCCTTTCAGCTTCAATTCTTTTTTATTTCTTACCATCATTTGCTGCTGCGATATCGTCAATTGGATCAAAAAATACCCTTTTGCCTTTAATCGCCGATTTCTCAGGAACTACTGATCGCACATCGAGCGGATGATGGGACTCATTAACTTAAATAAATTTCCTATGAGGTTCTTGCACTATTTCATTGAAAAAAATTTTCTTCCATTTTCAAAATTGGTTTGAAAAAGTATCGAAAAATGAATTTTTTTTTCTTTTTTGAAAATTTCCGTGAATTTTGCGAATTTGGGAAAAACTGCAAATGTTTCAACATTTTTCTTTAGTTTACTGGTTGCTGAAACACCCCCTAAATTTTTAAGCCGATCGGCTGGACCGTTTTTTTCTCGAATGAACAAAGTTTCAGCAAAAAGTAAAGGAACACTTTTCTGTTCCTTAAACCCCAATTCATGATGATTAAGGCCGAAAATGTTCTTACTTCTTTATTTCTTCGTGATTTTTGTGCGAAATTCGATTAATTTCATCGAGAAAGAAACAATGTAAAAAAATCAATGGAAAAATACCATTTTTTTCAAATCAATAGAAAATTCAAATTTTTTTTGAATCCGTAAAAAATTAGAATTTTTTTTCTTCAAAAATCAATAAAAGAATCTTTTCTAAAAACCACCAGAAAAATCGATAGAAAACTTTAAAAAAATGGCTAAAGAACTGCCACTATCGTATTTGACTTGGAGAGATAGTGACTCAGAAATTTTTTTCAAACAATGAAAGTTTTTTCAACAGATTTTGCACAAAAAATCACGAAGAAATGACGGAGAAGAAACATTTTCGGCTCTAAACTGACGAAATTTACTGTTCCCTTAATTTTTTCGCTGAGCTCAACAGAAAAAATCAAGGGAACAGTAAATTCAATTTAATTTAATATATATTGCTGAGCTCAGCAAAAAAAATTAAGGGAACAGTAAATTTTGTCAGTCTAAGGCCGAAAATGTTTCTTCTCCGTGATTTCTTCATGATTTTTCGTGCAAAATCTGTTGAATTTCATCGAAAAAAAGGAAAAAATAATCAATAAAATTTTTTTCAAAAATCAATAAAAAAAATTTTATTGTTTGAAAAAAATTTCTGCGTCACTATCTCTCCAAGTCAAATACGATAGTGGCAGTTTTTTAGCCCTTTTTTTAAAGTTTTCTATCTATTTTTCTGGTGGTTTTTAGAAAAGATTCTTTTATTGATTTTTGAAGAAAAAAAATTCTAATTTGTTACGGATTTAAAAAAAATTTTAATTTTCTATTGATTTGAAAAAAAACTGTATTTTTCCATTGATTTTTTTACATTGTTTCTTTCTCGAAGAAATTAAACGAATTTCGCACAAAAAATCACGAAGAAATAAAGAAATAAGAACATTTTCGGCCTTAATCATCATTAATTGGGGTTTAAGGAACAAAAAAGTGTTCCTTTAATTTTTGCTGAAACTTTGTTCATTCGAGAAAAAAACGGTCCAGCCGATTGGCTTGAAAATTTAGGGAGTGTTTCAGCAAACAGTAAACTAAAGAAAAATGTTGAAACATTTGCAGCTTTTCCCAAATTCGCAAAATTGACGGCAATCTTCAAAAAAGAAAAAAAACTTCATTTTTCAATACTTTTTCGAACCAATTTTGAAAATGGAAGAAAATTTTTTTCAATGAAATAGTGCAAGAACCTCATAGTCAATTTATTTAAGTTTACGAATCCCATCATCCGTTCGATGTGCGATCCGTAATTCCTGAGATATCGGCGATTAAAGGCAAAAGGGTATTTTTTGATTCAATTGACGATATCTCAGCAACAAATGATCGTAAGAAATAAAAAAGAATTGAAGCTGAAAGGCCACGACACACGATCTTGATAAGGGTTGAGTCGAGAAAATTCTTTTGAAGTCCGTAGACCAATTTGGAAAAATGAAAAACGATGGAAAAAAAATTTCCGCTTTCAACCTTCTCATCTCGTTATAACGGATGGTCAAAAAAAATTCCATTTCAAGATTCATAGAAAACATCTTCATAAAGTTTTATTTTGTAAAGACGTTTTCTTTAGAAACACTTCTGTGAGATAACTATCTCACAGGAGTATCTCCTGTAAGAACCTCATACCTAATTTATTGATAATTAATGAAAAAAAATAATAAAAGCAAATGATGAATAAGAGAGGAAAGAAAAATAAGAGGCGCAAAGAAGAAGAATTAAATTGAAGCACGAGGAAGAAATAAAATTCAAAGGGACAGCGCCGAACGTCAAAGTGAAGAAGAATTGTAGTACCGCCGCCGCCGATAGGTCGCGCACCGTCGGAATCCCGTCCGTAAGTGGAGTTTGACGAAAAGTGCATATAAGCGAGATCGCGGCGCAGTTCGACACACTTATCTGAGAAACAGACTTCCTTGCTGTCGAAACCAGACAATGGCTCCAATGGCTAAAGTCTGCATTTTTGTTAACACTGTTTGGAGTTCCCCATCCAGCTATTTTCCAAGGGATAACTATTCAAATAAATAGAATGAAGAAAGCATTCAACTGAGAGATGAAATCTTTGTAAAAAGTCATTTTATAAGAAATGTCTCTATAAAATTCAATTTTATAAAGACATTTTCTATAAAGTACGAATTTATAGAATGGGATTCATACAAGAAATATTAATGGTATTTTATATCTTTTGCTTTCCTCTATAAAAAATTTTTTTATAAGAATCGCCTTTATAAAACAAAATTTCATAAAGGATGAAAACTACGATGAAAACTTCATAAGAAAATCTCTATAAGAAAAATTCCAATTTCTTATAAAACACGTTTTATAAAGAATTCTTTATAAAGACTTTATAAAGTATTTTCATACGTGAAACAAGGGAGAAGTGAAATCCTTTCATCTCCCTTGATTTTCGAGATCTTTTCAAAAACCATTAAAAGAAAAATTGATTCATGCAATTTTATTCTTTTATTGAATTCATTTTTCCATGACTATCACGGAAAATCAACGAGATGAAGCAATTTCACCCTCATGCTGTTGTGTAGAGGATTCTAAAAGCTACAAAAGAGTATCGACTTCTATAAATTCACTCTATCTCGCTTGATTTCCGAGATATTCTCAAAAATAATTCATTGAAAAAATCAATTCGTTTAGTTCAACGTTTTCACTGGAGTTTTTCTTCAATAACTCGGAAACTAAGTGAGATAGAATGATTTGCCGGGAAACTTTTCTGTAGAGAATTCCAAGATTCAAAAAAAAAACGCTTTACCTCACTTAGTTTCCAGAATATTCTCGAAAAACTAGTGATTAAAATTGTAACAAACCCGACACGATTTTTCTCCGGCCATACATGCGAGGAGAAAACCGTTGGCGAGGTTAATCAGTTGGCGCATGCGTGAAGTAGTATTGGCCAATGGAGTAACCTCGGAAATATTCGGCTCCTATGCTACTACATGTAAATTTCAGCTTCGGGTGGACTGCGGAAGTTACATCTTCGGCTAGTTCGACAATACTGCGTACTGGAGCACAGTACGCATGAGCTCCGTATAAACAGCGGGTAAAAAATGTTTTTTTTGCTTTAATTTTTTTTTATGACTTGGTGGTTCGCTGGTGGTCGATGGTGGATCACTTTTAATTATTTGTTATAATTAGTTTATTTTTTAGAATTAATTTATTTTTTAGCCTATATTTAGCGGGGATATTCACTATTTTTCAATTTCAACTTACTTGAACCGATGTAAAAACGATTGGTGGTCAAAGGTATCTCAATACGAAGATCCTCAATTCATAAATTTTCCATTTATTCAATAAACAATAGTGAAGACGTCGAATGAGACTTTTTGCGTGTATGTTTTTTGCGAATATCTCGGAACCTAAGCCAGTTAAAGAGATTTCGTTAGAATCCTTTCTTATAGAGAATTTTAAGAGCTACCAGAAAGGCAGGAAACATCTTCGCCCTATCTCGCTTAGTTTCCGAGATATTCTCAAAAAAACATTGATGAAAAAACTGATTTATTGTAGATACATATTTTTTTTCAATAATTTATTGAGAATATCAAATATTGAATATTTCCAATATTTAATTTAAGGGGGGACCACGGTGAAATTCAAAAGTCTTTGGTTGATGGAGGGATCCATCGAGTGACATTTGGCACACGATGGGGTGTGTCAAGAAAGCTAAAAAATGTTGAACACAATGCATTTCGCTCCGTATTTCAAGATAAAACGTCATTATTCGGCTTCATCTTAATAATACCCCATGGACTACAAATTTGATCCGATTCAGATTTTCTTTTTTTTCAAATATTCGTTAGCCTTTCGAGGATAAAATTGGGTATCCGTTCTACATTACAGATAATAGATCACGAGAAAATAAATTTTTTCCATTCATTCATTCTTTGCTCGAAATTTTTTCAATTGAAACAAATGCGTTGAATTGAGAAAAACTCATTTTCTAGTGATCTATGATCTGTAATATAGAATGGATACCCAATTTCATTCTCGAAAGGCTAACAAATATTTGTAAAAAAAAAAAATTCCAATCGGATCAGATTGTGGTCCATGGAGCATTATTCAAATAAAGCCGAATAATGATGTTTGATCTTGAAATACGGGGCAAAATGGTTTGCGTTCAAAATTTGTTAGGTTTTTTGATACACCCCATCGTCTGCCAAATGTCACTCGATGGATCCCTCCATCAATCAAAGACTTTTGAATTTCACTGTGGTCCCGCCTTGAAATAAGGGGTGTGCGAATAATTCGAACGGGCGAATTCAATTTTTTTCGATCAATTTTTTCTCAATAATTTCCTTGTTTGACGTATTTCTCTCTCTTTAGCAACGATAAAAATCATTGCTGAAGAGAAGAAAACCGTCAAATTGAGGGAAAAAATGAATTTTTTTTTTTTTAATTACATAGAGCCCAGGCCTCTTCCACTTTAATTTTTTTTAACTCTTCCCTTGCCTTGACGCATTCCCCTCGTCAGCGACGATGAAAATCATTGCGGATGAGAAGGGAACAGTCAAATTGGAGAAAAAACAAATTTTTTAATGACAGAGAGTCCGGGCCTCTTCCATATTGAAAATTCATTTTTTAAAGTGTTTCATTGCCTTGACACATTCCCCTGTCTTCAGCAACTGGAGAATCATTGCTCGAGAGAGAGAAATAGTCAAATTAAGGGGAAAAATTGGGAAAAAAAAAATTACGGCTGAAAGTCCAGGTCGCTTTCACATTTTCAAATTTTTTGTTTACAACTGTTTCCTTGCCTTGACGCATTCCTCTCTCTCCAGCAACGATGGAAATCATTGCGAAAAAGAGGAGAACTGTCAAATTGCAGGGGAAAATTGGAAAAGAAAATTGAAAAAAATAGTAGAAAAGGCTCGGCTGTCTGGCATTTTTTTGAAATTTTGTTTTCAATTGTTTCCTGCAATTTGACAATTCCTTTGGAAAGGAATTAAATTCCGAAAATTCGACAGAAAATCGATTTCTTAAATCGCTTCCTATTTTCGGTCCCCTAGGTTCCCCAAATGTCGTCCTTATGTGCAACTTTTGCCAAATTTCAAGGAAAACCTCGTATCTCCAAGAGAAATGGGTGAAAAAAGACTTTGGAAGGGAATTAAATTCCGAAAATTCGACAGAAAATCGATTTCTTAAATCGCTTCCTATTTTCGGTCCCCTAAGTTCCCCAAATATCGTCCTTTTGTGCAACTTTTGCCAAATTTCAAGGAAAACCTCGTATCTCCAAGAGAAATGGGTGAAAAATGACTTTGGAAGGGAATGAAATTCCGAAGATCCGACAAAAAATCGATTCTCTAAATCGCTTCCTATTTTCGATCCCCTAGGTTCCCCAAATATCGTCCTTTTATGCAACTTTTGCCAAATTTCAAGGAAAACCTCGTATCTCCAAGAGGAATGGGTGAAAAATGACTTTGGACGGGAATTAAATTTCGAAGATCCGACAAAAAATCGATTTTCTAAATCGCTTCCTATTTTCGGTCCCCTAAGTTCCCCAAATATCGTCCTTTTATGCAACTTTTGCCAAATTTCAAGGAAAACCTCGTATCTCCAAGAGAAATGAGTGAAAAATGACTTTGGAAGGGAATTAAATTCCGAAGATCCGACAAAAAATCGATTTTCTAAATCGCTTCCTATTTTCGGTCCCCTAGGTTCCCCAAATATCATCCTTTTATGCAACTTATGCCAAATTTCAAGGAAAACCTCGTATCTCCAAGAGGAATGGGTGAAAAATGACTTTGGAAGGGAATGAAATTCCGAAGATCCGACAAAAAATCGATTTTCTAAATCGCTTCCTATTTTTGATCCCCTAGGTTCCCCAAATATCGTCCTCTTATGCAACTTTTGCCAAATTTCAAGGAAAACCTCGTATCTTCAAGAGTAATGGGTGAAAAATGACTTTGGAAGGGAATGAAATTCCGAAAATCCGACAAAAAATCGATTTTCTAAATCGTTTCCTATTTTCGGTCCCTTAGGTTCCCCAAATATCGTGCTTCTATTCAACTTTTGATTTTTCTCGAACCAATCACAGAATGAATAAAACGATGATATTGCCAACTTCACTCTTATTCCATCTACTTTATTGTATAGGGATTCTAAATAAAGTATTGAAAGAAAAAATGTATCTAGAATAAATCAGTTTTTTCATCGCTGGTTTTTCGAAGATATCTCGGAATCTAAGCGAAATAGGGAGAAGATGTTCCTTTCCTCTCTTGTGGGTCCCAAAATTTTCTATAAGAAAGGATTCGAACAAAATCTCTCTAGCTGGTTCAGTTTCCGAGATATTCACAAGGAAATATCTACGAAAAAAGTCTCTTCCGACGTCTTCTCTATTGTTTATTGAATAAATGGAAAACTTATGAATTGAGGATCTTCGTATTGAGATACCTTTGACCACCAATCGTTTTTACATCGGTTCAAGAAAGTTGTAATTGAAAAATAGTAAATTTCCCCGGTAAATATAGACTAAAAAATGAATTGATTCTAAAAAATTAACTAATTATAACAAATCATGGAAAGTGGTCCACCATTGACCACCATCGAACCACCAAGTCACAAAAAAAAACTAAAGCAAAAAAAAACGTTTTTTGCCCGCTATCTATACGGAGCTGTACGCATGCGCCAACTGATTAACCTCGCCAACGGTTTTTTTCTCGCATGTATGGCCGGAGAAAAATCGTGTCGGGTTTGTTGCAATTTTTATTAATAGTTTGTCGAGAATATTCTGGAAACTAAGCGAGATAAAGCGTTTTTTTTGTAAATCTTGGAATTCTCTACAGAAAAGTTTCCCGGCAACCCTAGCGGTATTGGTGACACGGTAGAAGCCCGGTATAAACACGCTGTAAGTACAGTGTAAACACAGTGTAAATACAGTGAGAACACGGTGTTCTTCGTGCAGTTTTGACACTCAATTTACACAGTGTATATACGGTCTTTCCGCGGTGTTTCTACGGTGGTTCCACCGTGTTTTTACGGTGTTTTGATCGTTACGCAACAAATTTTTTTCATTATTATTATGCCCACTAGTAAAAAATTTTCATAAAAATAATATTTTTCGATTCCCAAATTCTTCATTGATGATGAATTTGTATGAATAATAAAAAAAAAATTACATCCACTGGGGATCGAACTTGCTACCTTTAGAATATCAGACTGTGACCCTACTTTTTTTTTGATATCAACAGTTTTTATTGGCACTTAAAGAAAATATTTACATATGTACAGCATAAAACAGTGAAAAAAAAACTATAATCATAATTTACATGTGTTATGATTATTGAAGTTTATGGATGTTTACATCTCTCGAACTTCTACATTTTATCTACATGGAAACTTGGTCCATGAAAAAACATGATTTATATAATTTTATTGTGTGTTGTGTTTAATTTTCGTATTATGATATATAGTTGATTTTTAGCGACAGTAAAAAATTTGTGTTACAAAAAAACTTTCATCGCTTTCATTATTTAAGAAAAAAAAAAAGATAGACCCTGCACTCTACAGCGCAGCAACAGGAATTACGACATTTATTTTAACTTATTTATGGTTGCCATATAAAGAAAAGAATACTTTAAAAAAAAAAAAAAGGACTAATAAGTATTGTCCAACATTATTACCCGAAGGATTAGTGTCCTATAAAGGACGTAGATTTTGCCTATGATCAGCAACATTAAATCGAGTCAGTAGGGCCCTGATGGTGGGATTTTCATCGTCCAGCCACCAAAATCCTCTGCTCGCTCTTGAATGATCTTTGAAATCTTTATTTGATATTTTTTTTGAAGTACAATAATTCCTTATTTCTCGGTATCCTAAGTTGTATTTTTTTATCTTTTTTATGTCTTGGCATGCGATATATAATAGGAATATTATTTTCGTTTTAAATTATCCCCAGTTTATCATAGTAAGTGAAAAACTGGGGTTTTGGGTAGCCATTCTAAGCATGACATATTGCATCTGCGCGATTAAAGTCCGACAAAGCATTGATCGTATCGTTATTCATGTATTTGATATTGTTGTAATAATTACGTGCAAGAGATAAAATATGATTATCGATCCTTTGGATGTCCGCGGTATCATACAGTACTTTATTGCTCACTCTATGTGAATAATTAGTATGTGCTGACCTGTGTAAAGAAAGGCATGTTCTAAGACATTTCCTTTCGAACACTCTCATTGTTTCCATATGGTGGGTGCTAATATTCCAAAGAACTTGGGACCCATACGTTAGTGAGGGCCTAATTAACAGCAGATAGCAAATGACTTTAGCTTTTTTATCAATGTATTTATTGTGAAATAAATAGCCTAATGCTTTGAAGCGTTTCCTCGCATTATTTATTTGCATGTCGATGTGAGCTGCAGATCTAGCTAAATAGTCAATTAAAATACCTAGATATTTAACTAATAGTTCATTTGGGATGTCTACAGGTAATTGAGTATCAGGGTTATTTGTTTGGATTGAAAATTCTTTGATTTTTTTTATTTTGGATTTTGAGAGAAAATTTTGGGTTCTACGAATAACTATTGTTTCGCTTTTTTCGGGATTGATGCGTAAATTCCAGTTAGCATACATATCATTTGCATTATTTACTAGAGCTTCTAGTTTATCTCTGACAATTTTAACTTTTTTATCTACTACATAGATTATCCGGTCATCTGCGAAAGCTAAACTGTGTGTGTTATTACCTGAATTCACGTTATATGAGTCAATCATGTGTGCTGTGAAAATTGAAAATAGAATGGGGAAATTACCTGTACCTTGCTGAAGTCCTTCGTTAATAAACAATTTTTTGGTTGAAATCTCATTTTTTTCTATAATATGAAATGATTTCCCGTTAATCATCCTGTAAATTGTTTTAATCAAATAAATCGGGAAGTTATACTTAGATAATTTGAATATTAATCCATCTAACCACACAGAGTCAAATGCTTTTTTAAGGTCGAGCAAAGCTGTTCCTGTGATTTCATTTTGTATGAGTGCATCATTAACGTCTGATAATAATTTGTTAACTGCATGAAGTGTTGAGTGTTGATGTTTGATACCATATTGGTTATTAGGTATAACTTTATTAATGTTGACGTAGTAATTAATTGATTTATGAATAACTATTTCGTATATTTTAGTGAATGTGGTGGTTAAACTGATTGGACGATAACTAGCAGGATCTATTTTATTTTTATTTTTTAGAAAAATAATTAATATTGAGTGAATTATTAATTAGAATTGTTAGATTGATAATCATTTTATCAGGTTAATGTTTCACAATAACTTATTTCTCACAGGGTAAATTAATGAAGCACGACACCTTGGTAAAGCGTGTTTACACGATGAAGTCACGTGGTATCCCCACGTGGGGATACCACGTGACTTCATCGTGTGAACACGCTTTACCAAGGTGTCGTGCCTCATTAATTTACCCTATGAAAAATAAGTTTTTGTTGCACATGAAAAAGTTTCTTGTTTGTGAATATTGTGATAGAGAACCAATTGAGATATCAAAACAGCTCATCTCTGTGTAAATCTCCTCTCTAAATCAGATTAGAAATGCAACTATACCTGTTTTGGGTTATGTGAGGTAACGTTTACTCCACCACGAAACATAAACAATACAGATAGTGGAACGCCAGAATCGCGAGTCAAATCATCCTCCAGCCCAGACCTTACAGAGACCTCTGGTGAGACAGAAACCTTCTACACACCCAAACAACTGATTGATAGCGGGAAGTATTCGAAGCAAGACAAGCCTAGAATAGGTCGACCAACCACTGCTGATAGCTGGAAGAAAATCAGAGCAAACTCGTTGGACTCAACCTCCATCTCTGAGTATTTAAGCAGGAAAAGAGCCTTCTGTGACAGTGAAGACCTAGATACTCCCAATTTGAATGAAATAACTCCTGCAGTAAAAAGAAAAACACACTCGAGTGGTAAAACAACAGTTAATTTAGATTCTCAGCCCGCTCTATGAGATGACACCATGGAGCAAATAATACAGGAAATCAGGCTAAGCAGGGAAGAGAATGCTATGAAATTCAGCAGCCTTGAAAGACAGATAAAATCAGCTGACGAAGCACAAACCAAAGCTATCGAGGAAATCAAAAAGCAACTAAAACAATTCAATACTGATTGGGAGGTCAAATCTAACCGTCTAGAACAAGAAGTTGTCTGACTAAAGAAGCAAGTGAATGCACCCAACGAAGAAATCATCAAACAAGTAGCCTCAGAGGCCAGAGAATCGCTCATTAGCTCATTCTCTCCTGGGGAGAACCCAACACACTTACTTGGGATCCAAAAAAAGGTGAAGGTACTGGAGGACACACTTGAAAGAAATGAAAGACTGCAAAGAAAAAACTCGTTGATTATTAAAGGCCTGATTGCAAAAAAAGAAAACCTTACAACACAAGTAAATAATTTCTTTCAAGAACGATTCAACCTGTCGGGATGTGTTGCGGGAGCCTCCCTTGTTGGATTCAATCAAAACATCATAAAGGTGAAACTTAACTCACCATCAATGAGGCGAGAAATACTGAAGAGAAAGTCAACAGCTCTTGGAGACTCACGCATTTATATCGATGCTGATCTAACGCCCAAAGAAGCAGAAATTGCAAAAAAGTTGAGAGACATAGGAAAAGAGAAAAAAAACAGGAAGCAAGTGTGAAGATCCACGACAACAAACTTTGCATTAACAATCAATGGTGGATTTGGAGCGAGGAAAAAGAGGACATAATAATCTCCATGAAACAATCTGAACGTAGACCTGTCCACCGTTCACCACATAATGAAAATAGAAATAATTCCACCACAAATACTTCACCAAAAAACAACCAAACAAAAAACGGGTAGAAGAGGGTACTGTTAACATAATTTTTTGGAATGTACATGGGTACAATGACATCTCAACCTTGGATTGTCTTGAAAATGGCAAAGTAATGTGCATCTGTGAAACATGGCTACAAACCCCTCCATCCAATCAAAGTACATGTTTTGCAGATTTCCAAAATATATGGGTAAATGCAAGAAAACCTGAATTTGGTGGTAGACCGAGTGGAGGTCTTATCACTGGGGTAAAAAAAAAATCCACGTGGCAACTAGTTACTTTAAATGAGCAATGGATATTCACCAAAATCCCGCTACCATCACTGAATATCTTAGTGGGCAACGTCTATCTTAAACCATCATCTAGCCTCAAAGACGATCTAGGCAACCTTCAAAAGATACTAGACGAAGAATTTCCTAATGATTTTGACAGCATTATTCTTGGTGGTGATTTCAACGCAAGAGTGGGGTGTCTCCCAGAAATCCCTGAAGAATTCACTGATGGCACGAAGGTGAACTATCAGCACTGGTCTTCTGACACGGTGAGAAATGAAAGAGGTAACCTTCTTCTAAACTTTATGAACAGAAACGGATTCACCCTATTGAATGGCAGATGTCCTACTGACACGCCTTCAAAAAACACTTTCTGTAACACAAACGGCACGAGTGTAATTGACTTGATATCGATAAAAACTGAACAGCTCAACCTAGTCCATGACTTGGAGGTGATATATGAAGTAGATCTCTCGGATCACTTCCCTGTAAGGCTTAAACTAATGAATAATACCTTTGTTAACAATAAATTCGCAACAGCTTGCACTACCACAACGTCTTATATAAAATGGAGCGATCAACCTAGAGAGAAGCTGCAAACTTTCTACGACAGTATGAAGTACTCAGGACGTAAGCACGTTAATTTTGGCATAAACTCAGTTGATCAATTATCCAATAACTTCTATTGTGCAATCTACGAGGCAGCGGAAACTGCAAATCTAATGGTACTGAACAACTTCAAACTCCAAAAAAACAGAAAGCAGCCCTGATTCAGCTGGGCAACAACTGGTCTCCAAAAGGAATGCCACACGCTATTAAAAATCTGCCAGAAAAATAACTTCCCCGAAACCCTCAGGGACTAATACCTGAAAAAGAAGAAACAATACGAAAACCATATAATTTTTAGTAAAAAAAAATACCAAGACACTATGATAAATAACTTCAATAATGTTAAGAACTCACTGGAATTTTGGAAAGCTGTCAAAAAATTCAGACCACACGCCAAGGTATCGAACAAGCCAACAATTGAGCAATGGAACATATCCTACAGTGCAATATACCGACCGAAAATACCTACTTCACCCATCACTCAACGTGTTGAAGACCCAATGCTGGACTGCCCTATCTCCATAGACGAACTCATGAACGCAGTGAAGTTACTCAAAAATAACAAAGCTACAGGCCCAGATGGAATAGCAAATGAAGCACTGAAGAATTTACCACCCTCCTGGTATAACTACCTGCTAAATTTATTCAACACAATACTGGACTCGGAGACTTGTCCCACTGAGTGGTCTAAAGCACTGCTTAGCATGATCTACAAAAAAGGTAGCCCGGCTGACCCGGCGAACTACAGGGGTATTGCACTTGTAAACCACGTGACCAAGTTATTCACCCTGATTATCAAGCGAAGACTAGAGGACTGGATACAGCACAATCAATCAAATGTCTCGGAGGGAGTTCTACAGGGCGAAACCCTGAGTGCTCTTCTTTTTTCACTGTATATCCATGATATTGACTTACACTTCAGAAGTAAAGGACTCGAAGGTGCTAACATTGATGGGCTGAATGATCTCCTGTGTATCCTCTATGCAGACGATGCCACAATAATTGCTTCTGGTCACATTGACCTTGCTAAGAAACTAAAGGCTCTTCATGAGTACTGTGAAACGAATGAACTCCAAGTCAACACCAGCAAAACCAAAATTATGGTCTTTAAATTGAAAGGCAGGATAAAATTGATTCCGGATCATCTGAGGTTATTCGATGGGCATCTGATCGAGATTGTCAAGACTTTTGTTTATTTGGGAGTCCTTTTGACCCCAACTACGCTTGGACAGCTAACGCTAAACTTTGCAATGAATAAAGCTGCTGTTGCTACCACCAACACTCTTGACAGCATTAGAAGAGCTGGATCCAACTCGTTGAATACTGGCATCAGGCTGTTTGAAACCATGGTCAAATCTACACTCCTATACGCTATTCCTGCCTGGGGCATGAAATACAGGAAACAACTGGAGAAAGCTGAGGTGGATTTTTTCAAAAAATTCCTACAACTGCCCAGATGTACAGCAAACTGGGTGATTCGTACAGAACTCGAGTTGTTGCCATTGGAATACAGAGTTATTGAACATATGTGGGACTGGTATGTGAGACTGCTGGCTACAGATGACCTATATCTCCCAAAAATCTGTATGAAAAGACTACATGATCTAACGAATAGCCCAACGTGTTCTATGGACCTAAACTGGGCTGCTCAATTTAGGACTATTCTCGACGAGATGGGGGTTGGTGACATATGGGACTGCAAGTCTAGTGATACGTGGAATATGAAAAAGGCTGAAGTTTTCAGCAACCTCAAACTAGCTCTGACAAAAAAAGATGACTCCAACTACTACAGCTCAAGCTCCTGCCTCTTCAAGCTATACGAGCCTCTTACCACTGTAACCAAGAAACCAACCTACCTCCATGATAACCACACACTTGCAATCAAAAGGTCCATTGCCCAGATTAGACTGGCAAATGAATATCAAGCTCACCTCTCGCTAAACAATGGGAAAAAAATAAAACCGATGTCCACGTGTCCTTGCTGCTCCCTAGAGGAACTAGAAACGATTGAGCGCGTCATATTCTTCTGCCCTGCCTTTGACAACCTACGTGAAGGCTTATGTGATGATAATTATGAACCAGAAGAAACTACACTCAACTACTACCTTGCAAATCTCCAATATGATGACTGTAAAAAGCTCTTCAAGCTTACGAAGAACATTCTAAAGTTGAGAGAAACAATGATATAACCTAGCCATTAAACAACAATTAATGTAAATACCTTTGTAAAGACAACAAAATGTACTTTTATATTTTTCCCCCTTGCTTTGGGACTTTGTACCCTCTTCGCAATAAATATTATATTGATTATATTGTTTCACAATAACTGGTGGAATACGATCTACGCCACTCGATACGTTATTAGGTAAACATTTAATTATTGCTTTAACTGTTTCAAAGTTGGTGAAATATTGTTCAGTTTGATTTGATGAGGAATTAATACGAAGCGATGTATTCTCATTATTAAAATTTGTGATTGATTTATTTAACGATACGTCCAATGCAATGTCGTCCCTAAACTCCGTCATTTTATGTTGTACCATTTCATAAATACGAGTATTTTCGTTGGGGTATCTTGGAGAATTAATTAGCTGATAATGACTCCCTATTATATTGAGGATATCTTCATGTTTCGAAAATATATATTAACCATCTTTTTTTGTAATTTGATTTGAATTACAATCAGATATTTGTAGTAATTCTTCTTTATTTTCATCGTGTTTTGAGCGTGTTGATTTTATTCGTGGATTTTCAGGGTGGATTGCAGGAGGCGGTTAATGATAGTGAAAAAAGAAGTAATAGTTGGATTACACTGAGCCGCAAGGCAAAACCGTTTTATTCGGAAAAAAGCCTGCTCGTCGATAGATAATACACTTTGAATAAATAGACAAATAGTTGAGTTTCACATAATAATTAAATAATCAAGTTGAGTTGCAATAAACGTTGAGATAATCGAGAATATTAACACTTGAGACAATTATAGAGTTTTCACTATAAACGATACGTCGAGCCGTATCTCTTGAGAGTTCATGCGTAAGAGAGGTAGTTGGAGGGGGGAGATTTCTTCTAGCTGAGGGTCGAGGTGTCGCTGAACCCCCTCTCCCCCGGTCAGGTGACTTGAGAATTTGGTTACGTTTTAAACACATCGATCTCTAAGTTCCTTATTTTTTCCTTTATTTTTGGCCTAAAAATATTATTAATTGTTGGCATAAATTTTTCTGTGTCTTTGTAATTGATTTTTTTATAAACACCTTCCCAGTATTTCATTACAGCGCTGCCGAATGCACTCTCTAATCTTTTTTTACAATCAGTAATCAGATCTTTAGTTTCTCGGATATGTCTGCTATTAATATTATTGGGATTATTTTTAATTAAGTTGTTATATAACGTTAATAATTGTGATTTTCTTTTTGATAATTTTTCAATATCACGATTAATATATTCTGATATATTACCACTTTGTTTATCGTCTGGTACAATGTGTTCAATCGCATCTGTGATTGACTCATTAATTTCCACTAGGCAATTATCGATTTCTTGAATTGACATATTCCTTGTAGTAGGGATAACAACACTACATTTTTGTTCTAAGTATTCATTGAATTTCTCCAATTAGTTTTTTTTATATATAAACATTGGTTTATCAATTGGGGGATTTATAGTAATTATTTCAGATAGATTCAAGGAAGCAATAATTGCCTTATGATCGCTGTCGTATATTTTAGTTTGAAATTTATCATTGTTCAAATCATTGAATATTATTCTGTTATCAATTATGCCGAGGTCTAGATAAGATACACTTAAATTGTATGTGAAACCATTTGGTGGAATAATAATAATTTTATAAAAGCCCTCATTATCGATTTCCCATTGAAGCAAATGTCTACCTCTATCATTACTATTTTTATCCCCATAGCTCATGTGTCTCGCATTCAAATCGCCCAATAATCTATAATAGTTATTGGGATAGTTTAGTTTAAAGTCTTCAAATAATTTATTTAATTCGTTAATAAAGATATCTCTATTATTCATGGCATTCGTGGCAGAGGCACTAATGACATAAACGTTATTTTTCCCGGTGGATAATTTAATAACAGTATATTCAATGATTTGATTATTTAATGATGATGGAAAATTTATTTCTCCGTATTTTAATTTTTTATCAATTAGGATTGGTGTACCCCCAGAAAATATCACATTTTTTCTATCCTGTCTAATAAGATTGTGATTATCAAATTTTGATTTGTGTTTGTTGTTGAGTTTAGTTTCTGCCAGTAAACATATATCAATTTTATTATTTTCCAGAAACGATTGGAGAAAGTGTCATCTTTGTTGCTTTACTAGAGAGTTAACATTGTAACGAGGTTTCTCGTGACAGCTATCGCATCGGCTTATGCCACCTTCGGGTGAAGCTATTCAAGTGTAGAGCTCGAGAAGACACGTAGAAAAATTCTGATGGCGGCCGCCATGGCGCGGGCCATGGTGGTGGTCATGGCGCCGACCATGGTGGTGGTCATGGTGCCGACCATGGCGGCCACCATGGCCACCGCCATGGCGGCTGCCATCACAAATTTGCCGCTTTCCATGGAGTTCTTTCCCATGGCGATTTTTCATGACGATTCTTTCCATGGCAATTTTTTGCATGATGATTCTTTTCATGACTTTTCCATAAATTTCTCATGCCTTTCATGAATTTATGGCTATAGCAAATTTCTCCATAGCAAATTTTGCATTGACGAATTCTGCCATGGAGAAAATGCAATGGAGAGAAACGCCATGGAGAGAAACGCCATGGAAAGGATCACTATGGAAAAAGTCATTATGGAAAACAAATGCCATAGAAAAGAAGCCCATGGAAAAGAAAGCTATGAAAAAAAAGCCATGGGAAAAAATGAAAAGAATCATCATGGGAAGAAATTGCCGTGCAAAAATATGGCTTGGATAGAATCGCCATGGAAAAATTGCCATGGGAAAGAACTTCATAGAAAGCGGCAAATTTGTGATGGCGGCCGCCATGGCAGCTGGCCGCCATGGCAGCTGGCCGCCATCAGAATTTTTCTACGTGGACTCACACATGAACAGCTAGACAATTCATACCGTGGTGCCATTTGCGTAAGATGACACCTTAAAATTACCGTAAGCTAACTGTCACGTCAGTGGGATTTATACGCGGCTGAGGATAAGGCAGAAGCCCAGCTGAAATGCCGGCGCTCCACTAAAGATGTCAGAGTTATCTCCGGGCCTGGCAGTGGTGTGAGAGGAAGAACCACGCAGGCGCGCGGAGAGACCTCTAGACGAGGAGAAGCAGCCTCAGCCGATAGAAATAGACCCAACGACACGGTGAGCAGTTAGTCTGCCTTGGGCAGCAGACTCGAGAGGGTCGGGAGTAGTCCCTGGAACCTCTATCGCTCGCTTAGGCGAGAGTTATCGTTGGTTGCCCGTAGCGGGGCTACGTGGCGTTTCTCGTGTGGATGGAGACGTCCGGTATTCTCTGGGTGACGATAGATCAGAGGAATACTGTGGACGGGCTCATCCAGAGGTTATCGCGGAATACCTAATTCCGACTTGTTCTCGCTAGAGGGACTGTGACTAGACCCACGCCCCTCTACCATTACCAGCACACTGGGTTACCGGGAATGAATTGCCCTGCCATCCATTGGGGTTAGTAATTCCCCGAGTAATTACTACCGAAGGTTCAGCAGGTTAGCCCGAAACCGCCCTAAGAGGTTAAGCGTGGTGAGCCCAGGGAAAACCAGCACACAGTGAGTTTTGTTTATTCCTCCGGTAAAGAATAAACTGGCGCCCACGTAATTGTAATTGTAATTGTTTCCTTTCTAGAACATTTTCTGCTCTACGTTTACTTGTTTCTTGTTTTTTCTTAATTATCTATACAATTACTTGCCCTGTAGCAATCAAATTCCGAAGTGAATAAAAATCATAACAGTTGAATATGATTGTTAATGAGTTTATTCCATTCAACTCTACAAGAAATAAGTTGAAAAAATTTTTTTCACATGAAGGAATTACAATTGATTTCGAATTGCGCGTCACGACTGTCGAGAGGTCACTGCTCGTCATGCGCACCAGCACTGTGACGTCATGGAACTTCCTTCTTCTTTGTGAGCTTGGGCGATTCAGGCGGCTATTCTTTACGTGTCTTATTTCAAGTGCATTTTAAGAAGAAGTTTTAGATTCACAGGTGCAGATTTATTGTTGGAGAGTGCCGAAAGTCTTCAGACATTGTTTAAGGTATGTTTCTGTTGTATTTCATTAATTTTTATCATTAATTTACGCGAGTGAAAAATGTACGCATCGCGTAAATTTCCCAACGCCGGATTGTTTACGATTATTTTTGCAATTATTCAGTGATGTTCATCTAATCAATCGGGTTTTGATGATCGATCGTGTATCACAATATTTTTCCGTAAAACAACAGCATTTACAACGCCTTGCACTATAGAAATGATGTATATGAGTATTGTCAATGGTGTTGTGCGCTGGATTTTTGGACATCATTGTTTACATTCCTGTAAATCGCAAAAAATGTTTAAAGAGGGATTCAACAAATCAAACGATGAATAAATATGAAAACAATGCTCAATCATTAATTATTTCGTATTATTCAATGGAAATGACTCAAATTTACACAGTTATAGTGAAATGAAATTCTCCATCTCTGTTGCATTCTAAGCAGATCTCTTTTATTGGATCATTATTTTATTTCATTTTATTTTATTTCCTGAGAATCATGAAATCAAATTGAGATTATGAGTTCAAAAACGAATCTGCGGGGCAAGAGCCGGAGAGGCTAACATAAACATAAACAATGATTTCATACGGAGAAAGAACTGCGAGTTCTTTGTCTTTAGGTATCGATACTTTCGGGTCTTGGTGACAAGTCGTTAGTTTCTTGTAGAGAGTTCATCGATGCACTGACGGTCCATTCTCGTGCAATTAATAGAGTCTTAAATATTAGACTTAATCTATTGTGTTGAGAGCTTATTTATCACACCCATGTCCAATATTTTCGATGACTCGATTAGTCAATCAATAGAATAAGAAAAGTAAATAAAAATCACACTTTCTCTCTCTCGAAGATCACTACTATTGATTGCTATTAAAAGTGAATAATTTCGAGAATTTGTTCTGAATTTTCTCCATTCAGGATTGAACTAGATATACCGTAGTGGCCCCGGTTTCTGACAGGGCACCAGTAACTGAGAATTTTTGCAAATTTCTGCGTTATATTTAAATGTACAATACATTGTTTAATATTCAATTGTTGAGCTCGTTTAGCATAACAAATATGTATTTAATATGCTGTCAGAAATAGACTCTACAATATCAGAAGCTGGGGTCACGAAGGAATATCTCTTCATGGAGATTTTTCGTAAATTTTCAGTACTTTAAAAAATCTATAGGAATATGATTAGGAATAAAATGAACAAATGAACAGAAGAGGTTAATTTTCCGGTGAAGCAATTAAATTTATTGAATTTCGATAACAAAAACCAAGTTTCTGGTCAACATTTCCTGTATGTAGTTTGCGTATTGATATATAAATCATTATTCCCGAAAGAAAAAAAATAGAGTTCATTTTTTCAATCATAATTTGTAATTATTACCACAGATAGCCCAATAATTTTTTTCCATGTCTTTGTTTGGAGTTAATTAAGATTGCATGATTAGGATTAATTATATAGAAAATACTATGCTTGAAACCGGAGAATCTTATTGTCCAATGCTTTCTTGTTGCAGATCATCCCTTTTACAATATCCATGAAGTTGTGAAGACAGTCGGCGTTGCGGGAAAAGAGGACTTTTTTCAGTTCCAAGGTTTATTTTTCCTTATTTATCAACATAGTTTTGGTTTTTTTCAACACTCTCATTTCCATAATCAATGCTAGCTACTTAGAGTATTAGTTTCCTAGATTTTTAATATTATATTCTATCAACTTTTCTGTCTCATTTTTCAGTCATTGAATATTTGTACATTCCCTTGAAATTATCGTTTCTCGGGAAAAATTTGATAGTTATGTACCGTGTTAGTAAATTTCGCACTAGGAAGCCGGAATCGCAGTTAAGTCATGATCGATTACGTCGATTTCAGCGTGTACGATATGGAGCACGTCGTGAACGTCAAGAGAGAGCCCGCCTTTTACATGTGCCAGTTGTGGAAGAAGTAGATGCTGCTTCACGCGCATCATTTGAAGGAAACCCGCCACGCGAACTGAACCGTTTGAATCATCCAGACGAGAATGTGCGACTCGAACCGAATGAGCCGAACGCACTACGTGCGCTGCATGAGTTTAGGGAGGGGAGCGAGTCAGGTTTCTCTGATGGCGGAGAAGAACCGAATGAGGCTAACGCGCCAAACCAGCAAATTCAAGTAGATAACTTGGACGATTCTCAGCGTTTTTCTCATAACCTTGTGAAAGCATTCCAAAAATCTTCAATGAATCACGTACAGATCAATGCTATGTTAGAGGCTCTTCGTCAACATCCTTGTTTTGGAAATTTTCCGAAAGATGCGCGTACTATTCTCCATACTCCGCACTCTCAAGCCCCTATTCTTAATGTCGCTGGTGGTCAATATCTCCATCTTGCTGTTGAAGAAGCTATAAAAACTCTACTTTATACTATTCCAGAAGCTTCAATTCCCAACCCATTCTTCATTGATTTTAGTACCGATGGTGCAGTTTTAGACAAACAAAGCAAAATTCACATTTGGCCTATTCAAATTGCAATTGTAGAACCTAGATCGAAACTCGAAATGATTGGGATTTGGCAAGGTTCTATTCAGAAGCCGAATTCAGTTCAATAATTTCTCTCGCTCTTCGTCACTGAATTAGCAGAGTTATTAACGAGAGGTGTTTTCCATAATGGTATAACTTATCAAATTTCAATTCGATGTTTCATCACAGATGCACCAGCTCGAGCTTATGTTTTATGTCATTTACCTCATAATGCGCATTATCCTTGTTCTAAGTGTTGGATCCGAGGTGACTCGATTCGTCGAGGTGTTATGGCTTTTCGTGGCGTGGATCATCCACATCGAACACGTGCTGAATATGATTCACGTAGTGATGGGGAGCACCATACTGATCAGGATAGCCCTCTCTCCCCTCTCCACATGGATTTGGTTCAGCAAACTCCTTTTGAGTACATGCATCTTGTTTGTTTAGGGATTATGAAAAAACAATTGAGTGTTCTCATCGATGGAAAATATGCGATACATCTGAAAGTGGAGAATCATTTGCAACAAATCCTTAATGCACGTCTCGCCGCAGCGTAAACTCACTGTCGAAAAGATTTCGCGCGTAAACCTGAACATATTACTAAATTTTCTTTATTCAAAGCAACAGAATTGCGCCAAATTCTCTTATACACAGGCCCTGTGATTATCTTCGGAATAATCGATAGGCATGTTTATCTTCATATGCAAATGTTTCATGTCGCTATTCGTCTTCCAGTAAATCCATTGCGAACATCTGATGACCTTACATGGACTGCAGGTCTTCTCCGGATATACGTTCTGAGTGCGGAAGGATTTTACGGATGTGAATATCTTTCATATAATGTACATTGCCTCCTTCATTTAGTAGATGATGCGATACGTTTCGGTCCATTAGATTCATTCTCGGCGTTTCCTTACGAATCAAATATGACGTCATTTCGAGATGCATGTAATAAACCTCATCAACATCTTCAACAAATAGCCAACAGACGTAGGGAGCAGGCTTATGCATCTACTCTGCCTGGGAGTGTTGAAAAGGATTCGGTATTTGGTCCCAAAAAGCCATGGCGTCGTGAGATCTGCCCAAATCTTCCACCCAATTATAAACAATTCCAGGTGTTTGACAGCGAGTCATTTCGTATATCAGTTAATGGGCGAGATGATAAAATTATGTTGAACGATTGTACAATATGCATCGTTGGAAATATAATTGTTTCTGGCAATGGTATTCTAGTTTCAATGAAAAAATTCAGGCGCATTAATAATTTTTACGATGAACCGGTTCCGTCGTCCTTGGTCGGGATATTCCTATGTTCCCTCCTTTCGGACGAAATTTCCATTATCAATATCAATGAGGTCCATGGGAAATGTTTCCGTATGCCATATTGGCATAATACTCAGTTTCAAGAACCGATTCCTGACGTTTTTGTTGTAGCATTGCTATCATCATCGATGGATCGTTGAATGTACAATTCGATAGTGGAGTTGAAAAGTGATACGCATTGAAGAGTTGTAGATAGTTTCCTTTGCGAATGCTTTTAAAATGAATACGTTTATACGTCAAACTCCAAGGAATTTTGTATCGAATTCCAGCAGTTAGGACTATTTCTTCGACTAACTACAAAATACCGTTGTTAGAAATTTGCGCAAGTTCACTCCTTTGAAAGAATTTGTGACAGGAGTAATGAAAAGTTCCAATTATCTTCGTGGACCATTTCGAAACCATCATTTTCCTTCAAATATTCTTATTTCTTTTCCTTTAGATATCCTCTTCTGCGAGTAATTTTATATATCGACCAGCGTATAATTTTTTGTAATTTGTAGATGAGAAGAGGAGTCAATGGCAACCAGAGGATTCTGCGAGGGAATACTCGTGGGGGAAAAGGAGGACGTGGACGGGCAAGCCCCGTGACGACTAATGCCAACGCGCAACAACTCCAGCATTCCTATTCCCAAATGCAGCATAACCTTGAACGCTTGAACCAATTGATTCTCAACACCCAGTCTTCTTCTTCTTATCAGCCTCCCATTTACACTCAGCTAGCAGGTACCTCTTCTTCTTCTAATGTTTCAGGTACCCAGGGATCAGCAACAAGGCAGCAACGAGGAACTGGACAGCGGGCAGCAGAGCTAGAGGAAAAACTGCGCAAAGCCAAAGCAGCAGTAGCAGAGGCAGAAGCAGAAGAAGAGAGACAAAGAATAGCAGCCGCAGCAGTGACTCCCAGGCCAGTAATAGCATCAGCAGCCACACTACCAATTGTACCACCAGCACAAGTACGACCAGCACCAGTACCACTAGAACAAGTACGACCAGCACCAGTACCACTAGAACAAGTACCAGCAGCACAAGTACCAGCAGCTCAAGTACCAGCAGCACAAGTACCAGCAGCACAAGTACCAGCAACTCAAGTACCAGCAGCACAAGTACCAGCAACACAAGTGACAGCAACACAAGTGACAGCAGCACAAGTACCAGCACCGATACCAGCAGCAACACTAGCACCACCAGTCCCAGTAGAACCAGTAAGACCAGCACCAGAACCAGAAGCACCACCACCGAGACCAGAGAATCATCAGGCTCTGGCCAACGTTCCTGAATGGGCGTAAGTGTATTGCTCACTTTCAATTATTATATTTATAATACATACGGAAAACCTGTAATTTCAGGTGGGCATTGATGGAGCATTTTGAGGAGCGCATCGGGCAGCGTTTGGTTCGTATGGATGAAGGGATTGCCGCCAATACCAGGATGCTGCAAGACTACAGGAGACAACTGTTGAGGAGAGCAGAAGATCTTCCTGCAGGATTACCTTTCCGCACTCAGGAAGATGTGGAAGCATTCAACGACGCTGATGCTGCAGTATATGATCACCTGATCGGCTACTTTCTAAATCTTGGGCTACTGAATCCGGAAGATTGTGCGAGCCAGTTCTTCAAGGAGGCTTTTGCTGAAGACGAGGAGGTCACGCCGCACATGAGCTGGGGAGGAGTTCCACAGAGGAACAAATTTGCACTGGCGACAACCAGATTCGTCAGTGCCTATCGTGAAGCCATGGAGATGAGTCCGAAATTTGAAGGTCCTGATGCCCGGACTTTTAAAATTGTCATGGTGCGTGCCCTGAAGGCTACGGAGAATCGCCGCCACCGAAGACAACACATTCGCCCAGCTGCTGATGAAGATGTTCCACCGCGTCAGCGTCCCTGCATGGTGGAACCAGATCCCAGAGAGGTTTAGCAGCCACATCAAGACGCGGAAGGGGCAGACGATGCTGATGGAGAAGCAAGAGTGGCAAATGATGGTGAAGACGAGGTGGCAGTGGCAGATAACGTTGAGGACTTGGGACTTTTCGAGGGAGACTTGTTTCAATGAGTATAATTATTTAGTATATTTTTTATTTCTTCATGTGGTTGGAGGAGCTAGACAATGGGCTTCACAGAAAACAACGAGGAAGGGCTGTTTTCAATACTAATTCTTTTTTTTTACAGGGGCCATTATTGGAGAGACAATCTATTGGATGTGTCTTACGGGAAGGGGCGCTGGGATCTTTCGCATTTTTTCCCTAGTTTATATACTCTAGCTTCAAGGCAATTAATTAGAATGTGAGCGCATATTAGTGTAAGATAATCTTTTTTTCCCCAGGATAGTGTTTATGAAAGTGCAGGGACACCGAACTAGCGTAGATTTCTGGAAGAGGATTCATTGGAAGGAATAGTATACTGTAAAGAATAAGTATTTAATATATTTTTAATTTTTTCTATTTGGTTGGAGGAGCTGGAAAATGGGCTCCACGGAAAACAGCGGGGTGGGGCTGTTCTCAAAGCTAATCGTTTTTTTAATTACAGGGGGCATTATTGGAGAGACAATTTATTGGATGTGTCTCACAGGAAAGGGACGTCCAGGGACGTCAAAATGGCGCGTACTGGCAAAAAGTAATCTGTTTCTTTTCAGAGTAGTTGCTAGAAGTCCAGGGACGTCGATGTGGCGCGTTCTGGTTAAAAATCTTCTCTTTTTCATGGTAGTAAACAAAAATCCAGGTACGTTATTGTGACGCGTACTGGTATTAAAGTTTATTTTTCCCAGAATAAGTGAGCTGTACACAGAATTATGTTTGAGGAGAATGCAACAAATGCTATATTCGGTTGGTACTCATTACGTTTTTCTTCAATTCATTCATAAATATCTTTGAAACCAGTAAGATTAGGGAAAATTGTTAGATTTTTGTTTTTAGAGAATCGAATTTTCTACAGAAGATATCTCTCATCACTTCTCTCTAAATCCACTCCAGATCTCTTTCTCTACAGAATTAACTTTCGTCCGAAAAAATTTCCTCCATCTATGCTTCCGAGTTTCATCGTTTACAATAAAGTCTCTAAATGAGAGGTATAAAACTCTTTGCCTCGTTCTCTTCTCCATCGATTGCTTGTAATTATTTTCCAATAAGTAATTCCTATTAATCAATTCTAGGTTCCAAATTGATAACTGAAAAAGGTGCACTTCATTTGAAGAACTTGAAGCACTTGGAATCTCTCGATTCGTGGATATCCAAGAGGATTAACCGGCAAGGATTAATCGGATGAAATGGTGATTCAATATTGCAATGTGGTATAGTTACTAATTTCTTATTTATTTGATTGAAGAAGTTATATTAATATAATTTCGCTCTAATGGGAGTTTTTATCTGTGTTGCAGTAAATATATTCAAGTTTCTAAACATTTGATTACAGTTTGTCAAACTTTCAAGTAGAAAACATGCATTAATTTTTCTTTATTTTTATCAAATTTCACTTACTTGTCGAAATTTGAGTGTTTTACGCCTTTTGCAAAACGCTGAAATTTTCTTTTTCGGTGATATCTTCAATTCTATTGGTAGTAGTGACATGGGATTCTTCTCAAATAAAAGATGAACCCATTTCTCATTCATTTATGTGCTACTTTTTTTTTTTTGAAATACTCATAGGCCATTTTTTGAAAATAAATGTTTGCCCCATAGTTCGAAGATTGATCATCTTTTCAACCACTTGAATTCATAGGGAATGAGCTTATTTGTCATCCAAGATCAACCTGAGGGTGCTTTGACCAATAGACCCAGAGATACGTCCAGGAAACGGAAATTTTTGGAAAACAGACGAGTTTCACCTTGAAATCATGAGTAAAAAAAAGGATTTCTGAAAAAAAAATACTCCAAACAAAAAATGTCGTTTGAGATTATTATTTAATTACTCTATCTCACTTAGGCTCCGGAATATTCGAGAAAAAAAACTCGTGACGAAAGCAAATCGATTTGACTGAGAATTTTCTATCGATTAGGGGGAAGGAGGGGAAAATGGACACAAGGAGTAAAAGAGACATGTATTAGTTTTGGTATTTTATACTATGGAAATTGGTCGAAATTGATCGAAATATTGGAGTTAGGTTCTTTCTGATGATTCCTTTGAGAAGCTGAGGAAATTTCACATGGGAATCATATGTCAGGAGTTATTTTTTTTTATTTCCAAAGAATTTCGTTTTTCGCGAAAGATTTGGAGATGAAATCCTTGTTTTTTTTTTAATTTTAGATTTCCGGGAATATCTCTGGTTGTTTTGGTCGTAGCCATCTGGTTGATCTTGAATAGGAGGTGAGCTCTTTTCCCATCGATTGATGTGGTTTGAAGGGAAAATTAGCAATTTTTCGAGTACTAATAGGGCGAAAACTGATTTTAAAAAAATTGCGTATAAATATTTGAAAAATTGATTGAAAAAAAAAATTTGAACTACATGAATTGATGAGCAATTAGCTCATCTTTCATCCGAGATGAACCTCAGGTCGTTGCCACGAACAGAACTGGAGAAATCGCCGAAAAAGTAAATTTTCCGATTTTCGGAAGGAGTACTCTTTCAAAACTTGGCCATATAATTGAAATTTTCCAGAAAATGAAAAAAAAATTTTTTGACACATGTTTTCAAACCAGAATGTTCTTAGCTCTCCAATTAAATCATTGAAAATCTCTATCTTCGAACCCTTCAATTGAAATGTCCATTTTACCTCATTTTCCCCTATAATTTACTCAATCATCTCTAATTTTTCTCTTCATCAATAGTATGAACTCTGTACCGCTGATGAGATGATCACGGACAGCGATAGTAAACAGCAGATCAATGAATTTAATTGGCCAAGGAAGTGCAAGGCTCTCTAGTCGAAATCAATTGGATCCAACTCCTCAAGAACTTTCTGTCAAAGACACAGACCGAACTATAGATATTGCGGCTGCTGAATGTAAGTATTATCACGAACAATAGGATAAAAATTACGATACTAAAAATAGTAGACCTCTCACAATCTTTAGATTTTTTATTTTCGTTCAAACAATAAATTATAAAATAACATAAAAAATGAACACATAGGAAAAGTTCAAAAGTCTAAATGTGCGAATTCTTTCAAGATTTTTCTCATTTAAAATTTAATATAATTTATTCCTCTAAAAAATTCAAAAAAAATGTTGAATGTCTGCTCATTTCATTTTTATTATTAAATCATACTGAAAATAGCAGACACTTCGCAGTTTCGAGATTTTCTATTTTCGTTTAAACAATAAATTATAGAATAAAATCAAAAATAAACACATGGGAAAAAGTCAAAAGTTTAAATGTGCGAAATCTTTCAAGATTTTTCTTATTTAAAATTTTGTATTGTTTATTCATCTAAAAAACTCAAAAAAAATTTTGAATGTCTGCTCATTTCATTATTATTATTAAATCATACTGAAAATAGCGGACATTCCTCAGTTTTTATATTTTTTTCTTCTAAAAAATAAATAATAAGATAAAACAAAAAATAAGTACATCAAAACAATTCACAAGTTCGGAAGTCTGAATTTTTTAAGTATTTTTTTCATAGTAATTTGTTTCTCTAAAAAAATGAAAATTTTTTTGAATGTGTTACTTCCGGAGGACTCTGATCCTCCTTTTAAAACGAACGTGACTGTGGTCTCTGTTTCGGGTCAAGACATACGTCTTTTACACCTGGGATCGAGACCAAGATCAAGAAAAATTTATTGTCCAATTTTTTGGTTCTCACCTTTTTGATTTTTTAGGATTAGGTAAGCCACAATAATTATGTTTAACAATGAACAAAACAACATTAATGTTAAATGCCAATTTATCCTGCCGAATAACATTCCAAACTATTGAAATCGGTTTACAATCTTTTATTCAATTAGTCTGACAACGTTTTATCTTATCGCACTATTGTCTCATTGAGTGGTTTAATTGTTACAATGTGTTTTAATAAACTCGGGTTACGCGATTGATTGATAAAGAGTTAGTTTGTAGTGTAATTTGAATTGTTAAATGATTTTTAAATGATTAAACTTATGGATTGACAATTTGTAATCCTTCGGAATTCACAATTTTTCAACTATCACCAATTAAATTTAGACAAAGATATAATTTTCAGATTAGAGACACAATTGCACGATAATTACTGTATTGTAAGATAATCACTGCTCAAAAACTCGGCTGGAAGTTAATTACTGCTCGAAAACTCGGCTGAAAGTTAATAACTGCTCAAAATCTCGGCAGGAAGTGTCTGTTCCAGGGCAGTGCATCCCCTTTTATTAGCTCTTGTTACTAAGGGCAGAAAGTGTCCCTGAGCTATCCCGGACTATGCATTGACCATATAAGGTAATGCGATAAAATTCCGAGCCGATTCTCGGTATTACAATTTTTTATAGGAGTATGAAAATGTGTTAGTCTTCCTCCCCACGGAGGGATTGCACTTGGCAATGGAATGCATCTATATCTATATATATGGGTCGCTCTTTGTCAGCACATTATTGATTAGTAAAGACAATGGTGAAAATTCCAACACAATGCGTAACGGACGCAGCTGTAAAAAATCAATACTTGCACAAATTCTTTAAGGAGTGTAATGAGACAGTTGGCCCATATATATATGTTGAGGGAGCATTTCGAGCACTTTTACTCAAGTATGATATATATATCATATTGGAAATGCTACCGCTCTTTCCCATGCGAGTCAATAACTCGTTCTACGGTCATTTATTAGGACATAACAAATGTCTGCTAATTTCCTTATCATCGAAAAATGATATTGAAAATAACAGATATCTTTTCACCTCACCCCTCCCAATTCTCCCCCTATTTTCCTTCGTGTGTTCAATTTTTAATGAGATAATAACGTATTTCAGAGTCTAATTGATAATGGATTCCCTGCAGAATGGATCTAACTGTCAAAGGAAATCTAGGAAGAGAGTGAGAACTTTGTTGGAGCTGGAAAAATTGAAGCGTGAAAGTATGGAGTTGCAGAGACACCAAATACGCTTCAAAGTGAGTAAATCAAACATGATATAACCACCATCAAGGTGTTTTCAATTAAGAATAGTCAAGGTAATAAATATTAAATTGAGTTTTTTTTCAGTCTCCTGTGCAGCACTGGCTCAGCAGTCGATCAAGATGAAGGAGACGATAGTTCCCTTTGCTTTTCTTCACAATCATTGAGTGATAATTTCCTGAATGAGACTAGCAATGAGGAGCCCATGGAGATGGACACTCAAGCTGACGACACATCACCAGCACCGCCTGCACACAACATAAGCGATCTGATCATTGCAAATACTGAAGCTAATGGAACCAGCGAAACGCATCAGTACTAGCTGCAGCCGATGAAGAATGGGAGCAGTATCCAATAAGCTGGACTGACAATGGGCTCTGATGCAAAACAGATGCGTCATCTCAATTTCATTATGATTATTACCCCGATAACCAGCTGACGAGTATAATACTAGTACACTACTAGTACTCCGTGCTAAATGATAGTACGGTATACTGGTACGGTGTGTGCCACTTACCTGTGTATTATACGAGTATTTTACCAGTACGCCGTAGCAGTACGATATACTTACATCTTACTGGTACGATACTAAGCATGATACTAGTATTGCATAGTACGCCAACGTATGCCCGTACCAAATCCTACCCCACCCTCGCTTCCACCCCCTTGTTTCCCACAGCAATTTATTAATTAAAAAATAAAATATATTGAAAAATGATGAATATTCTTTTATTAAATAGAAATATACAAAATAATGTAATTTTTATACAATAATATAACTATTAGGGATGAAATTAAAATAATTAAAATAAATGCGATTCTCATAAAATAACTAAATTTGGATAATATCAATAATTATATTCGTGAATGATTGATTGAAAAAAAAAAAGTAAAACAAAACCTATTCTATATTGAAAATCAGGAAAACTAATTTTTTTGTTCATTCTCATCATCGCAATGCCTCGAAAACGGATCTCTTGAACATTTTCTGAAACAGAAAGAAAATATTATTGGCAGTACACGGTTTTCGGCGGTCCCTGGACTTCTCTAATTTCACCTGAAACTGAAAAAACAATAATCATTCCCAGTAAATGTCTTTTGAACGTCCCTGGACTTTTCAAAATTATCCTGAGAATGAAAAAAATAATTATTGCCAGTACACGCCTCTGAGACGTCCCTGGACTTTTATAATTGATTTTGAAAATGAAAAACTATAATTATTGCCAGTACGCGTCTCTCAGACGTCCCTGGACTTTTTAAAAATATCCTGAAAATAAGAAAACAATGATTATCGCCAGTACGCGTTTCTGGAACGTCCCTGGACTTTTCAAAAATATCCTGAAAATGAAGAAACAATAATTATTGCCAGTACACGCCTCTTAGACGTCCCTGGACTTTTCTAATTACTCCTGAAAATAAAAAAACAATAATTATCGCCAGTACGCGTCTCTCAGACGTCCCTGGACTTTTCAAAAATATCCTGAAAATGAAAAAAACAATGATTATTGCCAGTACGCGTCTCTTAGACGTCCCTGGACTTTTCAAAAATATCCTAAAAATAAAGAAACAATAATTATTGCCAGTACACGCCGCTTAGACGTCCCTGGACTTTTATAATTACTCCTGAAAATAAAGAAACAATAATTATCGCCAGTACGCGTCTCTCAGACGTCCCTAGACTTTTCTAATTCATCCTAAAACTAAAGAAACAACAAATATCACCAGTACGCGTCTCTGAGACGTCCCTGGACTTTCCGAAATTATCCTGAAAATGAAAAAATAATAATTATTGCCAGTACACGCCTCTGAGACGTCCCTGGACTCTTCCAAATTATCCTGAAAATAAAAAAACAATAATTATCGCCAGTACGCGTTTCTGGAACGTCCCTGGACTTTTCAAAAATATCCTGAAAATAAAAAAAAAATAATTATTGCTACTACGCGTCTCTAAGATGTCCCTGGACTTTTCAAAATTATCCTGAAAATGATAAAACAATAATTATTGGCAGTACACGCCTTTGAGACGTCCCTGGACTTCTCAAATTTATCCTGGAAATAAAAAAACAATAATTATCGCCAGTACGCATCTCTAGGACGTCCCTGGACTTTTCTAATTTATCCTGAAAATGAAAAAACAATAATTATTGCCAGTACGCTTCTCTGGAACGTCCCTGGGCTTTTCTAATTGATTCTGAAAATAAAAAAACATAATTATTGCCAGTACGCATCTCTAGGACATCCCTGATCTCTTCTAATTTATCCTGAAAATGAAAAAAACAATAATTATCGCCAGTACGCGTCTTTGAGACGTCCCTGGACTCTTCAAAATTATCCTGCAAATAAAAAAACAATAATTATTGCCAGTACGCGTCTCTAGGACGTCCCTGGACTTTTCAAATTGATCCTGAAAATGAAAAAACAATAATTATCGCCAGTACATGCCTCTGAGACGTCCCTGGACTTTTCAAAATTATGCTAAAAATGAAAAAACCATGATTTTCACCAGTACGGGCCTCTTGGACGTCCCTGAACTTTTCGAAATTATCCTGAAAATAAAAAAAAAATAATTATTGCCAGTAAGCGTCTTTTGACCACCCCTGGACTTTTCTGATGAATCCTGAAACAAAAAAAACAATAATTATTTCCAGTACGTGGCTTTCGGACGTCCCTGGACTTTTTCAAACCACTCTAAAAAATTGAAAATCTTATTTCTGGCCAGTATGCGCTTTTTGTACGAACCTAGACCTTTCAAAATTATGCTGAGAATGAAAAAACCATGATTTTCGCCAGTACGCACCTCTTGGACGTCCCTGGACTTTTCAAAATTATCCTGAAAATGAAAAAACAATAATTATCGCCAGTACGCGTCTCTTAGACGTCCCTGGACCTTTCTAATTACTCCTGAAAATAAAAAAAAAATAATTATTGCCAGTACACGTCTCTTAGACGTCCCTGGACTTTTCAAAATTACCCTAAAATGAAAAAACAATAATTATTGCCAGTACACGTCTTTGAGACGTCCCTGGACTCTGAAAATTAATTTTTGAAATGAAAAACTATAATTATTGCCAGTAAGCGTCTCTCAGACGTCCCTGGACTTTTCAAAAATATCCTGAAAATAAAAAAACAATAATTATTGCCAGTACGCGTCTCTTAGACGTCCCTGGACTTTTATAATTAATTTTGACGATGAAAAACTATAATTATTGCCAGTACGCGTCTCTCAGACGTCACTGGACTTTTCTAATTCATCCTAAAACTAAAACAAGCAGAGTCGTTATATCCCGTGCGTTATTCGCAAACCCCACTCCTTACGCGACATTTAATATTTTGCCAATTCGATTGGCAAAATGCTTCCGAATGAAATTTTTTTTTTTGTTTTTTTTTTTCATTTTTTTTTCGAATGAAATTTAAGACGGTATTCATGAAATTACTATTTATATTTTTCATTATTCCAAATGCAGTAACAAAACATGATCTTCTCAACAAATATGTACTTATGAGGACAAATTCAATGATGGTTCGATCTTTGGTGAACTTTTTTATTCATTTTTTCAAAAAAAAAAAAACAATCCATTTTTCAATCAAAAATGGAAGACCCTACGACAAATCCGAAAAAAATGGAATCGGGTTCCAAATAGGATTCCTATTCTTTCCGATTGTCGTCAGAAGAAAATGTACTCATTTGGTAGAAAAAATTGTCTATTTTCGAATGGTGAAATAAAAAATAGTAGTGTTCCTAGGGAGGAAGCTAAGAAAAACTGTGATTTTTGAAAAAAACTAAGTTATCGAAAACTCTTACAAGAGACTGCCTCAGAAAAATCTGAAATTCTCACCATTTATGGGGCAAATTGAGATGAATCTTTTAAGCTGAACTTGGGCGAAATCGCTCCAGTAGCTTTCGAGATATAATCTCTTTTCATAAAATGGTTTTTGTGCAATATCTCAGAAACTACTGGACCGATTTCGCCCAATTTCAATACCAAACTTTTCGTTCATTAGATGCACAAACCCACGAAATTGGGAGTCTCTAACTCAAATAGTTTTTGAGCTATCGTGTATACAAAATTCAGGATAAAAAACACTGTAATTGAAATTATCCGCAAACGAAGAATCGCAGCAAAATTTACCCCGAGTGAAAATTGTGTGTTCAAATGAGATGAATTTCATCGCTAAGAGCGGGGGCTGTAAATCAATTTTTCGCGGAGAAAAATCGAAAAAACGATTTTTCGAAAATTTGATTTTTCTCGAAAAGTACTCAACCGATTTTGCTCAAATTTCACGGAGAGCAATTTGCATGGGGAGAGAAAGTACTGTTAAATTTTCAGGTCACCAAGTATTACCGTTCCGGAGCAATGAGCTGATATCTGTCACACAAACACACACACACACATACATACAGACATTTTTTAAAAATGTCATTTCTCGACGTTTTGGAACATTCTGAGTCATATTCCGATGGAATCTCGAGATCGAAAAGAATCGCGTTTACAATGCTTCCATTCGGAAGCAAAAACAACAAATATTGCCAGTACGCGCCTCTGAGACGTCCCTAGACTTTCCAAAATTATCCTAGAAATAAAAAAATAATAATTATTGTCAGTACACGCCACTGAGACGACCCTGGACTTTTAAAAATTATCCTGAAAATGAGAAAACAATAATTATCGCCAGTACGCGCCTTTGAGACGTGCCTGGACTTTTTGAAACTAGCTTGAATATCAAAAAAATAATGTTAATTGCCAATAGGCGTCTCTTGGACGTCCTTTAACTTTTTTAAATGATCCTGAAAGTAAGGAGATATCGATCTAATAATATCATGGAAAGGGCCCCAACCCCGCCTTTTCCTGTGAGACACATCCACTAAATTGTCTCTCCAATCATTTTTCCTGTAAAAAAATAAACGAATTAGTATTGAAAACAGCCCCAGCCCCGCTGATTTCTGTGAAGCTCATTCTACAGCTCCTCCAACCAAATTGAAAATAAAAGTTTACGTTATACTTATTCATCCGCCTGATCTCCCAGCAAATCTTCCTCCAGTAGCACCTCCTCTCGGTCATCTCCTGCATTGTCCCCGGGCAGCTGCTGATCTTCTGGATTCAGTGGGGGTGGCTGCTCGGGCTGATCACGGTGCGACGGTCTGAACCGTTGACGTTGGTGTGGTGGTTCTCCTTCAGCAGGTCCACGAGGAAAATGTCTGCAGCGCCATCAAGTTTCCATGGCCTTCTTGGCTCTGACCATGTCAGTTTTGAAGGTGAGAGCATCCGGACCTTCGAATTTCTGGCTCATCTCCATGGCTTCTGAAAAAACACAAGGATCATGATCAATCTAGATAGGTTCAATTACAGAAAAGGGATACCAGATGTATAATTTCTCATCACGACAGGCATCAACGAATTTGGTTTCCGCCAGAGCCAACTTCTGCGTCTGAGGGACACCTCCCCAGGTCATGTGTGGTGTTACTTCTTCATTTTCAGTGAACGCCTCTTCAAAGAAATTGCTCGCACAATCTGCCGGATTAAGAAGCCCCAGATTGAGGAAGTAGCCGACCAGCTGCCGATACGTTGCATCATCGGCGCCGTCAAATCTCTCGAGATCTTCTCGAGTGCGAAAAGGCAACTGTGCTGGCAGTTCCTCTGCTCTTCCCAACAGTTGACTCCTGCATTCCTGCAACATCCTAGTGTTGGCTGCCAGCTCTTCTCTCAGACGAGCGACCTCTTGCTCTACACGAGTGTTGCGCTGCTCCATATGATCCATCAGAGCTAACCTAGAATGATATGATCTCTCATGCATTATAAATGGAATAAGTGCAGAATCTGCGATATACTTACGCCCATGCAGGAGCATCGGCCATAGCCTGAAGATTTTCAGCTGCTGGTGGTGCTGCTGCTTCCGCGACTCTCAGCTGCTCAGCCTCTTCTGCTCTTCTCCGGAGAAGTGTTGCCTCAGCTTCTTCTTCTGCTACTCCCTGCTGACGTGCTGCCTCGGCTTCTCTTTCTGCTGTTTCCTGAAGACGTGCTTCCTCGACCTCTGCTTCTACCTAGCGACGTACCTCTTCCAGTGCAGCTTGCGCTGCTGCTGCCGCGGCTGTGGCCCTCTGTAGCTGCTCTGCTGCTGTGAATGTTGGACTCTGTGGTGTACCTGAAACATTTCTCAAAGTTGCGGAAGGGACTGCTTGGGGATGGAAAATTGGAGGTTGGACGGGACTATGATTGCTGGAAAGTGATTGTCGCAATCGATTAAGATCATTCTGCAAATGCAAAGTGCCATCACGAATTGTGGGAATAGTGCCATGATTGGTTCCTCTGCCTCCTCCTCCACGTCCTCCTCCTTGACCACGATTGATCGCTCGACCACCGCTCCTGCCTCTCATCATCTGGAAATTCAGAAAATCGTATTCTATGCCATACAAATGGAAATAGGTACAAAGAAAAACTAGCAATCGACAGAGAGCGTGTGACTGGGCTGGAGAAAGTTCGGGACAAGTGTCATGAGTAATAGAACAGTTCGGAAGTGCTGCCCGGAGATAATTAAAGCCATTCGTAATTCCTGCCTAAAATAATCCCAAACGAGTAAACTCGAAGACATTTCCAATGACCGTTTGTACAACTCTAACCAACTCTCTTTCACTGCTAGAGGTGGGCATAAAACAACGCTTAAATTTTGCGCAATAGCTCCTTGACTCCGAACATCTTTCAAATTAAATTATGTCTAACGAAGCTCCGAAAAGTTAGCAAACCAGGGTGTTTTGATCGACCCTAAATTTTTGGGGAATTAGGGGCTTTTTGGGTGCTTTTTTTCTGCGCAAACGAAAAATTTTCTGCTTTTACGGTTTTGGAGGAAATTCATTTTGAAAATTTTGACCGTTTATTTAGCAGACCAGTATGGTCGGAGGTAGATATCGACGACATGAAAATCAATAACTTTTTAGGTGCTACTTTTCTGCGCAAAAAAATTTTTTTTTTTTTGTAAATTAAATTAATTAAATTATTAATTACAGTACTAATGGAACAGAAATGAGAGAAATAATCATGCAACTTCATTGACAGCTCAGAAAAATAAAGTGCTTTGCATTGAAGCTTAACTGAAATTTTCTGCTTAACTCTAAATACACTTAGTTGATCGGGATACCCAATACACTCATAGCATTGGGCCCAAAATGTATGGAGTACTTCCAAAAGTCAATGTACTCATCAGAATAATTAAGTGCTCTGAATTCCAGCCAGCTGAGAATTTTCTGCTCGGACGCAAATACCCAGAACTAATAAGATTGCCCAATGCACTCATAGCATTGGGCCCAAAGTGTAACGGACGCTCCTAACTGTCTATATACGCAAGAAAATAATTAAGTGCTCTGCATTACGGCCAGCGCAAGATTTTCTGCTCGAGTGCAAATACCCTGAACTGATGAGAATACTCAGGCGGCTTAGAGCATTGGGCCCAAAGTGTATGGAACACTTCCAAAAGTCAATGCACTCATCAGAAAAATTAAGTGGTCTCAATTCCAGCCAGCTGAGAATTTTCTGCTCAGTCGCAAATACCCACAACGAGGGAGATAACCCAATCAACTCATAGCATCGGGCCCAAAGTGTATGGGAAACTTTCATTCGTCCATGTAGCCATCAGAATAATTGAGTGCTCGACTTCCTGGCCAGCTTAGACTTTTCTGCTCAAATCTAAATACCCAAAACTGATAAGAATACCTAAGGAACGCATAGCATTGGGCCCGGAGTGCGTGGAGCACTTTCAAAAATTCACATATTCTCCGAAATAATTAAGTGCTCGGCATTACGGCCAGCACAGAATTTTCTGCCCTAGTGTAAATACCCGAATACTATAAGAATACTCAGGTGGCTCATAGCATTGGGCCCAAAGTGTATGAAGTACTTCCAAAAGTCAATGTACTTATCAGAATAATTAAGTGCTCTGAATTCCAGCCAGCTGAGAATTTTCTGCTCAGTCGCAAATACCCAGATCTAAGGAGAATACTCAATGAACTCATAGCATCGTGCCCAAAGTGTATGGGCACTTTCAATCGTCCATGTAGCCATCAGAATAATTGGGTGCTCGACTTTTCAGTCAGCTTGGACTTTTCTGCTCAAATCTAAATACCTAGAACTGATAAGAATACCCAGGGAACGCATAGCATTGGGCCCAAAGTGCATGGAGCACTTTCAAGAGTCCACGTAGCTTCAGAATCATTAAGTGCTCTGCATTTCAGCTGGCTGAGAATTTTCTGCTCGAACGCAAATACCCAGAACTAATAAGAATGCCCAATGCACTCACAGCATTGGGCCCAAAGTGTAACGGAAGCTCCTAACTGTCTATATACGCATGAAAATAATCAAGTGCTCTGCAGGACGGCCAGTGCAGAATTCTCGGCTCGAGTGCAAATACCCGGAACTAATAAGAATACTCAAGGAATAAGGAGCTTTTTAGGTGCTATTTTTCTGCGCTAATTAAAAATTTTCTGCTTTAACGGTTTCGGAGAAAAATAATGTTGAAAATCAGAAACGTTCATCCAGCAGACCAGTATAATCGAATAAAAATTTCAACAACATGGAAATTCATCAATATTTAGGTTCTAATTTTCTGCCCAATTTTTTTTTTTTTGTAAATTTAATCAATTCAATCATTAAGAATAACAATAATGTAGCCAAAATGGGATGAATGACTCCAGAGCTTCACTAACAGCTCAGAGAAATGAAGTGCTTTGCGTTGCAGCTGTTTTAAAATTTTCTGCTGCACTGCAAATACATTTTTTCGGGAGAAAAGGCCGATGAATCTATAATATCACTCCGTCTGTGGTCGAGTGACCATGGATCAGTTGTTTCCGCATCACAAAAATTAGGTGCTCTTCATTTCAATCGATTACGAACTTTCTGTGCTACATTGAATACATTTCAATGATGCAAGTACGCAATGCACTTCAATAATTCAACTCAAAGTATGCGCATGACCGCCAATCGTCTTTGTATGCATCATCGAAATTAAGTGTTCTCCATTTCAGTTAATTGCAAATTTTCTGCGCCATTTTAAATACGTCGTGATGATGCAAATACAAGATACACTCGAATAATTGAATTTAGAGTGTACGAATAACCATCAGTCGTCTTCGTATGTTTCCCGAAAATTAAGTGCTCTTCATTTCAATCTTTTAGGAATTTTCTGCGCAATATAAGAGACATGTAACCAATGCGAGTACACGATGCACTTGAATAGTGGGACTCAAAGTATATTAGTGACCTTCAGTTATCTTCGTATGCATCCGAAAAATTAAGTGCTCCCTATTCCAGTCAATTGCAAATTTTCTGCACCACTTTAAATACGTCTCAGTGATTCAAATATGCGATGCACTCGAACAATCGAACTAAGAGTATACGAATGATCATCAGTCGTTTTTGTATGCATCAGAAAAATTAAGTGCTCTTCATTCCAATCTGTTGTGAATTTTCTGCACAGTATTAGATTCATTTAACCAATGCAAGTCCACGATGCACTTGAATAGTCGGACTCAAAGTATATAAGTGACCTTCAGTCATCTTCGTATGCACCCGAAAAATTAAGTGCTCCCCATTCCATCAAATTGCTAATTTTCTGCGCCATTCTGAATACGTCTTGATGATGGGAATACGCGATGCACTCCAATAGTTGAACTCAGAGTATGCCCGAGTCAAAAATTTCAGCCTCATTTCGGCCTCATACTGAGGTTCGGGCTGAGGTTGATGAGACTAAAATGAGGCTCTTGGCATAGGAAAAATGTATTGCATCTACGGTCTCATATCACCCTCAGATTGCTCAGTATTTCCTTTTTAGACGTCCAGAGGCTGATATGAGGCTTAGCTGTACAGCCGGAAAAGAGCCTCTTGGACCTCAAAATTCATTTTCGCGTTGCCCCTTACCTCTCTCCCTCCCCTTTGTATTCACTGCTTTCAAAATAAATCTCAAAAATTATGAATTAAAAAAATCATTATTATTTGTTTCTTGATGACATTTTCTATTCGGAAAAAGTATACATGTGAATTTTACATTTCATATAATCATATAATGAAAATGAGAGCAATTACAAAACTGTATATAAGAGTCCTGGAGGAGCACCTATCATGGCATGTTTCTTTGTCCACTTGATCGTGATTAGGGGCTGAAATATGAATTGAAAATGGATGTTGATTTCATGTTATTAGATTTTAAAAAACATCTCGCAAACTGCGTGAGATAGAGTGATTTAGCCTCAATCTTTTCTTGTAGCTCTTCAAATGTTCTACAAGGAAGCTTGAACGTATCGCTTAGTTTCCGAGATATTCCTAAAAACCTATTGACAATAAATATGAACTTTCCTTTTTTTTTCAAATATTTTTGTCAACAATTTTTTGAGGATATCTTGGAAATTAAGCAAGATCAAGCGATTTCACCCTTGCCTTTTTTGCCGAGCATTTCAAGAGCTACAAACAAAATTCATGAGAAAATCGTCCTATCTTGCTTAGTTTCCAAGATATTTTCAAAAAATATCGCTGAAGCCAGCGTCTAATTAAAAATTTCCTGCTTTAACGGTTTCGGAGAAGAATAATTTCGAAAATCAGAAACGTCCATCTAGCGGACCAGTATAATCGAATGAAAATTTCATACAACATGGAAATTCATAAATATTTAGGTCCTAATTTTCTGCCCAATTTTTTTTTTTTTTGTAAATTTAATCAATTCAATTATTAAGAATGACAATAATGTAGCCAAAATGGGAAGAATGACTCCAGAGCTTCACTCACAGCTCAGAGAAATGAAGTGCTTTGCGTTGCAGCTGTTCTAAAATTTTCTGCTGCACTGCAAATACATTTTTTCGGGGAAAAAGGCCGATGAATCTATGATATCACTCCGTCTGTGGTCGAGTGACCATGAATCAGTTGTTTCCGCATCAGAAAAATTAGGTGCTCTCCATTTCAATCGATTACGAATTTTCTGCGCTACATTGAATACGTTTCAATGATGCAAGTACGCAATGCACTTGAATAATCCAACTCAATGTATGTGCATGACCGTCATTCGTCTTTGTATGCATCATCAAAATTAAGTGCTCCCCATTTCAGTTAATTGCAAATTTTCTTCGGCATTTTAAATACGTCTTGATGATGCACATACACAATGCACTCGAACAATTGAACTAAGAGTATACGAATGACCATCAGTCGTCTTTTTATGCATCAGAAAAATTAAGTGCTCTTCATTACAATCTGTTGTGAATTTTCTGCACAGTATTGAATTCATTTAACCAATGCAAGTCCACGATGCACTTGAATAGTCGGACTCAAAGTATATAAGTGACCTTCAGTCATCTTCGTATGCATCCGAAAAATTGAGTGCTCTTCATTCCAATCTGTTAGGAATTTTCTGCGTAATATTGGATCCATTCAACCAATGCGAGTACACGATGCACTTGAATAGTCGAACTCAAAGTATATAAGTGACCTTCAGTCATCTTCTTATGCATCCGAAAAATCAAGTGCTCCCCATTTCGGTCAATTGCGAATTTTCCGCACCACTTTGAATACGTCTCAATGATTCGAATACGCGATGCACTCGAACAATAGAACTAAGAGTATACGAATGACCATCAGTCGTCTTTGTATGCATCAGAAAAATTAAGTGCTTTTCATTCCAATCTGTTAGGAATTTTCTGCGCAATATTAGATTCATGGAGAAGTTGAACTGAGAGTATACGAGTGACCTTCAGTCATCTTCGTATGCATCAGAAAAATTGAGTGCTCTTCATTTCAGTCGATTGCGAATTTTCTGCGCTACTTTGAATATGTTTTGATGATGCAAGTACGCAGTGCACTCGAATAATCGAACTTGGAAAATGCGAGTGAGCTCCAGTCATCTTCGCATGCATCAGAAGAATTGAGTGCTTCCTCTTTCAGTCCGTTGCAATCCTTCTGCGTCACTCAATTTTTTGAGGAGCACTCAATTTTTCTGATGCATACAAAGATGACGAATTGTCATTTGTATACTCTGAATTTGATTATTCAAGTGCATTGTGTATTTGCATCATTGATACGTCTTCACAGTAGCGCAGAAAATTTGCAACTGATTGAAATGAAGAGCGCTTGATTTTTGTAATGCATACGAAGACAACTGATGGTCATTCGTATATTCTTAGTTTAATTATTCGAGCGCATTACGTATTCGCATCATTAAGACGTATTTAAAGTGGTGCAGAAAATTCGCAATTGACTGAAATGGGGAGTACTTAATTTTCCGGATGCATACGAAGATGACTGACGGTTACTTATATACTCTGGGTCCGACTATTCAAATGCATCATGTACTCGCATTAGTTAAATGTATCTAATATTGCGCAGAAAATTTCTAACAGATTGGAATGAAGAGCACTTAATTTTTCAGATGGATACAAAGACGACTGATGGTCATTTGTATACTCTAAGTTTATCTACTCAAGCGCATTATGTACTCGCATTGGTGGGATGTATCTGATATTGTGCAGAAAATTTCTGATAGACTGGGATGAAGAGCACTTAATTTTTCTGATGCATACAAAGACGACTGATGGTCATTCGTATACTCTTAGTTCAACTATTCGAGTGCATCTTGTATCTGCATCATCAAGACGTATGAAGTGGTGCAGAAAATTCGCGATTTCTGGAATGGGGAGCACTTAATTTATCGGATGCATACAAACATGACTGATGGTCGCTCGCACCCGAGTCGAAGATTTCAGCCTCGAAATAGACCTCATTACTCTCATTCAACCTCTAACTGCCCTCGTAGACCGCTGAGAACTCAGATGTGAGGCTCAGGTGAGACTCAAGAGCACTTGGAACCATATTTGAGCCTCCGCAGTCTCTTTCCTACAGCCATCCATACTTTTTTGGATATCCGAAATCTCGTTAACCTCAGATGAGCCTCAATACACTCTTTTTCTCAATTGTTCCCATCGCAGTCCTCGGTCGACTCTTTTTGAAAGCCCATCGAGCAGGGCTGTCAATCTTCTCCATACTTTCTCCCAATTTTTTCTAACAGCATTCCGTTGCAGTAAACACATGTGCGCCTAGAAGCCGTACAATGCAACGTTGTTCTTTCTCAACAAAACTTGTCAACCATTTTCAGAGAAAAGAATATTTTCGTTTACCCTTCAGTAGCCAGTTGAACTCCAGCTCGGACACATCGTTTACTTAGCGGGCTTCATCGAGTCAATTGTCTATTCCGTTTTAAATTAAAATTATAAATATCATTTGACTATGACTGCAAATTTCAAGTGTGTTATGCGATAGATAAGTGTTGAATGACGGTACGGCAAATTTAAAAAAGATCCAGTCAATTCACGAAAACCAATGTTAATGCTCATTTATTGGGTGAATATTCCTAAAAAGGACGTTACTTCAGTGAAATTCGTAGGGAAGAATCACTCAAGTGTGGGTGATATGAGAACTCTTCCATGGGAGGACAAAGCAAGTGGACAAACGATAAAGAATGACGCAAAAGTGCTCGCATTTGGTGGGGAGCTCACTCTTGTAAATTTTAATTCTTCGATTTCATGGATTACCACACTTCATACGATTCTGCCCTAATCGTTTTTTGTAGCTCTCGAAATTCTTTACAGAAAAAATGGAGCCAGAATTGCCCTTCCTTCGTTATACTCGAGATATTGAAAGAAAACCGATCATAAAATCCAATCAGTTTAAATGAAATAGACTTATTCAAAAAAAAAATGACTCTCTATTTCAATGACTTTTTAGGATGTCGCTGAAGCCAGCGTCGAAAACATCGTCGAAAAAATCCTCAGAAATTTGGGCCTAATGACTGCTACGATTTATCCATATTTAAGAGATAATATTCAATAACTTTGGCGATATGGCGAATAAAGGCATGAAATTTTTTTGTGTAACACCTGAAAATGTTTACGAGCCCTTAGTTTTGGGAATTCGCGGGAGATGACAAGAGCGGGTGTTATAATTTTTTTCCATCGTCACACCATAGATTTCGCGATTCTATAAGCTATATCTTCTTCTCTATGGCGAATTAAGGCGTGAAATTTTTTTATGTGATACTTAAAGGTGTGTACGAGCCCTCAGTTCAGGGGGACTTATAACGAATAAAATCCCGAAATCTATGGTGTGACGGTGAAAAAAAATTCTAACACCCCCCTTCTTGTAACCTCTCCTGAATTTCCGAAACCGGGGGCTCCCAAATACTCTCAGGTATTACACAAAAAAATTTCATGCCTTTATTCGCCATATCGCCAAAGTTATTGAATATTATCTCTTAAATATGGATAAATCGTAGCAGTCATTAGGCCCAAATTTCTGAGGATGTTTTCGACGATGTTTTCGACGCTGGCTTCAGCGACATTCTAAAAAGTCATTGAAATAGAGAGTCATTTTTTTTTGAATAAGTCTATTTCATTTAAACTGATTGGATTTTATGATCGGTTTTCTTTCAATATCTCGAGTATAACGAAGGAAGGGCAATTCTGGCTCCATTTTTTCTGTAAAGAATTTCGAGAGCTACAAAAAACGATTAGGGCAGAATCGTATGAAGTGTGGTAATCCATGAAATCGAAGAATTAAAATTTACAAGAGTGAGCTCCCCACCAAATGCGAGCACTTTTGCGTCATTCTTTATCGTTTGTCCACTTGCTTTGTCCTCCCATGGAAGAGTTCTCATATCACCCACACTTGAGTGATTCTTTCCTACGAATTTCACTGAAGTAACGTCCTTTTTAGGAATATTCACCCAATAAATGAGCATTAACATTGGTTTTCGTGAATTGACTGGATCTTTTTTAAATTTGCCGTACCGTCATTCAACACTTATCTATCGCATAACACACTTGAAATTTGCAGTCATAGTCAAATGATATTTATAATTTTAATTTAAAACGGAATAGACAATTGATTCGATGAAGCCCGCTAAGTAAACGATGTGTCCGAGGTGGAGTTCAACTGGCTACTGAAGGGTAAACGAAAATATTCTTTTCTCTGAAAATGGTTGACAAGTTTTGTTGAGAAAGAACAACGTTGCATTGTACGGCTTCTAGGCGCACATGTGTTCACTGCAACGGAATGCTGTTAGAAAAAATTGGGAGAAAGTATGGAGAAGATTTACAGCCCTGCTCGATGGGCTTTCAAAAAGAGTCGACCGAGGACTGCGATGGGAACAATTGAGAAAAATAGTGTATTGAGGCTCATCTGAGGTTAACGAGATTTCGGATATCCGAAAAAGTATGGATGGCTGTAGGAAAGAGACTGCGGAGGCTCAAATATGGTTCCAAGTGCTCTTGAGTCTCACCTGAGCCTCACATCTGAGTTCTCAGCGGTCTACGAGGGCAGTTAGAGGTTGAATGAGAGTAATGAGGTCTATTTCGAGGCTGAAATCTTCGACTCGGGTGCGAGCGACCATCAGTCATGTTTGTATGCATCCGATAAATTAAGTGCTCCCCATTCCAGAAATCGCGAATTTTCTGCACCACTTCAAATACGTCTTGATGATGCAGATACACGATGAACTCGAATAGTTGAACTAAGAGTATACGAATGACCATCAGTCGTCTTTGTATGCATCAGAAAAATTAAGTGCTCTTCATCCCAGTCTATCAGAAATTTTCTGCACAATATCAGATACATCCCACCAATGCGAGTACATAATGCGCTTGAGTAGATAAACTTAGAGTATACAAATGACCATCAGTCGTCTTTGTATCCATCTGAAAAATTAAGTGCTCTTCATTCCAATCTGTTAGAAATTTTCTGCGCAATATTAGATACATTTAACTGATGCGAGTACATGATGCATATGAATATTCGGACCCAGAGTATATAAGTAACCGTCAGTCATCTTCGTATGCATCCGGAAAATTAAGTACTCCCCATTTCAGTCAATTGCGAATTTTCTGCACCTTTTTAAATACGTCTTAATGATGCGAATACGTAATGCGTTCGAATAATTAAACTAAGAATATACGAATGACCATCAGTTGTCTTCGTATGCATCACAAAAATCAAGCGCTCTTCATTTCAATCAGTTGCAAATTTTCTGCGCTACTGTGAAGACGTATCAATGATGCAAATACACAATGCACTTGAATAATCAAATTCAGAGTATACAAATGACAATTCGTCATCTTTGTATGCATCAGAAAAATTGAGTGCTCCTCACTCCAGTGAATTGAGCTCTTCAAGCTCCTACTAAACCTGGACTGCAGTCGGTGATTCATTCTTCTGTCCAATCAATTTCACTAATTCCCCGACGAATTCCCTCTAACATACAAGGCTGTGGAAACGTTCACCACAACTGTTAACACATGTCTCAAGAACAGTCAGAGTGTACATGGCAATGGTGTAATTCTTTAAAGTTGCCCGAGTTGATTTTCGTTTAATTGCTTTCGCTGTGACGCTGAAAATTCGCAATCGACTGAAATGATGAGCACTTAATTTTTTTGATGCACACGAAAACTACTGATGGTCATTATATACTCTGAGTTGAATTATTCGAGTGCCTCGCATACTTGCATCATGACAACGTATTCAAAGTGACGCAGAAGGATTGCAACGGACTGAAAGAGGAAGCACTTAATTCTTCTGATGCATGCGAAGATGACTGGAGCTCACTCGCATTTTCCAAGTTTGATTATTCGAGTGCACTGCGTACTTGCATCATCAAAACATATTCAAAGTAGCGCAGAAAATTCGCAATCGACTGAAATGAAGAGCACTCAATTTTTCTGATGCATACGAGGATGACTGAAGGTCACTCGTATACTCTCAGTTCAACTTCTCCATGAATCTAATATTGCGCAGAAAATTCCTAACAGATTGGAATGAAAAGCACTTAATTTTTCTGATGCATACAAAGACGACTGATGGTCATTCGTATACTCTTAGTTCTATTGTTCGAGTGCATCGCGTGTTCGAATCATTGAGACGTATTCAAAGTGGTGCGGAAAATTCGCAATTGACCGAAATGGGGAGCACTTGATTTTTCGGATGCATAAGAAGATGACTGAAGGTCACTTATATACTTTGAGTTCGACTATTCAAGTGCATCGTGTACTCGCATTGGTTGAATGGATCCAATATTACGCAGAAAATTCCTAACAGATTGGAATGAAGAGCACTCAATTTTTCGGATGCATACGAAGATGACTGAAGGTCACTTATATACTTTGAGTCCGACTATTCAAGTGCATCGTGGACTTGCATTGGTTAAATGAATTCAATACTGTGCAGAAAATTCACAACAGATTGTAATGAAGAGCACTTAATTTTTCTGATGCATAAAAAGACGACTGATGGTCATTCGTATACTCTCAGTTCAATTGTTCGAGTGCATTGTGTATGTGCATCATCAAGACGTATTTAAAATGCCGAAGAAAATTTGCAATTAACTGAAATGGGGAGCACTTAATTTTGATGATGCATACAAAGACGAATGATGGTCATGCACATACATTGAGTTGGATTATTCAAGTGCATTGCGTACTTGCATCATTGAAACGTATTCAATGTAGCGCAGAAAATTCGTAATCGATTGAAATGGAGAGCACCTAATTTTTCTGATGCGGAAACAACTGATTCATGGTCACTCGACCACAGACGGAGTGATATCATAGATTCATCGGCCTTTTTCCCCGAAAAAATGTATTTGCAGTGCAGCAGAAAATTTTAGAACAGCTGCAACGCAAAGCACTTCATTTCTCTGAGCTGTGAGTGAAGCTCTGGAGTCATTCTTCCCATTTTGGCTACATTATTGTCATTCTTAATAATTGAATTTATTAAATTTACAAAAAAAAAAAAAATTGGGCAGAAAATTAGGACCTAAATATTTATGAATTTCCATGTTGTTGAAATTTTCATTCGATTATACTGGTCCGCTAGATGAACGTTTCTGATTTCCGAAATTATTCTTCTCCGAAACCGTTAAAGCAGAAAATTTTTAATTAGCGCAGAAAAATAGCACCTGAAAAGCCCCTTATTCCTTGAAAATTCTTATTAGTTCCGGGTATTTGCACTCGAGCCGAAAATTTCGCACTGGCCGTCATGCAGAGCACTAAATTCTTTTCATGTGTATGTAAACAGTTAGGAGCGTCTATTACACTTTGGGCCCTATGCTATGAGTGCATTGGGCATTCTTATTAGTTCTGGGTATTTGCGTCCGAGCAGAAAATTGTCAGCCGGCTGGAATGCCGAGCACTTAATGATTCTGAAGGGTACGTGAACTCTTGGAAGTGCTCCATGCATTTTGGGCCCAATGCTATGCGTTCCTTAGGTATTCTTATCAGTTCTGGGTATTTAGATTTGAGCAGAAAAGTCCAAGCTGACTGAAAAGTCAAGCACCCAATTATTCTGATGGCTACATGTAAAAATTACAGTGCCCCGTACACTTTGGGCCCGATGCTATGAGTTCATTAAGTATTCTCTTAGTTCTGGGTATTTGCGACCGAGCAGGAAATTCTCAGCTGGCTGGAATTCAGAGCACTTAATCATTCGGATGAGTACATTGACTTTCGGAAGTGCTCCGCACATTTTGTGCCCAATGCCATGAGCCACTTGAGTATTCTCATTAGTTCCGGGTATTTGCACTCGAGCAGAAAATTCTGCGCTGGCTGTAATGCAGAGCACTCGATTATTTTCATGCGTATATAGACAGTTAGGAGCGTTCCTTACACTTTGGGCCCAATGCTATGAGTCCATTGAGCATTCTTATTAGTTCTGGGTATTTGCATCCGAGCAGAAAATTCTCAGCCGGCTGAAATGCAGAGCACTTAATGATTCTGAAGATACGTGGACTCTTGAAAGTGCTCCATGCACTTTGGGCCCAATGCTATGCGTTCCCTAGGTATTTTTATCAGTTCTAGGTATTTAGATTTGAGCAGAAAAGTCCAAGCTGACTGAAAAGTCGAGCACCCAATTATTCTGATGGCTACATGGACGATTGAAAGTGCCCATACACTTTGGGCATGATGCTATGAGTTCATTGAGTATTCTCCTTAGATCTGGGTATTTGCGACTGAGCAGAAAATTCTCAGCTGGCCGGAATTCAGAGCACTTAATTATTCTGATAAGTACATTGACTGTTGGAAGTACTCCATACACTTTGGGCCCAATGCTATGTGCCACCTGAGTATTCTTATAGTATTCGGGTATTTACACTAGGGCAGAAAATTCTGCGCTGGCCGTAATGCAGAGCACTCAATTATTTTGGAGAATATGTGAATTTCTGAAAGTGCTCCACGCACTCCGGGCCCAATGCTATGCGCTCCTTAGGTATTCTTATCAGTTTTGGGTATTTAGATTTGAGCAGAGAAGTCTAAGCTGGCCAGGAAGTCGAGCACTCAATTATTCTGATGGCTACATGGACGAATGAAAGTGCCCCATACACTTTGGGCCCAATGCTATGAGTTGATTGGGTATTCTACTTAGTTCTGGGTATTTGCGACCGAGCAGAAAATTCTCAGCTGGCTGGAATTCAGAGCACTTAATTATTCGGATGAGTACATTGACTTTTGGAAGTGCTCCGTCCATTTTGGGCTCAATGCTATGAGCCACCTGAGTATTCTTATAGTATTCGGGTATTTGCACTAGGGCAGAAAATTCCGCGCTGGCCGTAATGCAGAGCACTCAATTACTTTCATGCGACTATAGACAGTTAAGAGCGTTCCTTACACTTCGAACCCAATGCTCTGAGTTCATTGGGCATTCTCATTAGTTCTGGGTCCTCGCGTCCGAGCAGAAAATTCTCAGCCGGCTGAAATGCAGAGCACTCAATTATTCTGGAGAATACGTGAATTTTTGACAGTGCTCCATGCACTCCGGGGCCAATGATATGCGTTCCCTAGATATTCTTATCGATTCTGGGTATTTAGATTTGAGCAGAAAAGTCTAAGCTGGCCAGGAAGTCAAGCACTCAATTATTCTGATGGCTACATGGACGAATGAAAAATTCCCATACACTTTGGGCCCGATGCTATGAGTTGATTGGGTTATCTCCTTAGTTGTGGGTATTTGCGACTGAGCAGAAAATTCTCAGCTGGCTGGAATTGAGAGCACTTAATTTTTCTGATGAGTGCATTGACTTTTGGAAGTGTTCCATACCCTTTGGGCCCAATGCTCTAAGCCGCCTGAGTATTCTCATCAGTTTAGGGTATTTGCACTCGAGCAGAAAATTTTGCGCTGGCCGTAATGCAGAGCACTTAATTATTTTCTTGCGTATATAGACAGTTAGGAGCGTCCGTTACACTTTGGGCCCAATGCTAGGAGTGCATTGGGCAATCTTATTAGTTCTGGGTATTTGCGTTCGAGCAGAAAATTCTCAGCAGGCCGAAATGCAGAGCACTTAATGATTCTGAAGGATACGTGGACTCTTGAAAGTGCTCCATGCACTTCGGGCCCAATGCTATGCGTTCCCTAGGTATTCTTATCAGTTCTAGGTATTCAGATTTGAGCAGAAAAGTCCAAGCTGACTGAAAAGTCGAGCACCCAATCATTCTGATGGCTACATGGACGAATGAAAGTGCCCCATACACTTTGGGCCCGATGCTATGAGTTCATTGGGTATTCTCCTCAGTTCTGAGTATTTGCGACCGAGCAGAAAATTCTCAGCTGGCTGGAATTCAGAGCACTTAATTATTCTGATGAGTACATTGACTTTTGGAAGTACTCCATACATTTTGGGCCCAATGATATGAGTGTATTGGGTATCCCGATCAACTAAGTGTATTTAGAGTTAAGCAGAAAATTTCAGATAAGCTTCAATGCAAAGCACTTTATTTTTCTGAGCTGTCACTGAAGCTGCATGATTATTTTCCCCATTTTTGTTCCATTAGTACTGTAATTAATAGTCTAATTAATTTAATCTACAAAAAAAAAAAAATTTTTTTGCGCAGAAAAGTAGCACCTAAAAAGTTATTGATTTTCATGTTGTCGAAATCTACCTCCGACCATACTGGTCTGCTAAATAAACGGTCAGAATTTTCAAAATGAATTTTCTCTAAAACCGTAAAAGCAGAAAATTTTTCGTTTGCGCAGAAAAAAAGCACCCAAAAAGCCCCTAATTCCCCAAAAATTTAGGGTCGATCAAAACACTGTTGCGCGTCACCACGCACAAAAAATAATAAGAATATTTTAAGTTTAATATTATTCTCAGAATCACACTCAACAATTTTCCCCAACATCTGGTGAGCAGCCTCTTCTGCACTTCCTTAATCCTACCTCAATATAACACTAGAATGAAACGTTCAAGACACTCACGAAACCTGTCCTCTTTCCCAAAAATGATTCATCGTTAATCCCAAGTAAGAAAATCATTTCTCCTCGTTAATCCCATGCAATAAAACTCCAAAAGAGTTTTTGGGTCCTCGTTAATCCCGTGCAATAAAAACTCGAAATGAACTTTGGGTTTTTCCTTGGGTCGTTTATGACCTGCAGCTGCAGCTAACATCGAAGACACTATCGCCACACATACCTCGAAACATCTGCCTTACTTGGGGAAAGGCCCAGTGGCCAGCAATAGGATCCCAACCTCCCTCATTTCCCTCTCTCCGCTTCACTACCTCAAAATCTAAAACCGATTCTGATTGGCTCGGCACCATTTCACCTTTGTACATATAAAGCAAACGATTTAGAACATAAGACAGTACCGAATACAACCTCTAAGGAGAACAACACTTGTACATATTTTAGTAAATAAAATCTAAGTCTTGTTTTCAAACACTTGTATTCAATCCAAGTCTCCTAGTCTCCAAATCAACCTTTCCTACCCAATCACATCTCACACATTTGAATTAGCTACATAAAGAACCAATTCGGCGTGTAGCAGTTTCCCTCAAGGTATCTCTGAGAAGGTCAGACTCTTGGAACTTACAACTCCAAGAGATTCAAACGAATAATACTTTGAGACGAAACAAACACCCTGGTTTGCTAACTTTTCGGAGCTATGATTTCCGAAGACCATAGTAGGAAGATCATCATGTTCAATTTGTTATTTTGTGGTTCTGAATATTTGAGTTTTGTGAAAGTTTTGAATTTGAAATTCTTTGGTTGTTTTGTAGAACACGATGGACTTTTTGAGGACATTAGATGATCGATAATTTGATTTTATTTATTGATGAAAAATTTTCGAATTTTATATCGAGACATTCACCTGATGTTATTTTATAATGAAGCAGAATAAGATATCGCATCTATGAATTTACGAAACGAGAATATGTTTTGTGGATTATTTTCGTTGTGATTTTTCTTTCACTTTCGTTCGATTTGAGGAATTAGTTCGAGGTTTTAATGAACAGTTTAATATTCTTTTAGTATTTCGTTTCGGCGATGATTTACTCCAATTGTATTGACGTTTTTGGAAAATACAAGAAAGTTGGAAATCAGAGTCACGTTACGAGTCGTACAGTTGAGCTCGTTTTGATTAACGACGAAAGTGAAATGACTAAATTATTCGCAGTTCAATTGCCATTGTGTTTAGCTGGCGAATGAGAATTTTTTTTTGTTGTTTTGAGAGAGATCGGAATTTGTGGATAATTTCGTAATAGTTTCGTTGAATTTGATTTACTTAAGTCGAAGATGATTTATGAAAGTCTCTCAAATTTGTTGTTGGTATGATTTTGTTCTGCAGTGATCGCGTGAATATTGTATTAACGGTACAGCAGATTGGGATATAGGTCGTGAGTCTGATCAACTCACGCTTGTGTTGAAGTTTGTTGTTGGAACAGTGTGAATTTTGTTGATCCTGATGAGATTGACAGGCTTACATTGATTCTTGTATTGTTGAAGTGACATCTAGTATTCGCGTTGATTTTGAACTGAGACGAAATTTTGTAGTGATCTCAGAGTGCTCCATTCTTAGTTTGCGGGAATGCGAGATCATTTGTGGTTTGAATATGTTTGGATTGAGTATCGATTACTGAAGAATCGTTAGATATCTCGAATCCAGTTAGAGTAGCGATCTTATGGTGTTTCATTCTTGTAATAGAATGCGAGATCGTTTGATGTTTTCGTACATTCAAACATGTGGTGTTTGGAATGGAAACATCTAAACTCTTTGTTGTAATATCTCGTCGTGGTTTGACTTTCGTTGTGTATAACGCGAGAGATATTTGATCGTTTCATGGCTCTGTCATGTGTTGTACAGAGGATGAAATGGAAGTTTTCCGTCCTGACGCACCAGTTGCAGGAGGAAATTTGGATTTCGATAATTGGAGAAATTCAACTGACTATGCTGAGATGACAAAGAAAAGAATGTTCTCGAGGCAATTCCGTCGTGCTCAGAGGCTGAATAATTATCGTGAGGAGATAGACAATTTGATAGCTGGTCATAAAGCGATAGTAACGCGTTGTATCGTCGACACTATCAATGTCATTGACGTATCAGTTTTGTGTTAGCTGGTACAGTTCGTTTTTGAACAGTGATTTTCAAGTCAATCTAAAAGATGCTCGATTCTTTAGTTTGTTCAGAGTGAAAATCTTGTTCTAGTTTAGGTCTGTTATTCCATTTGGGCTAAGAGATGTTCGATTCTTTAGTTCCGTTTTGAATGGAAATTTCGTTGTCGTTTCGATCTGACTGGTCACTCGCTGAAGGAACAACTGATAACTTCGAAATTCTATTGGACGGGTTATTGGGTCAAGTAAAATTCACGTTCTTTTATCGTGATGATCAATCCATTGTAGTTTCGGTTGGAGACTCAACGATTATGGTTACGATGAGTGACAGATCTGGAAATTTTGTTGTTGAGGAACTTGAATCAAACTTCAGTTGGAAGTGGTTGAGGGATCCAACGATTTCGAGAATCGATGTCAACCTGATTCAATTTCAATAGAAGATTTTGTTTTTTTTTGTGTTCGAATTAATTGTTGTGAAGTTGAATCGTTCTTCAGATAATGAAGCGGTTGGGGATCCAACGTTCAGTAGTAGCGTTGTCAACCGGGTTCAATTTTATCGTTTGGACAATTCGTTTGGTGAGTTGAATACGTTTCGTATTTGTGCAAAGACGTTTGTCTTAATTGAGGAATTAGAATTTTCTGGATTCTGAAGACATGGCGAGACGTAGGAAATTCATCTATTCGAAATTGTGATGTTCGATGATAATGAATCAGTTCCAGTTGTGGGATGGTTGAGGGATCCAACGTTTTAAGTATCGTTGTCAACCAGATTCATTTGATTGGATTTTTATAATTTTTTTTTGTTTTTGTTTGACGTTTGGTCGGAATGGATCAATCTTCAGACTGTGAAGTGGTTGAGGGAACCAACGTTTCGATAGCGTTGTCAACCGGATTCGCTTTTGAATTGATCTTTTGATAATTGTGTTTATCATGATTCTGGAGAATATTGTAGAGAGACTCGATGGAAGAAATTAATTCTATTATTTCATTGTTCTATCATCTGGTGACGTTGTCCAGTCACGCAGATTTTGGTCCGGATTCGTATTTTTGTGATATTTGTTTAATTTATTTTTGTGGTTGTTTAGGACTGATTTGAAAATGGTTTTAGATCGATTGAGTTCGTCATCCGATCATGAGAACTGATCTGATAATGGTTTCGCGACTAATCGAGTTGGCATCTGGTTTTGTGATCAACAAGTCATAATTCTGATGATGTGATGATGGTTTCGCAACAAAGTGAAGGATAGTTCTGTGACGGAAGAATTCGTTATTAATTTGATGATTGGTTGAATCATTATTTTGTTTTGATTTCGTTGAGTATCTCCAGAATTTCGAGAGTATGATGATTTCGGTCATATGATGATCGAAGAAAATGACAAGAAATGGTTAATTACAGGTTGATTATGGGATTCACTTGTGATTGATTTATTATGTTTGATTTTGTTATATGTGAAATGTGATTGATTGAAGTCTCGTCGATCAATGGTTTATGATTTCGTTGGTGGTATAATTTTGTATCGTTTGAAATATTTTGTGAATTGAACTGTACAAAACTTAATTACGGCCTCCAGTCTGGGGGGAGTAAGTTGTAACGTGATATTTCGATCGACGTTACTTTTGATCGTCTGGGCGCGTAATTAATTTTGAATTTCAATAGTTTTGGCACCCCCAACCGAGAATCAAAATAAACGAATCACGAGAGTTCAATCCTAGTAAAAATTATGTAAAACTAATGCCGATTGGTTAATTTTGTATTTTAACGCTCATTGGATTATCGTCAATTGAGTTGATGTCTCACGAATGGAAGAGGGAGACACTAGATAGATGATGATGGAGGAAATCGACATTACCGAAGGAGTTGGTTAATTGGAGAAAAGTTTTGGCGCCAATGATGAAATTCTTCGGAAGAATTAATTGAGACGTTAAGATAGACCTTTGCTGCATCCTTGGACTAAATAAAATTGTCCCAACTCTAATGTCATCGACGTGGAGTTTCTCAATTTACTTCGTTGGAACTTATCGTCATTGAGAAGAAAATTGATTAACGTCAGGTTAAGCTACATTGAATGACGTATTCTGGGACTGACCGATCATAGACGTCCTTCCCGGAAAAGACGCCTTAGCCGGTGCACAGCGCTTGCTGTAGGCTGATTCTCGTTTGATGTGCCGTGTTGGACACACATGTTTCGTCGTGTCATTTTAGACACTTTTGTTAACCGCCATTTCTGTAAGGTTTTGAGATTAATTAATTCATTGGAATTAATTAGATTAATCGTCGCATAATTGAATTAATAAAATATTGTTTATGGAAATTAAATTGTGAAATAATCTGGTGAGCAAATTTTAGTTAATTAATTTTTGTACGGTAATTGAATTTCGCGAGTCGAGAATTTTAATTTTTTAGCGTAATGACGCTACTTAGTGGTGACGTCGCGAAATCGATTACCATTTATCGGCGAAATTATTTGATAATTTTGGAAACATTTTTATTTTTTTTGATAGTTGAACTCTCGTTATCGTTTCTCGAATTATATATTTTTTTTTGTGAATTTAATTTATTCGGGAAAATTTACTGTCGCGAATTAAAAAAAAATTAATTAACGGACATTTTGGCGTCGTGGCCAAAGTTAATTAATTGTAATTTGTCGGAGAATTTTATAATCTCGCGACTTTGTAGAATGTTATTGATTTTGTATTTTTTTTTTATTTGTCATTTTTTTTTCTTTCTAAAAAAAAAAAGATTTTGTGAATTAATTTTTTTTTTGAAATTAATTTGATTAATTTCATTTGTTGGCATATCGTTTAGTCGGCCATGACACCTAGGGAATTCTGCTAGGGAAGTTTTAGTTACTTTCGTTCCGTTGCGAAAGATAACTGTAGGTGGCAGCACCATGGAATTTTTGAATTAGTTTAATTGATATGATTGATTTAAATTTCGATTTCGACGGTTAATTAATAAATCGGTTAATTTATTAATTAATTAAATTTTATTTTTGATTGACATTCATATATTTTTAATTTAGTTTCAAAGAATTCGTTTGTAATTAATTGTTCATTTATTATGAGTTGTCGGAAGTTATGTTTTATGTTATGAAAATTATAATTTTTTCTTATTGTGCTGCGCACTTGCTGATTTAACGCAGGGGTTAAATAATTTATAAATTCAATAATTATTTTTTTATATAAAAATTTTATTTTATCCCCGAAATTATTTGTTTGAAATTATTTAATGCTCCTTATTTAAACCCATAACAGCGACCTTGAGAGGAGGCCGAACTAGTTCGTGCTGAATAAGGGAGTATTTGAGTTTTGGGTTAGATGATTATATTTCGATTTCTGGTTTATTGTTGTTTAGATCAATATAAGATTGATCGGATGTTGAGATACATCCTGGTGCCCATTTGGATTTTGGTTTCGTTTATGATTTTTGGTTTTGGCTATTGGGTGCTTTTCAAGCGTGCTTAATTGTTGAGCTTATCGTTAGGCTCAGGAGTTACGTCACAATTTATAGAGCCTGAAGAAGCTTTCAATCAGAAGCGAAACGTCGTGATTTCAGGAAATGGATGTGAAGATTAACTTCTACTTTTTATTCATCTGTCCAACATCCCAATTAACTTCAAAATTCAGTTTCATTACAGTTTTGGAGGTTCTTCTCCAGTCTTTGTCTACCTAATGGCTTAGATTGAGTTTTCGGACTTACTGGCCTTTTCATTTGGGCTGCCAGTAATTTTAGTACCTGATCAGATTTTCCATTCTCTGGATCCTCAGTATCTTCATCGTATTCTTCCGTTTTGGATTGGAGGAAATCTGGGATTTGTTTCTGTTCCGGGATTTTCTTCGACTTAATGCGCTAGTCTGTCGTGTTACGCTGCTTGAAGATGTAGCTATGTTCATTGACATGATGCAATAACACCGTGTAATCCCTGAGGCCGAGGTTCAGAATTTCAAATGCGACAATTTGTATTATTTGGTCTTCGAATTCGGGTGGTCTTTTCATTCTTTCGGAAACGAATCACGCGTGACTGGCAAATTCCGCGAAAGTCTCGTTTTCTCGAGTTCTAGACTGCGTACTGCATAAAGAAGATCTTAGTCTTCTTTCTTCATTCCCCACTCATAACGGAGTAGCCTCACGAAATCTTTCCATGATTTTTCGTTCACTATGTACCAGGCCCTGCATGGTCCTTCGAATATCTTTGATAAGCAGGGGATGAAGAGGTCTTTATTGATACCACTTATTGACAATAAATCCTCCAAAAGGAGTAAAAACTCTTCAGGATCGTTTTCGGTTCCTAGGAATGAAATGTTCCGTGAACTGACAATTTGCGATTCTGATTGGTGACAGCTGGGAATTCGTATCGGTTTCTCTTACTCGTTCTCTATCATGGCTTCGGACCAATCTGGAATTATCACGGCCGACGTTCCCGCGTCACGTTGAATTATGTCTGTGGTAACTTTTGTAATCATCATCGCTCGAATCGCTAAGTCTCCAAGAAAGACTTCCCCTATGTGACGCGTGTGGTGGTGTATGTACACGTCCGGTAGAATTTCGAATCAATGAAATAACATTTCCAGTGAAATTACTAGGCGTGAGGCTGACACTCCGAGAGCGTTCGCGGTCTTCAACATTTAAATTCAAATTTCTTGTTGTGGACCTCATCTGTCCCTACTCTGATTCGGTAACGAAAATCTCCTTGTGCTCGATTTCGCCGTTAAGTAGTGGGTTTGATAATGACAGCCCAAATAACTGGGGAAGTTCTGGTAATTGATTTTGATTCGACGGACTCTGGTTTCGGAGGTGCACATGTCTTGACCGTTCGTCAAGTAGCTGTTGATTCCGACGGATCTGGTTCATTCCGTCAACTTGTCCACTCGATCGCACAGCGAGTACTCCGTAAGCTTGAATTTATGCCCAGCAAGCTCCTTGCTTTTTTTCTTTTTTAATAACGATGAATAAATATTTTCCGTCTCAATCATCATTAGTTTATCTTTGAGGAGCAAAACCGTGCTCTTTCAATTTTTGATACAACTTCGATGAGTCCGAGAGTAAAACAATCCATCCGATGGGGTTAACGGTTTCCAGGGTGTTTGGGCATACATTAAGCTGAGGAAAAACGTCAAGACATCAGTTATTTTTACCATATTCGCAAAAGTTTGGTTGGATTTTCAACAAGCAGGAGCCCCACTCTTCGTGAGTTATTCACAAAACCCACTCCTTGTGTGTTTTTTAATATTTTGCCGATTCGATTCATGAAATGCTTCTGAATGGGACTTCACCTAGAAGGAATCGAATTGGTATTTGTGTTTCCCATTGCTCAAAGAATCACATTATTTTCACAACATTAATACGCATTTATACATTTCTACAAATATTGCTCCAGACTGTATCGATCTGTTCAGGATTCCATCTGCGGAACTTCAAGTCAGCTTGGAACTCGAAATCTCAGCTCGAAATGATCGAATGAATTGCAATAATGTCATATGATACATAAAAATTCAATATTATGAGTACTAAGATCCTACGATAAAACTCAAAAATTGAAGTTAAGGTTTCAAATAGGATTCCTATTCCTTCTGATTGTTATCAGAATGGAAATGTGCTCATTTTGTAGAGGAAATTGTTCACTCTCGAATGATGGAAGAAGAAATAGTAGTGTTTCCAGGAAAAAAACGAAGAAAAATCGTGACTTTTGAAAAAACTAATTTATCGAACACTTTTATAGAAGCCTTCTCCTGCAAAATCTGCAATTCACACCATTTGTGGAGCACATTGAGATGGATGTTTCAAGCTAAACTTGGATGTAATTGCTTGGGTAATTTCGGAGATATAACTTTTTTTCATGAAATGGTTTTTCGCCAATATCTCAGAAACACTACCAGAGCGATTCCACCCAATTTTAATAAGAAACTTTCCGTTCGTTAGATGAATGAACTGACTAAATTTGAAGTCCCCAACTCGAATATTTTCTCAGTTATTGTGGCGACAAAATCCAAAATAAAAGAGGGTGTGTGGAATGCCCCGCGTTAGAAGTGAAACTTCTTGGATTAGAGATAAGGATGGGTGATATCAATCGATTCATACTGTAACCCCATATTTTTGACGTTACAATGTTTTTTTGTTCACGCGGTATCGCGGTGAATAATTTATTGAAAAATTTTCGAGAAACGAGAAAATATTTAGTTGTTTGATAAGAAATTAATTTATTTGATTTTTCTTCCACCTCAACTTCCCCCACGTTTGCCGGAGTTTCTTCATCATTCAATGAAGAGGCGCCACCGGAAAGACAAGGATCATCGAGGAAACTGCAGAGCCTTATCGACGCAGTTAGCGGAAATCGATGGGCGGATTTTACCGCTGGACTCTCACAGTGGATTGGAGGAAATTGAAAGACATCGATTGATTGCACAATCAATTAAAGAATAATCAATTGCAATGAAAGTTAGTGTGAGAATGGTAACACACGAGATTTTCGGAATTTTAGACGTTAGAAATGATTAATCATTCTTTATTGACATTATTTAATTACCGAAATAAGAATAAAATATACCGGCTATAAAAGAATGTTTCTAACGTCATTGGATCTTTAATATTTGGAAGAGCCACCTGTGGTCTAATTTTTTACGCACGCCGGCGACTTCCTCACTTCCCGTTTTGGTGTGATTTGGCAACACGTGTTTTTATTGTTGCAAAAATTGAGAAATTATAACGCAATAATTAACGTTGTAAATTAATTGAATTTGGATAAAGAAATTGTTGAGAAAATTCACTAAAGCATTTTTGGGAAGCTGTACCGGAGCTATTGGCGAAATTAAAAGGAATTGACAGTTGGAGGTTAATCAACAAAACTCCGGTAAGCGTGTGAATTTTCTCGGTGAAATTAATCAATTTTCAATAGCGTCATGTAACGACGCTGGTGACAGCCATTGTCGGATTATCCGTGGCGTGGTCTTTGAATTTTCTTTTGGTTAATTTATTCATTGTTTTCCTCGTTTCTCGTTTCTGATTTTTTTTTCTTGTTTAAAATTTTCCAAATAAAATTGGCGGGAAAATTTATTATTTTTTTGGAATTATATTTTTATTTTTTTATTTTGGGAGAGTGGCGTCTTGACGATGATTTTAGCCGGAATAATTTTTTCATTATTTTTTTTATTATTAACGACGAATTCAATTTCGTTAAAAATTTAATTCATCGATCGTTTTATTTTTTTTAAATTTCGGCTGAAATAATAAATATTATCGTCAGTTGCGGATGACGCTCGTGAAAATTCTCGAAGCCTTAAGGTGCTTCCACGCAGAGTATTGGGATTGATTTGAATATTTGACTTCATTTTTTTTTGACTAACACTTCGATTTTGATGACGTTTCAAATTTGTTCGTGGTAATTTGTGTTATGTCGTGTTGTTGAAATGACGTCATGGATTTTTGAGTCAATCCTGAATATTCGTGAACAGTTTGGAATTCAGTCAAATTATTTTTCATTCATTTTTGTATTTTTTTTTATTGAGCAAAATTTAAAAGAAACATTATCGTTCTAATTATAATAATAAAATTTGAATGATTTTTCTTCATTTTCGAACTCTGTATTCCTAGTTCCAATTTCAGGTGAAGTTTTGGAACCCAGCTGCCTCTGCGGTCAATTGAAGTAATTCTTTTGTTACTGACTAGTCGGATATTCACTTGGGGATTTTAATTCCGTTTTGTTTAGTATTTCGGATTCTTTTCGTTTATCGGAAGAAACGTCGTCCTGGCGCCCAACTATTTCGTTTATTGATTTTGAATTGTATTTTGGAATATTATTTTTGGGCCATTGACTTTCGCGGACTTTCTGATATTTCCGTGTGTCGGAAATACGTGACAATACGTGCAGACAAACACACACACATTCATGAAGACATTTTTCAAAAATATCATTTCTTGGCGTTTCGGAACATTCTGAGTCATGTTCCGATGAAATCTTGAAATTGGAAAGAAATCGCGTCCACAATGCTTTCATTCGGGAGCAAAAACACCAAGAAATGTAATTTTCTGGTACTTTTTGGAACTGATTATGAGAATAGTTGAAAAATCTGAGAAAAAAAACAAAAGAAGTGAGGAATTTGTGAAACATGACTTGAAGTTTACAAATAACAGCACTTGCTCGCTGTGTGTTCAGTAGTTCTTGGGATATCGATGATTGAAGACCCGAAGGTGATTTTCCATTCAACAGTTGATATCTCAGTAATGAATGGTCGTAGTGAAACGAAAAACTCAAACTGAAGTCGAAGAATCAGGCTATACACCCCTGGTATTGGTTGAACCGAAAAATGTCTTTTCAAGCCCATGGCCCATTTGGAAGAAGGAAAATCTTGCAATTCGTCGTTTTTCACATTGATCGATTTTTTCGTGCCATAAGTAATACCTGGAATTGATTTCCATTGCAAGATTCTAAAAGTAGAAGTTTCAAGCTCTAATTCTTTTCTTGTTTCATTCCATTCCAATCCTTTTCCTCCGCATGGAAGCATTGTAAACGCGATTTTTTTCGAATTTGAGACTTCATCGGAATGTGACTCAGAATGTTCCAAAACGCCGAGGAATTACATTTTTTTTAAGTGTCTGTTTGTGTGTGTGTGCGTGTGTGTGTGCGTGTGTGTGTGCGTGTGTGTGTGCGTGTGTGTGTGTGACGGATATCATCCCATTGCTCCGGAATGGTCATACTTGACGACCTGCAGATTCAACAGTATTTCCCCCTTCTTATGCAAAATGCTGTCAGTGAAATTTGAGCGAAAACAGTTGAGTACTTTTCGAGAAAAGTCAAATTTTTTTGGAATCGTTTTTTCGATTTTCTCCACGGAAAATTGATTTACAGCCCCCACTCTGAGCGATGAAATTCATCTCATTTAAACTTACAATTTCCACTCAGGGTGAATTTGGCTGCGATTTTTTGTTTCACTGGAACGTCCAAGTGTTGGGTTAATTGGTTGTTAATTACAATTAAATTTTAAATTTAATTGCGTGATGACTATTGCCTTCGAACACTAAGGAGTACGTAGACACGTGATTCAGCCCCCGTTATTGCCCTAACCTTTTGGGTAATAGACTGGATTGGGGAAATGTTGAAAAAGCTTCAGTTAAGAATGATTCAAATAATGAGACATTCGACTTTGATTCAAACTAGTCGCATTGGTCTCTATTTCAAAACCCAAAATCGAATTGTACAAAAACAAATGAATAGAAGTTCGGCGACTCACAGTAGTCGAGTTGTTTCAAGAGAAATGCGCCTTCACCCAATATTACCTGAATTAGCAGCAAAAATGATCCTCTCTACTACTCTCTTACTTTCTGGTTCTGGCGTCTTCCTCCTTTGAAACTACTCTCTCCTTGAAATTTGTTTCTTCGGTGAAAAAGAGAAGAATTCCGAATTACAACCGAGTTATATCAACGTGAATAATTATTTCAGAAAATTATTCCAAATTATCTATCAATACGGACTCTACTGTATTTTCGAGATTCAAATACAAAGTTCTATTTTCAAATCTTCAGAAGCGGGTTCCTCGATTTGACTTCTCCAATTGGACGGTGAGTTCACAACTGCCCTTCGGTTATTTCTTTTCTCTGGAAGAAACCTCCGTTGGACACACTTCTTCCCTTTTTCCATGGGTAGTGAAACTCACCGCCAATGACATGGAAATTTCCGCTTTAACTTTCCCTCCCCTTACGCAAAGGACCCTATCTTTAGGGACCACACACTTCCTCTACATAGGTTCTTAGCCAAATTCAATATGTGGGAGGCTAACTAGAGCTCTCAACTAGCCAATCAGGCCACTCCGAGAATGCCCATGCTTCCGTTCATAATGATTTCAATTTCAACGGATCCAACATAAATTATTGTAGTATAAATTTTTCGTGGTTGACATTTTTTTGTATTTCCTGGAAGCTGCTATCACCCATCACTTCTGGCAACAGATAACGTACTCTATTACTTAGGTGTCATTGATATTCCATTACTCTTAACTAGACGAGAGACAAAGCAAAGGGGCCTCACCTGACTGCACCAGCTGTAACTTTATCATGTATTGTGTGTAATGACTTTCCTAGTTTTTGGAGAGTCAATCTAAAATATGTGAATAGTAATGTCGTACTGTACGATGCCCTTAAAATCTCTATTTCCTGTCCGAGATATCTACGTATGGAACTCTCGTGTATTCTCATTTACTTGTTCAAATAATTTTCAGGAAGAAAAGAAGATAATTAAATTAACAGATGGACGTCATAGCAAATAATTCCTATTACAGTGTTCTTCATTTTGAATTTTGTCGCCACGATAACCCAAAAAACAATCAAGTTAAGGGGTAACACCACTCTAGACTCCGGCGAAAAGACCAAACTTTGGGAATTTTTTGTGAGGATATGAGTAATGGGATCGGGTTCATTTTTTCAGGGGTCATTGAATATATATCGCGGTATATGAAAAAAAAATTTTATTGGATATTTCAAACAAAATGGCCCCGGGTACAATCAGTCTTCAACGAGGCCTTTTTTTATACCTCCACGGGCGGACTCGCAACGCCGAAAATATATAGGAGCTAGAACAAAAAAAAAAATTTCTGGGGAAGTACGCATAATTTACTAGTCAAAGACATGAGAGTTTTTTTTTAAGCAATTTTTGAAAAATCAGCAACGATGTGAAAAAAAAAAATCTCATTTTTAACTAAAATTTTCGCAGAAAATCGTTTCTATAAAAAAAAAATTACGTTCAATCGAAAAACGGCTATGTATTTCACTAGATCATGTGATTCTGTGACTACAGGAAAAATTTTAGAACAATCCATCGAACGGTTTCCCCGGAGTGAGTCCACCCGAGTTGAAAGAAGTGATTCCGAGAAAAAAGCGTTTAAAGTTTACAAGTAATTAAATCTGAAAATCGCATTTTACCTCAAATCTGCGATACCTGCACTATATATTTGGCCATCTAGGTTCAAACTCTGTTCCTAGATCATTTTAGCTCCAATGGAGTCTTTTTTGCGGCATCGGAGAGGGATCGCTCAGAAAATTTGATGCAGTGTTCGTCAGTTTCTACATACAAGTTATAGCATTTCGGTCCTATTTTCATCCTCAATTGATGCATGAGGTGCATGATGTTCGGCATAGGACTAATTGAATATTGTTCTTGAAACCCTAAACTATTTTTCAAGAACAGAAAAAAAAAAGATTTTTTGGTAATCCTAGAGTGGTATCACCCCTTAGGACGTCAAATTTCGTCAGTTTGTGCATCTAATGAACGCAATCCCTCCAGTAGTTTCTGAGATATTGGCGGAAAACCATTTCATGAAAAAAGGTTATATCTCCTAAACTACTCCAGCTATTATATTCAAGTTCAGCTTAAAAGATTCATCCCAATGAGCCCCACAAATAGTGAGAATTTCAGATTTTTCAGAAGAAGTCTTTTATAAAAATCAATAGTGTTGATCATTTCTATATTCATAAATTCAGATGTAGGGATCGTGGGACGTTCGAATAATTAGATATAACAATACTAGGTAATTGTGAATTGAACGACATTTCGCCCGTTGAATTCAGGCTTCCTCAGGTTCTGGAAAAACCATAATACAAAAAATAAAATTATTTTAATGAAATCAGGTTAATTGAATTACATTAAATACTGGTCGTTCTTCCGATGATTTAAGGGGTTAGACCACTGTAGACTCGTGAAAAACAGGGTTTTTTCAGGATTTTTTTTGAGGGGAAAGAAAAGTAGCAAGGGATAACATTTCGTAGACTTATTGGGCATATATTTGACTTTACAAATCCAAAATTTCATGGCGAAATTCCAAGGAATGGCGACATGACAGCCATTCTCCCGAAGCTCGTAAAATTTTTGGAGCTCCACTGCAAGCAGTATAGCAGGTGTAAATGTCAACCTAAAAAAAAAAAAAAAATTGGCTCAATCTACATGCTTATATCTAGCGAAGTACGTTGCCGATTTTGAAAATCTCGATTTTTCAGTAATTGGCGGGCATTTGAATGAAAACGTTCAATTTTTGATTTAAAAAAAACGTCATTTTTTCTTGATAAAAAAGGGGCAAATCAAAATTTCGAAAAAATCCCTCGTACTTCGCTTTGAAATGTCATTTCGAAAATACTGTCAAAAATTCAACTCAAAAAAATTAAAATTGTTTGAGTTATGCTGCTTGCAGTTTTGAAAAAACGGGATTTGAGATAAACACGTTCAAAGTTTTGACATGTATTCTGACCACTGATACTATATTAACCTATCTTTATTTGTGACATGCTCCAAACTGACTGTAAACACTTCTCTGATACCCCAGTGACACTTGGGAATGTATCAGAACAGTTAAAACTCCAAACATAACACCTGAACTAATTTTCTCGGTAGAGGTCAGAAATAGTCGTTTCCAGACAGTTTGACGCGTTCGGAATAAAATCCAAATTTCAGATAGAAATAAGCGCCTTTCCGTATTGAGTTTTTTTTACACATTCTTAAGGGTTCAAAAAATTTTTAGAGCCAAAAAAAAAAATTTCAATTTTTTGAAAATTCTACAGTGGTCTCACCCTTTGAGAAAAATTCTTATGAACAGCAAACTCTTGTTCCCTATCTTAACCTCAAAACAATACTTTTTTTCATAATGTGTCCAATGAATCTTCACAGAACAAATAAATAAATGATAATAATTACAAACATCAATACCTTGACATCATTAGTAAGTAGTCACCATAAAGTTAATATTATCCAATAGGAAACTGAACATTTGCAAAATTATTTCAATTAACATTGCAGTGTGCTCTTTTCTCGAATGATACTTTGTTTGTGTTCACAATACACCAGCTCCGTATAGATAGCGGGCAAAAAACGTTTTTTTTTGCTTTAGTTTTTTTTTGTGACTTGGTGGTTCGATGGTGGTCAATGGTGGACCACTTTTCATGATTTGTTATAATTAGTTAATTTTTTAGAATCAATTCATTTTTTAGTCTATATTTACCGGGGAAATTTACTATTTTTCAATTACAACTTTCTTGAACCGATGTAAAAACGATTGGTGGTCAAAGGTATCTCAATACGAAGATCCTCAATTCATAAGTTTTCCATTTATTCAATAAACAATAGAGAAGACGTCGGAAGAGACTTTTTTCGTAGATATTTCCTTGTGAATATCTCGGAAACTGAACCAGCTAGAGAGATTTTGTTCGAATCCTTTCTTATAGAAAATTTTGGGACCCACAAGAGAGGAAAGGAACATCTTCTCCCTATTTCGCTTAGATTCCGAGATATCTTCGAAAAACCAGCGATGAAAAAACTGATTTATTCTAGATACATTTTTTCTTTCAATACTTTATTTAGAATCCCTATACAATAAAGTAGATGGAATAAGAGTGAAGTTGGCAATATCATCGTTTTATTCATTCTGTGATTGGTTCGAGAAAAATCAAAAGTTGAATAGAAGCACGATATTTGGGGAACCTAAGGGACCGAAAATAGGAAACGATTTAGAAAATCGATTTTTTGTCGGATTTTCGGAATTTCATTCCCTTCCAAAGTCATTTTTCACCCATTACTCTTGAAGATACGAGGTTTTCCTTGAAATTTGGCAAAAGCTGCATAAGAGGACGATATTTGGGGAACCTAGGGGATCAAAAATAGGAAGCGATTTAGAAAATCGATTTTTTGTCGGATCTTCGGAATTTCATTCCCTTCCAAAGTCATTTTTCACCCATTCCTCTTGGAGATACGAGGTTTTCCTTGAAATTTGGCATAAGTTGCATAAAAGGATGATATTTGGGGAACCTAGGGGACCGAAAATAGGAAGCGATTTAGAAAATCGATTTTTTGTCGGATCTTCGGAATTTAATTCCCTTCCAAAGTCATTTTTCACTCATTTCTCTTGGAGATACGAGGTTTTCCTTGAAATTTGGCAAAAGTTGCATAAAAGGACGATATTTGGGGAACTTAGGGGACCGAAAATAGGAAGCGATTTAGAAAATCGATTTTTTGTCGGATCTTCGAAATTTAATTCCCGTCCAAAGTCATTTTTCACCCATTCCTCTTGGAGATACGAGGTTTTCCTTGAAATTTGGCAAAAGTTGCATAAAAGGACGATATTTGGGGAACCTAGGGGATCGAAAATAGGAAGCGATTTAGAGAATCGATTTTTTGTCGGATCTTCGGAATTTCATTCCCTTCCAAAGTCATTTTTCACCCATTTCTCTTGGAGATACGAGGTTTTCCTTGAAATTTGGCAAAAGTTGCACAAAAGGACGATATTTGGGGAACTTAGGGGACCGAAAATAGGAAGCGATTTAAGAAATCGATTTTCTGTCGAATTTTCGGAATTTAATTCCCTTCCAAAGTCTTTTTTCACCCATTTCTCTTGGAGATACGAGGTTTTCCTTGAAATTTGGCAAAAGTTGCACATAAGGACGACATTTGGGGAACCTAGGGGACCGAAAATAGGAAGCGATTTAAGAAATCGATTTTCTGTCGAATTTTCGGAATTTAATTCCTTTCCAAAGGAATTGTCAAATTGCAGGAAACAATTGAAAACAAAATTTCAAAAAAATGCCAGACAGCCGAGCCTTTTCTACTATTTTTTTCAATTTTCTTTTCCAATTTTCCCCTGCAATTTGACAGTTCTCCTCTTTTTCGCAATGATTTCCATCGTTGCTGGAGAGAGAGGAATGCGTCAAGGCAAGGAAACAGTTGTAAACAAAAAATTTGAAAATGTGAAAGCGACCTGGACTTTCAGCCGTAATTTTTTTTTTCCCAATTTTTCCCCTTAATTTGACTATTTCTCTCTCTCGAGCAATGATTCTCCAGTTGCTGAAGACAGGGGAATGTGTCAAGGCAATGAAACACTTTAAAAAATGAATTTTCAATATGGAAGAGGCCCGGACTCTCTGTCATTAAAAAATTTGTTTTTTCTCCAATTTGACTGTTCCCTTCTCATCCGCAATGATTTTCATCGTCGCTGACGAGGGGAATGCGTCAAGGCAAGGGAAGAGTTAAAAAAAATTAAAGTGGAAGAGGCCTGGGCTCTATGTAATTAAAAAAAAAAAAATTCATTTTTTCCCTCAATTTGACGGTTTTCTTCTCTTCAGCAATGATTTTTATCGTTGCTAAAGAGAGAGAAATACGTCAAACAAGGAAATTATTGAGAAAAAATTGATCGAAAAAAATTGAATTCGCCCGTTCGAATTATTCGCACACCCCTTATTTCAAGGCGGGACCACAGTGAAATTCAAAAGTCTTTGATTGATGGAGGGATCCATCGAGTGACATTTGGCAGACGATGGGGTGTATCAAAAAACCTAACAAATTTTGAACGCAAACCATTTTGCCCCGTATTTCAAGATCAAACATCATTATTCGGCTTTATTTGAATAATGCTCCATGGACCACAATCTGATCCGATTGGAATTTTTTTTTTTTACAAATATTTGTTAGCCTTTCGAGAATGAAATTGGGTATCCATTCTATATTACAGATCATAGATCACTAGAAAATGAGTTTTTCTCAATTCAACGCATTTGTTTCAATTGAAAAAATTTCGAGCAAAGAATGAATGAATGGAAAAAATTTATTTTCTCGTGATCTATTATCTGTAATGTAGAACGGATACCCAATTTTATCCTCGAAAGGCTAACGAATATTTGAAAAAAAAGAAAATCTGAATCGGATCAAATTTGTAGTCCATGGGGTATTATTAAGATGAAGCCGAATAATGACGTTTTATCTTGAAATACGGAGCGAAATGCATTGTGTTCAACATTTTTTAGCTTTCTTGACACACCCCATCGTGTGCCAAATGTCACTCGATGGATCCCTCCATCAACCAAAGACTTTTGAATTTCACCGTGGTCCCCCCTTAAATTAAATATTGGAAATATTCAATATTTGATATTCTCAATAAATTATTGAAAAAAAATATGTATCTACAATAAATCAGTTTTTTCATCAATGTTTTTTTGAGAATATCTCGGAAACTAAGCGAGATAGGGCGAAGATGTTTCCTGCCTTTCTGGTAGCTCTTAAAATTCTCTATAAGAAAGGATTCTAACGAAATCTCTTTAACTGGCTTAGGTTCCGAGATATTCGCAAAAAACATACACGCAAAAAGTCCCATTCGACGTCTTCACTATTGTTTATTGAATAAATGGAAAATTTATGAATTGAGGATCTTCGTATTGAGATACCTTTGACCACCAATCGTTTTTACATCGGTTCAAGTAAGTTGAAATTGAAAAATAGTGAATATCCCCGCTAAATATAGGCTAAAAAATAAATTAATTCTAAAAAATAAACTAATTATAACAAATAATCAAAAGTGATCCACCATCGACCACCAGCGAACCACCAAGTCATAAAAAAAAATTAAAGCAAAAAAAACATTTTTTACCCGCTGTTTATACGGAGCTCAATACACCTGTCACAGAGGTAGCGAAGTTGATTATCACATCGACCGTCTTGATCGATCAGATGTCAGCACCTCCTACACATCATATTGTGTGAACATCTGATCAGCTCGGTCTCTTCTTTGCCGACCTCCTTTTGAATTTCTCCAGGATACCACTGTAGATTCTACTCAAGAATTGGGTGTCCTCTCTTTTGTTAACTGTGTCATTCTGATTGATGAAGATCATTTCACTAATATTTCTTTTTTCCCAATTTGACTCAGTATCCAATATAGTCGCTTCATCAAACCGAAACGTTGTTTATAAGAATTTTCCTTGAATCATCGGGAGAACGACCAGTATTCAATGTCATTTCACTAACCTGCTTTCATTAAAATAATTTTATTTGTATTATGGTTTTTCCAGAACCTGAGGAAACCTGAATTAAACGGGTGAAACGTTGTTCAATTGACAATCACCTAGTATTGTTATATACTGTAACGCCATATTTTTGACGTTACAATGTTTTTTTAGTTAGACCGGTATCGCGGTGAATAATTTGTTGGAAAAAAAAGGAAACCAGCAAGGTGGAAGGTCCGAGAAACGAGAGAATATTTGTTTGTTTGAGAATAAATTAATTGGTTTTATTTCTTCCACTTCGAATTTTCCCACGGTTGCCGGAGTTTCTTCATCTTTTAATGGGGAGGCACCACCGGACAGTCAGGATCATCGAGGAAACTGCTGAGCCTAGTTATCGACGCAGTGAGTGGAAATCAAGGGGAGGAGCTTTTCCTTGAACTCTTTATCTCGATTGGAGGAAAATGAAGGACATCGATTGATTGCACAATTGATTCAAGATTAATTAAATGCAATGAATGTTAATGGAAAAAATGTCGACACACGATATTTTCGGAATTTTTGACGTTAGAAATAACTAATCATTCTTTATTGACATTATTTGATGACAGGAATAAGGATAAAATATACTGGCTACAAAAGAATGTTTCTAACGTCATTGGATAATTAATTTTTTGAGAAGCCACCTGTGGTCTAATTTTCGACGCACACCGGCGTCTTCCTGACTTTCCGTTTTGGTGTGATTTGGGCAACACGTGATTTCATCGTTGCAAAAGTTTTTGGCAAAATAATAACGCAATAATTAACGTTGCAATTAATTGAAAAATTGATGAAAGAATTATTGAGAAAAATTTACTAAAGAGTTTGGAAGGCTGTACCGGAGCTATTGGAAAAAATTGAAGAGGATTAACAGTTGGAGGTTAATCAACAGAACTCCGGTAAGCGTGTGAATTTACTCGGTGAAAAATAATAAATTTTCAGTAGCGTCATTTAACGACGCCGTTGACCACCATTTTCGGGTTTTCCGTGGCGCAATCTAGATTTTTTTTGAAGTGAAACTTCTTATACGAAGTCCTCGCGTTTAACGCTGTTGCGTTACTTTTCCACGTTTTGGTGGTGGGGGAAAAGAAAGAGAGAGAGAACGAATGTGCGCATGCGCACTCGTATCCCTGCAGCATTGCTTGTCATCGTAGGACTAGCGAAGGGATCGACATCGGCTTTCTTCGACGTCCATGCCCCACCAAATAATCTTTGGCTTCGGCGTGCCTCGTGTGTGAATTCTTTCGTTAGTACGACAATACCTGTCCTGTTACTGTTTATTTTTTATCATCAGTTCAAGAGTATCTCGGAAACTAAGTGCGATAGAGTGATTCTGCTCTCCTCCTTTTTTGTAGATCTTTAAATTCTCGACAAGAAAGCTCGAAGTTGAAACTGCTCTATCTTATTCAGATTCCGAGATATTCTCAAGAAACAATTGACAAACAAACCAAAAAAACAGGAAAAGGTTTTATTTGTTGATAATTTTCTTGGAATATGTCAGAAACTACGTAAAATAGCGTTATTTTGCTCCAATCCTTCTTCATAGCCTTGGAAATTCTCTACAGAAGGCCGTTAGGTGAAATCGTTGTATTTCGCTTAGTTTCCCAGTTATTTTCGAAATACTATTGACAAAAAGAAACCTACTTTTCTTGTTATTTAGATTATTTATTCCCGAAAGTTTTTTTGAGAATACTCAGAAACGGAGGAAGATGCAGCGATCTCACTCTGATTTTTTTCTCGAATTTCAAGACAAGCTATTAGAAAGGATTAGGTCAAAATGGCTTTACCTCACTGAGTTTCCAAGATATTCTTGAAAAATCATTGGCATAGAGTTACTTTTCTTTCTCAAATAAGTCTGTTGTTTGTTATTTGTTTTTAATAAATATCCCAGAAATTAAACGAGATAGCGTGATTTTGCCCTAATCCTTTCTTTGTTGAAAATTTCAAGAGCTTCAGAAGAAATTGAATCAAAAAGGGCGTTTCTTCGTTAGATTTTGATATATCTATAAGTCTATGTTCTGTTCGTAGGATTTTGATAAATGTCTCTGAAACTAAGCAAGATAATGAAATTTTTGTAGAGACCCCTTTTGTAGTTTTCGAGATTCTCTGCAAAAAAAAAAATCTTCAGAAAAATTTCGTCATCTCGCTCACTTTCCGAAATATTCTCGAAAAGAAATGGATGTTAAGGAAGAGAAAAACATCAAGTTTGTAGACAAATTGAGTGCTCTTTATCATCAATTTTCTTTGAATGTCTCGGAGTCTAAGCAAGATAGGGTATTTTTGCACTGATCCTTGAACGAGCAGCAAGAAGTTTTACTTCTGCCGCGCGTGAATTTCACGCACCCTCTTTTTTTCGGATGATTTATTTTTTTTGGTCTATTTTCTCGTTTCTCATTTTTTCATTTTTTATAATTTTTGAAATAGCATTGTCGGGAAAAATATTTTTTTTTTGGAATTGTATTTCATTTTTTTTATTTTCGAAGAGTGGCGTCACGACGATGATTACAGTTGGAATTTTCATTTTGTGGTTTAACGGCGGATTTAATTCCAGTTAAAATTCAATTCGTCGATCGTTTTATTCTTTTTTGGGTTCGACTGAACGCATTGTCACGGGCGACGCTCGTAAAAAAATCTCGAAGCTTTAAGGTGCTTCCACACAGTATTGGGATTGATTCAAATATTTGACTTTATTTTTTTTGACAATTAATTCGATTTCAACGACGTTTCAAATTTGTTTGTGATAATTTGTGTTTTGTCGTGTTGTTGAAATGACGTCATAGACTTTTGAGTCAATCCTGAATATTCGTGAATAATTTTTTTTTTTATTGTATCGAATCTTCAATGATTTTATTTCTGTTTATGGATATTTTTCATAACGACAATATTTATTTTCCTGAGAATCTTGGAATCCAGTAATAATTATTTTTGATTAACTTCCCGATAAGGGAAGTTTATGTAATGACCCCGAAAATGGAAAATCGATTTTTTGATCGATCTCCATGTTTTAAGACCTCCCGAACATTTTTTGATAGTTTTTACGATCATGTCTGTGTGTGTGTGTGTATGCATGTGACCAATTGTTTCGTTCACGTTTTCTCATAAATTAATAACGCGATCGGTATGATCGATGTTGCAATCGAAGCATCTCAATATAGATTCGATCTGATTAGTTTTTGATTGAAATCGATACAGTACTTTCTTAGTTTTTTATGAAAAACATTATTAAATTTTTCTTAAATGCCAATAAGTGGAGTCTATGCCTGACCTCCGAAAATGAAAAATCGATTTTTTCATTGATCTCGATATTTTGAGATCTACCCAAAATTTTTTGAAAGTCCACTCCTTTTCAGCTACGTTTTTTGCATCCGTTTTTTTCATTCATCATTTTTTCTAATAATAAGTGAGAGAAATTATCGGGAAGTTTTTAGTGCAGCTCGAAGAGTCACATACATCACAATACATTCCTACTAACTCCTTCCAATTAGCAATAACGCAGTCCTCCATTCGCGAGCGAGCGTAGCGAGTGAGCAACAACGCACTCCTCTATTCGCGAGCGAGCGTAGCGAGCGAGCAACTGCTCACCCCTAGTTTATTTTTGTATTTTTTTTTATTAAGCGAAATTTCAAAGAAATAGTATCGCTCTAATTATATTAACCCCTCAAGTATGGGCGCCATATACGTATATGGACTCTCGTGCCTGTCCCACCTGCCGGGGTCTCTATGTCATAGAGACCCTCACCACGCTGCATAAAAATTTCAATATCTTTTACAATTTTCAAGATTTTTGGATTTTGCAGAATGCTTCGTGAAGATGGATGATTCAAGTTTGATATGCAGCCTTCCAAAAACGATTAATTCGATTTCAACTAATTAATTTTTGAGAAATTTGATTTTTTTTTCAAACTTCTGATTTCACATGTTACAAGGCGCCCGGCCGCTAGGACAGTTTGGCTCGCTGAGGCCCCGTACTTGAGGGGTTAATGAAATTTGAATGATTTTTTTTTCATTTTTGAACTCTGATTCCTAGTCCAGTTGCAGGTGAAGTTTTAGAACCCAGCCACCTCCGCGGTCATTAGAATTTGGGATTCTTTTGTAACCGACTAGTTGGACATTCACCTGAGGATTTTATTTTGGTTGCTTAGTAATTTTGATTTTTCGTTCATCGGATGAAGTATCGTCCTGGCGCCCAACTATTTTATTCATTTATTTTGTTTTGAATTTTGGAATTTAATTTTGGGCCATTGAGTTTCTTGGACTTTTCGATTTCCGTGTATCGAAAAATACGTGACAATACTTAATTATTCCAACGTCCCATGATCCCTACATCTGATTTTATGAAAATGTTCGATAAGTTAGTTCTTTCAAAAATCACAGTTTTCCTCCCCTTCTAGAAGCACTACTATTTTCGGCTTTTGTATAGGAAACCTCCGCCTCGGAATATTTTAATTTTCCATCAATATTAGCAATAAATTTTGAATTTTTTCAAAGTCACTTACTCATTTTACAACATATTAAATTTTACACGTGAAAAATAGAGTCAGTTTAAACCGGTTTATATCATTGTTTTGAATTGTCATGGGGAAGGGAACGCGGCGTGTGGGGAAAAGTAACAAGTGAAAATTATCGATTATTTTGTGTAATAAAAGTAGTTGAAGACATCTATATTGGTGAGACAGAGACCGGTGGCCTGGGAGTGGGGCAATTTTGGCATTAAAAACCATTTGAGCCCTCTCCTTGACCAGTGAGTTTTCTAGTGTTGCCTTGACTGTTAATTTTGTTTATTTTTTCTTGAAGAAGAAAAAGTGTAGTGTCTCAACGGAATACCATTGGATTTACTATTCCAGATGAGTATTTTCGAAATTTTCTAAAAATCTGAATTAAAATTATAAGCGTATTTTTCAATTTAATTTAATTTAATTTTTTTTTTTCGAACATGTATGATAAAATAATTGTTGATATTCACGCGAAGCGCATTATTCCACGCGAAGCATTCGAGTTATTGACATAGAAATGTCGAAAATAAAGTGCATTTTATAAGTCCAATGTGCAGAATGTACTTGTTTTCGTAATATTATGAAATAAATTTTTCATGCTCAATGGAGGTGCGCGGCGATTTAAAGTCAATAAAATTCTTCATCTAAATCCCGAGTGTCGCAAATTAGGGTAGGTTGTGTAGGTTGAGGCCTATGCACCACTCCGTCCCCGTCGTGGCCTCGGGTCATGCAAAACGTGGTGATGATCTCAATTCTGTAGTTTTCGCTTTTTTTCGTTTATATGGGTTAGACTTCCCAGGAAAAAGCTGGTTGTATTTTTCAAAAAATTTTAATTAGGATGTTGCTTTGACCTCGTGTTGCGGGACTGACCCCTAGACAATCAAAATGCATCAAAAAATTACATCTAAATAGAGTAAAAATAAAGTTTTTTAAAGGGGGGTTCTTCTATACTGAAGCCCTTTTTGAAGATCGAAGTCTCTAGTTTTGAGATCTTGAGACGAGATTTTCCTACACGTAATGTGTACCACACTATTCTAACGAGTACAGTGAAAATTTTTTCTGAAATTTTTTTATTTTTTTTTTCGTCTACGGACTTGGGAAAAATTTTCCCAGCTCAACCACTAAATGGACTGGATAGGCTGTTCATTCAGCTTCAATTTGTTTTTTCACCTTGATTCGACCATTTTTCGCTGAGATATCGGAATTTGAATGAAAAAAGATCGTTTCGTCTCTGATCATCGATATCTCAGCAACCAATGATCGCACAGAAAATTCACGGTGGGTTTTGAGAAGCTGAATAAATTTTCTACAAGAACAAGGCATTTTTTTTATGGGAAATTTTTTTTTTAGATTCTTCACATGAATTAGACAAAACAAGATAAAAATGGCTCTTGGTAAATTTTCGAAACATCAAACTTTTAATCAGAAATATTGAAATAACCTAGGTTATTTCAATATTTATATCAATATTGACATGGGTCAAGTGTACCTTTTACAGTTTAATATACCCACGAAAAACCCTAGAAAGTTTCAATTCAATCCATCCAGCTGTTTTTTTGTCTCATTCGATTGAATTTCTGAAAAAATTAAAGGATCATATTTCTTCTTTAACAGCTCAGGATCTCTAACGAAATGAGAGATGAGAATTTTCTCAGCTTTTTCCACATTATCATTCTGACCAGCGTTCAAATTCATGAAAAAACTAGGGGTGAGCAGTTGCTCGCTCGCTACGCTCGCTCGCGAATAGAGGAGTGCGTTGTTGCTCACACGCTACGCTCGCTCGTGAATGGAGGACTGCGTTATTGCTAATTGGAAGGAGTTAGTAGGAATGTATTGTGATGTATGTGACTCTTCGAGCCGCACTAAAAACTTCCCGATAATTTCTCTCATTTATTATTAGAAAAAATGATGAATGAAAAAAACGGATGCAAAAAACGTAGCTGAGAAGGAGTGGACTTTCAAAAAATTTTGGGTAGATCTCAAAATATCGAGATCAATGAAAAAATCGATTTTTCATTTTCGGAGGTCATGCATAGACTCCACTTATTGGCATTTAAGAAAAATTTAATAATGTTTTTCATAAAAAACTAAGAAAGTACTGTATCGATTTCAATCAAAAACTAATCAGATCGAATCTATATCGAGATGCTTCGATTGCAACATCGATCATATCGATCGCGTTATTAATTTATGAGAAAACGTGAACGAAACAATTGGTCACATGCATACACACACACACACAGACATGATCGTAAAAACTATCAAAAAATGTTCGGGAGGTCTTAAAACATGGAGATCGATCGAAAAATCGATTTTCCATTTTCGGGGTCATTACATAAACTTCCTTCATCGGGAAGTTAAAAAAATAAGAAGTTCGATTTTTCTTTTTCATATTCTTCATTCTCTCTTATATTTGCTCCTTCTCATCTATAATTGCTTACGTTGAGACCTTGTCTCAGATAATTTTCATCATAAATTTCCTAATTTTTCACTTGAATTTTTCAATGCCCAGCTTAAAAGTTCGGAAGTGAGAAATTTAGGAATTTAAAAATGAATTTTTTGAATAGAACTTACAAAGTTAACTTCTCAAGTACGGGATCCATACATCATATTGAACCAATTTCTCATCTCATCGTCTGGGGTCCAAACATCGTATCAACTGTCTCTGTGAAAATTAATTTGCCGTCTGAAATTCCACGCTTGATATATTCAATCGTCTCGTTTACCGAGAAAATTTCCTTAGAAAATTCTAGAATTTCTACTCAAATTATTTTGGAAGTTCTCCTTTCAAATGACGCAGTGCTAATTGCAATTGGACTGATGATTTGTTTGCTATGAATAAATTTAGTGTGTAAGACTAGTTCAGCAGCTGATCATCTGATAGGATTCAAATTAGGCTTGAAAATTCACGAATTATTTGTATAACGCAAAACCCCAGGAAAATTGATATCTCTATAATATTTCAATGGAAAGCCAATGGAACCAATGGAAGTTTTCCCATAATTTTTGGATGAACCGTTCAGGAGACACTGTGCATTGAGCAGCGGAGTCTGATCGTTAGAACGCTCCCGACCGATGAAGACAGGCCGTGGTGTATGTGCCCCATACTTAAAGGGTTAAGCCGAAGGATTATTACAGGGAAATTCTCACTGGAATAAGTCATAATGAAAAACCAAGATTTATTGATTCCTTATGTATTGAATATGTTTCATTGAAGACTTCTACCTCAATGAATGTACCGAAGGACTATGGAACTTCGAATAAAATTGGTGGAAGAACTGAATTTCCAATCGAATTCCAATGATAAATGTTAACGGATATGCTCGGATTTTTCCTTGATTTTTTTTCATATAGCACTTCATTATTAGCATTAAAACTTTTCCAAATCATTTGTTACAGATACTTAGCAGAATTACAACATATTTTATTATTATTGTCCAATTCAAAATAGTTGATCTGAGAGACATAGCGAAAAGGATACTTCAACGTTAAATATGCAATAATCGTCAATCGTAGATATCTTTCATGATATCACAATCTCAAACAAATCTCTACAAGGAATACATTACATATCCTGTAGAATTTTCATGAATATGAAAATTGAACATAAAAATAGTTCCCGGGAAATTCAGAGATTCCGGCACTATACCTTCCTGACACGTGATTTTTCCGTTACAAAAATTACCACTTGGAATACTTTATGATTTTATCACTATCCACCGGCTGCGTGTCTATGAATACTCTCATTGACTTTGAAGTTTTTTTTTCTTCCACTATCCACACTTCAATTCATTTTCGATTTTTGTTCAACATTAGAGATTGACATCAACTAATATTTAGCTTTGAATATTTAATGGAAGGTCATACGTACGTCTTTGAATTGTGTCTATGCCATTAGTTCGTGCGCAGTTACTAGTAACATGTGTTTCTTTCGTTGATAATTGTGGAAATGTCGACATATGTGGATGATAAGATGGAACGCTCCCGTGGTCGATCAGTTTGGACGAAAGATGATACTGTTGAAAAATTCCTTTCAAGCAGTAATGTAATTATAAAATTACTCGTAACAATATTTAAATTTCTTGGATTAGCTCCAATAACCGTTAAAATCCCGTACTTGCTTCAGGGATCAGAAAATGGGTACTACAAAGATTTGATATTTGGAAAATGTGTCTTTGGGTTTGTTTACAATTGTGGATTGATAATAATGACATTCAGCATTGTTTATGTTACTCTACCTCTTTCAAAAGGTAATAATGATGAGAACGATCTATTACAGACATTCAGAATAGTGAAAACCGTTGTTGGTGTATTCGTAATGCTTATGATATGGTTGATAGTCGCATTAAGATACAAGAGTGCTCTGAAAATTGTTAATCAGATTGTTGACATGGATAACGAACTAATGGTTATTCAAGACTTGTATTATTTAGAAACATCAAAGCGACGTATTTCCGTGTTATTTGTGCTCAATTACATCCTTTGGATTTCAATATTTACTTTACAGCTCATAGCAACAACTGATAAACAGAAAGAAATTAAATTATGGATTACACGTCTTCTACCAAATATAGTAATGAATTGGTACATAATGCAGTATGTGATGATGTTACTGATGATGGAGGATCGATTTATCAGTGTTAATCGTGGTTTTTTGATAATATCGAAAAGAAATATCAGACAGTTTCTAAATGACGACATAACACCAGTTAGTTCATCAGAACGTACAATAGTTAATCATTTTATGGCACTCAGACGTGCACGTGCTGTTTTTTCTGATGTATGCCGTGATATATCGGAATATTACGCATTACCTATACTTCTGACGATTGCATTCTTTTGTGGTGCCATTATTTATCACTCATATTATCTGGTTCTACCATTCATAGTGCAAAATAATGATAAACCGTTGCTTGATAATGGTATGATGGTATGCTGGCTGATGATGGAAATGTTACCGACGATGGTGCTTGCTGTTTGTGTCACGAGAATTCTAAATGAGGTTTTTTCGATGGTTCCATTTTTTGAATGGATTTTTGAGATTATGCGCACTTGAAATTAAGTCCTGATATGGGTTTTTGCAGATGGGCACGACGAGTGGAACCGTTTACAAGGTACTAGCACGATCTGCGCTAAATTATGTTGCCAACGATGAGGTGATTAATTTACTGAGATTACTCGATTTCGTGAGGCTTCTGTAGGGATGTCTCAATAAATTCACTTTGAATGGAAAATAAAATATTGATTGAATTTCATGAACAATGAATCGTCTATACCAGAGTCGGGCAAATCGGGATCTTTGGGATCCTTCAGCTCCTGACCTTCATTGGGGGGACAATGCTAGGCGTTAATCCTATCACCTGGTTTGGTCCCAGTCCTTCAAAAATCATACCTCACCACCATTTCCCCCTAGCTTTTCTTAATTCAGTAATAAAGATGTGAAAGTCAATTATTTCAACAGTTTTCCTCAAATATATTGGAAACTCAAGGAGACAGGTACAATTCTGGTCTCAGCTAGTTTTGTAAGGAATTTCAAGAGCTACCAAAGTAGACGAGAGGGAAATCGAGCTATTCCACTTAGTTCCCAAGATATTTCTGAAAAACTGATGACAAAAAAAAACTGACTTGTTTTACATTTTTCATTTTTCGGTACTAGTCTTTTTTTTAATATCTCGGAAACTAAACGAAATAGAGCGATTCTGCTTTGAGAATGTTCTGTAGAGAATTCCAAGATTTAGAGATTTTGTGGACATTTTCACTCTATCTTGCTCAGTTTCAGAGATATTCGCGAAAAACTGATGGAATAAAATCGATTTGTCTGAAAATTTCTGGGTGTAGCTTCTGGGGTTCTCTAAAAAACCAGCTTGGGGTAAAATTGCACTATTTCGCGTGGTTTTCGAGATATTGGAAAAAAACCAATGGAATGAAATCGATTTGTCTGAAAATCTCTTTTTCTTCAATTTTTCGAATTTTTAATCAGTTTTTTCAGGATATCTTGGAAACTAAGTAAGATATTCGTCGGTTTTTCTGTGGGTTGACCGTAATTTTTTTCGAAAGAAAATGAGGTAATGCACTTAAGCCCACACGATTCATCACCGACAATCGATACTTACGAATATGCGTAATTTCACAATTGGAAGGAGGGTAGTTTATGGCGTCAGGTACACGGAGTATTAATGGGACTGAGGCGTTGGGATCCCGACTATCTGAAACTTACCCATCTCTGGTCTGTACTTTGTTGATTCCACTAAATTTTGTGTTCAGGTTAGCCTCAGAGGCTCAACTTTCCCCTGTGACCACTATTCCTGTCAAATTTATGCACTCAATTCATGTTCAATCGGATGAGAAAGCTAATTATACTATTAGTATTATGTGTTTTCAAATATTCTTAATTTTTCAGTTGAAAAAATTTTCATTCGAGTTATTACATGAAAATGTACACTTCACCGCTTATGGCATTTTTTCACTTGACTGTACATTAGTTCAATCGGTAAATTTTCAAAATTCAATTATCATTTCACCATTCAATGATTACTCACTCAATCGTTCTTTTTTCGTAGATAGTTGGTATGCTGGCTACTTATCTCATCATTCTCATTCAGTTTCAAATAAGTCATAGCCAAGATAGACATCCTAATGTCACAATGAAAACTACTGACGCCACCTGAGTTCCATTCTGTTAACGCAATCACAGAGAGTTGAGATGACTGGCTTATCATTGGAATATTAGGGAGCGTAGAATCTAGATGGATAATCCAACATACAATTGTGAGAAACATTATTTTCCAAGAATAAATACATTGTAAATGAAAATATACCATCGATTTATGTGTTTTTTTTGTTCATGACCTTCGAGCATTAAGTGGACCTAGTTATTTTAACTGATAAGCTGACACGGCTTGAATGATCAAGCCGAACTCGTTGAATTATTAATAATGGCACTACGTCAGGTGTTAGTACCGAGTGAACAATAGGTCAGTGAGACCCGACCCTTTTTCGCATAACTACATGTGTAAATTCTGCTAAAGATCAATGGGAAAGTTAGTTTTTGTGATTTTTTTTTATTTTTTCAAAATGATGGGTTTGGTACCCTGTCACATAAATTACTTTCTCATCAATGTCAATTCTTCTTCAAGTTTTTCATTCTCTTGGCTTGGACAGATTTATAACATAATATTAGTTGTGTTATTCGCATTTTTGAGTTTCTTTTCAATACAAGCAATGAAATATTCGGATTACCCGAATAAGACACCGCTCACAGAAATCATCGAACTGGCTAAAGCAATAACAGGAACGATTATTTTATTGGTACTATGGACATGTGTGGCACTCGAACAAAAAAGAACTGTTAGAATTGCTAATGCGTGTTACGATATCGATTGTACTATGATGAAATATAGGTACATCTATTATCCTGAAACTGGAACAATGAGTTTCATAGTTATTGGAGCTACGAATGTATTAATTTGGATCAGCCTGATCTGGACGGACTCCATGCCTTTTCCACAGGTCGGAGGAATTACGCTAGTAACGCTTCTAGGACCCAGCTTCATTTCCAATTGGTTCTTAATTTTCTACACTTACATAATTATCCTGCTTGAATGCAAAGTTGTCGCTGTTAACAACGGAATTCTTCGTTTGAACGAGAGATTCGTTCCACCACTCCCTAATGTGCTGGATACTACTTCTAATCAGCATATCATTAATAGTTTCGATGCAATTAAGTGCACCGATGCACGTGTTTATGGAATAATCAGCGACGTTTCTGAATTTTGCTCATTTCCACTCCTACTCATTATCACAGAATTGAGTGGATCCATCGTTTACACGTCGTACTATCTTGTTGTACCATTTCTAGTCAAATCTGGCGAATCATCGTGGATGATGATATTGAATTCTCTATGTTATCTTGCAATGGAGGTCTTCCCGCTCATAGCAATGACCGTGAGCATCAGTCGAATCATGTCTCAGGTGAGGAATCAGCTGCTCTACTTAAATTTCATACTCTTAATTCAATATTGGAATATTTGTTCATTTGGGAGCATTGCTCTATCAACTGGAAAATAGTGTCTTTAGTATTTTATCTCCCGATATTTCTGTCCAGTAGATACAATGAATAGATGCTAGGCTCCCATTGAGCTGAACTGGGCGAAATTGACATTTTATTGATATTTTTAAAAAAAGGTTGAGTTGCTTACTTTTATTCGAAAAATTCAGAGTAATTCATTTCAATTTCCTCAAAACTCAGATTCAGAAATAACAATAGAATTTAAATAGAGTATATTACCAATGTTTCGATCGAATAAGGGAAAGGGTAACTTGATAAGAGGTGAAGTAGTGATGAAAATAATCGATATTCTTTCGACAAAAACAGTTGGTGTGAAACACACAGAGAAACAGAGACCAATGGTCTTAGAGAAATGACAAATTTGGTAAATGAACTACAGGAGCCTTCTCTTGGCCATTATAATTTTGGTACTTTACAATAACACATCAAGACACATCACTGTGTGTTTTGTGTTACACGTTTGTTACCTTCACGGAGTGTAAATTTTTATTTTGAAGAAATCCAATTTAGGATGTGTATTTTTGATATTTTCACCAAGTCCGTATTAAATTCATTGAGGTTTCTTTTCTTCTCATTTTCAATTAGCATGATATGAATTTTATTGCTATTGTTCCACGTGATGTATATAAGTTATTGACCAGTTGAAAAAAGTACAAATCAAAAGCACATTGTGCATGAAGTAGTTATTTTCAAACTATTGTAGATTAAATTGTTCATGCCCAATGGAGGTGGGAGGAGTTCGAGTCAAAAAAATCTACAACAGAAATCCCGAGTGTCATCAATAGGATGGGTTGTGACAGGGTCCTCTTCACGGCCTATGCACCACTACGTTCCCGTCGTGGCCTTGGGTTATGCAAAATGTGGTGATAATCTCAATCTTAATCATTATTTTTCTTTTTCAGTTCATTTAGTTAGTAACTTCTACGAAAAGTTCGTTGCCAATTTGAAAAAATGAGTTATCAGGAGTGTATCTGCTAGCCTTGTAATCTCGTAACCGACGCTAAGCCCATCGAAACACATCAATTGAATGATCGAAATATAGAAAAATATCAATAAAATGGTATTATGTTCGGCAGAGTGAAAATGTCGAATTACTGAATATTCTTCTTTTTTTTCAGCTGAATGGTACGGCGGATGCAGTTCACAAATTATTGAACCGAACGAATGTCTGTAACGAACTAAAAACTGAGGTGATCTGGAAATCCTTCTCAGGATTAACCCCTCATTGAATTGATCTGAATAATCATTTAATCATTTTAGCTGAATCTATTTTCATTGGAGCTCCTCCATCGCAATATTCAATTTACATGCTATGGAATTTTTCCATTGAATTGTACTCTCTTACACTCGGTACAATCTCACATTTAATTTATTTGAGAATCATTCGATTCGACAGTGAATTTGATTATTTCCGTCTAGATCTGCAGTATCACAGCAACGTACTTGATAATTCTGATTCAATTCCAATCGAATACATAACTTCAAAAGCTACCATCATTGGACACCAAAAAACGGAATTACACACTTGGGGTGATTCCGAACATTCATGAGACTAATTTGATTTTATTGAATTATCCATGCAAATTTTTTTCTATTGCACTTTTGAAGTTCGGTACTCTGCAAATCTTTGTCAGCATCATCAACGCCGGAATTTCAGGTGAGACCAATACCAAAAACAGAATGTTGATCAGTCTGTTTCACTTGTTAATTACATTCTGTCATGAACAAACACTAAGGTTTATTTATTATTTCGTAATTGATATTATCAACGGCAATTTTCAGTCTACATGCGTTCGTTCATGAGAGTTTCAGCTGAACTTGAATGAAGAGAAGTCCTAAATCTGCTTGAGTCTTCAAGCTTTTAACCTATTCAGGTTATAAGAGTGGGAACTCATATTATCGCGTGAAGATGGAAATTAAATGATCAAATAAATGAATAATTCAAATTTGAGACTTCTCTCCATTTATATTCAGCTGAAATTCTCATGAACAGACGCATATAGACCGAAAATTATGATTGAAGTGAGGTCACGAAATGATGAATAAGCTATGCATGATCGATAAAATCAAATTCTGATCATCGGATCATCCCATATCGATTTTTAGATTATTTCATTGAAATAAGTAGAGAGGAAAAACGCAATTTATAAACGCTGTTTAACTTGGTGCGTTCTTCTTCCTCTCTCACTCGTCTTTTCTGATTGTCAAGGGCATTGAATTGTGATGCCTTGGCAACAAAAGGACAATGTGAGCATCCTCCCACTCTTTGATAAGTGAAGTGCAAATCATATGTGATTTTTGTAACATGATTAACCCACTATTGAATAAATTGGAAGGAAGGACAATCGACAAACGTGGAGTCGGTGCACTCCCTACCATGATGAATTGAGGGGTAATGTAACCGATGACGAGCAACCAATCGATATTGAGACGGGTTCCATTTAATTTTAATTATTTATTTAGAAATATTAATTCAAATTTTATTTTCTACTAACCCTCACTCGATGCAGCCGGATCCATGACCATCGAGGCTCATAATTTATTAACCCCTCAAGTACGGGGCCTCAGCGAGCCAAACTGTCCTAGCGGCCGGGCGCCTCGTGACATGTGAAATCAGAAGTTTGAAAAAAAAAAACTAATCAGTTGAAATCGAATTAATTGTTTTTGGAAGGTTCCATAGTAAACTTGAATCATCCATCTTCACGAAGCATTTTGCAAAATCTAAAAATCTTGAAAATTGTAAGAGATATTGAAATTTTTATGCAACGTTGTGAGGGTCTCTATGACATAGAGACCCCGGCCGGTGGGACAGGCATGAGGGTCCATATAGGTATATGGACCCCGTACTTAAGGGGTTAAAAACAAAGAGATTGGACGCCAACTAATTTTTAGAAAATCAGTAAGCTACGAGTCAAGAGAAATCCCAGGGTGGGATAGCTGGATTGGATCCTTAATTGATTTGATTTTAATTCATTACTGATCTAATTTGATTTTAATTCAATTGAGAGAAGAAAGAAATTATTGAGAGGAAGAGTTTCAGTACCTTCAGTTTCTTTCATTCAATTCCGTCGTTATCTCAACGCCTCCAGACAATTTCAGCAGGATCAAACACAAAAGAATATACAAGAGACAAATTCAATCGACAACAATACTTGGATAATTATTTTTTTATTTGAAATTTTCGACGTCTTGGCAACCGACTCGTCCTGTGCCTATCATAGAGTGATTCTTCCTCTCCCCACTTGTTGCTTTGCAGTCCGTCGATCAATGAATCGACACCTGCGCAGTCTCACCCGACTGGCGCAGAAAGCCGAATCCTCGGCGGTAATTTCAAATTCATTAGATAATAGAATTTCTTTCTTTTTTTTTATCATGTTTACTCATTGTTTTATGATTTTATGATTATTTCTTTTTTCTTAACCTATGAGGTTACCGAGGAGTCGATTCTCCAGTGACGTTGAGCAATTTTCTAATCCTCCCGTCACAGTCTCCCCTCTCAGACCTCAACGTCACTAGAATTACTCTGACGTCCCTGCCAGAACTACCGGAGTACTCACCGAAATTCAGTCTCTTTTGCTGTAATCTGCTCAAAGATTTCATTAATAATACTCCCTCCTCTCTCCCTACTCTTAATCAATTTTTCGCCTTACTGAGATGGAGGGGTAGGAGTACATGAGACCACACGTGGTTAGGAGCAAGTGAATTGGAGAGGAACTTTATTCAAACGTTAACATTGAACTTGAATTATAGAAAAACGAAACGAAAACATAATGAAAGAATAAAAAAAAACGTTACAGCAAAAAAAAAATGTAATAATGAAGTAATGAAATAATGAATGTATAGTATGACATGACTCGATGCTTCTCGATACCGATGTAGTCTCCCATGTCATTTATGTAGGGCCCTTTTGATATTCTCTCTCTCTCTCTCTCTCTCTCTCTCTCTCTCTCTCTCTCTCTCTCTCTCTCTCTCTCTCTCTCTCTCTCTCTCTCTCTCTCTCTCTCTCTCTCTCTCTCTCTCTCTCTCTCTCTCTCTCTCTCTCTCTCTCTCTCTCTCTCTCTCTCTCTCTCTCTCTCTCTCTCTCTCTCTCTCTCTCTCTCTCTCTCTCTCTCTCTCTCTCTCTCTCTCTCTCTCTCTCTCTCTCTCTCTCTCTCTCTCTCTCTCTCTCTCTCATAATCTCGTCGAGTGCTTTATTTGCATATGGTGCAGAAAGTGCATTTACTGCCAATCGACGCTTTTCCTCTGACAATTTGAGGACGTTCTCTGCCAATGGGTTGACAACTGGTGGGGCCCGTGCCAATGCATTTTCACGAACCAAATAGTTTCTGACCTTATTAGCGGTGTCCTTGGGGTCGTGGAAACGAGCCTTGATTTTCTTTCTCAGCATCTCGCGATTTTTGTCGACTAGATGACGATGGTCATTTGGTATTATCCATACCGGCCATGTAGCATAGTATGAACGCAACCAATCGACGAGACCTTCCCAATGAATGTTGCAATCGGGACATTCTGGACAATATAAGGTGCGATCCTGACCACAACCTACGCACTTTTCCTGACTCCGCTCGTGCTCGACCCCATGTGGATAAACACAATCACATGAGTCGAAATTATCGGCTCCACAATGCCAGTGAAATCCGAAGGTGCAATCATAGCTCCAGGGATATCAATGGACTTCTCAATCTTCCCATCAGCTGTTAGTTTTGGGGGATTTAACAAGTTAGGGAATTGTCTTCTCTTGATATTTTCGGTCCGTAGCTCTTCTTCAATGACTCTCACTGGTATCGTAAGTTTCAGCACTGGTGGTGGCATACTGCGTATTTCGTCAATTAATGTCTGCGCATCTCTAGAGAGTGTTTCTTCCTGCTTTTCAGGAATTATCAACTGTAATTTTACTTCGTCTGGATGTGGACTGGCTTCAGGGGTCCCAACGATTTCCTTAGAGGCCTCTCTCTTATTTGGATTGTCAACTTGGCCTTGTTGTAGTGGCGTTAATCTTAGCATTGATATATCTTGGATTATTGGCACTTCAGAGACTTCTTCGACAAGATCGTCTGTATCAGTCGAGGACTCGTTGTTGAAGATTCTTCCGCTGATTGAGAGAGCTGCTGTAGCATCTCGATCTTCGCTGCTAGCGCTGCCAATTGCGTCTCGATAATGCGTTTCTGTTTCATAATATCTTCCAATTGCTCTTGAGTGACATTATTTGAAGTAGTGTTGTTTTCGTTGTCTCGTTGTTCCGACATTGTGGATTGTATGCTGCAGTCGATTGGTATGAATGATGAAATATGAATGAAATAATGGATGTCATGAGTATGTGAGTAACACCTAGATAGAAACGAAAATTTATTTCAATCGGCTGTCATAGGGCTAAGTATTTTTTGAATTAGTGCCTGTCCCACGTAGCGATGGGCCAATTTCGCATTGTAGCTTTCCGCTTTGTGACTTAATTTTTCGTTTGGGTAGAATACCTACCTCTAATTTTACTTGATTCGCGTTACTATTCTTATGCCGATCATTCCGGTCATTCGCGTATTTTTTTAACCGATTCTCGACGATATGCCTTAACTCATCGATTCTATCAATACGTTCAATCCATTGTTTTATCGCGTCTTCATTATGAGGCAAGATTATTTCGCCATGTTTCTTCTGAATCTGTCTCGCGACCGCTTCACGGCCGTGATTCAGGAAAAACGGGGAAATACGGCTTCCTGCGTGAGGAACAGTATTGTATGCCAACTGTACTTCCGAGAGATGTTGATCCCATTCATTTTGTTTATTTTTAATGAAGGCAGCGATCAGGGGGTTTATGGTTCGATTGACTCATTCGACGGAACTGGCCTGTGGATGTGCCAATGGATTCGTCACGTGTATTACCCCTCTTGCGATAAGAAGATTTTTTACTTCTTTATTTAGGTATTCGGAGCCATTAACTGTTATTATTGAGTTGGGAGTACCCCATCTATCAAATACGACATCCAAAGCTTTGACAACTGCTCTACCCGTTTTTCCTCTAACCACTATTAATTCAATATATTTGGTGAATAAATCTTGAATCGCTATTACGGATGAATTTCCCTTTTTTGAACGTGTTGACAGTTCCGCTGTATCTACCGATAGTTGGGCCCAGGGGCTGTACAATGGCCGAGTCGTCAGTGGGCCTCTGAATGGATTCTGGTCATTTTTTACTCTAACACAGATATCGCATTCTTCGAGGTATAATCGTATATCTTGCGTCATTCCCGGCCAGTAATGGGATTGTCTTATGCGGTCTAACGTTTTCTGTCGCCCTAGATGTCCAGCTTGAGGTTCGTCGTGGTTTTCGTGGATTATTTCCAACGTTTCGCCAGATTTTACGACTTTTTTCCAAGGGTTTTCGTCATCCAAGATTGTTTCCGTTATATCGGGTCGGTGATACATAAGCTCGTCATTCTCGATTTTCCAGTCGGGAAATCTTCCTGGATATTTTTCAACTAATTCGCGCTTCGTCGTATACCAGTCTCGATCGCAGATTGTTCTTAATTGAATGCGGTTCTGGATCACTTCGTTGACTGTATTCTCCCACCCAACCGAGTCTACGTCGACATCGAACATTCGGGAGAGGGCATCCGGTGCCTCATTAGTTGTATTACGTCTATGCTCCACCGTCATATTATGTTGAAGCAAATAAATTGCCCAACGGGCAAGTCAACCGACTGGATTTTTTAGAGTGTGAAGCCATTGCAAGGCTTGATGATCCGTCACGACTTCGAACGCCATGCCTTCGAGATAACAGTGAAGTTTCTCGACTGCCCATACGACAGCTAAACACTCTTTTTGCTTCCGAATGGAAGCTTTGTAATCGTCATTTTTTCGAGTTTGAGATTTCATCATAATATGACTATAAATTAGACTGTGCCAAATTTGACGACTATTTTTTTTTCGGCTCCCAAGTGAAAATTACATTTTCCATTATGAGAAAATAATGCTCCCCGAATCCGGGCTTCCTATCTTTTTTTTCCAGTTAGCGCTCGCGTAAATAAGGTTTTTTCAAGGGAAAATTTTTTGAAAATGATTTTAAACCTCAAAATTTATGGAATATGATCTCTAGGAATTTTAAAAACGCATCATTCCGTCGAGAATTCAATGCTCAACGAAGATAATTGTGGACGAAATCAAAACAATGGCCTACACGCCTTGTAGACCAAATATAAAGCGAATTTTTGCTCAATTTATTACTAACATTCATTCTTATACACATATCAAACAATGAATGTGTAATTAAAACTTGTGAATTCCATTTTCTGGACAATCCTCATGATCCAAAGAACTAATTTTCGGCCCCCAGTTCTTCTCTATATTTTTTTCTTCAACTAAAAATCATAATAATAGCAAACAATATAAAAAAAGAGGGTGCGTGGAATGCCGCACGTAAGAAGTGAAACTTCATTTCACCATGCTGAAGTTCATAAACTATGTATTAAGAATCAAATTTCACTGATTCATCCTCCCCAAATATTTAGATGGTGCACGAGACTTCTGACAGAATTGTATTCCCATCACAACCCTATTATTCCCTCAAGATAGCTGTATAGTCAGGAGACTGAAGGCCAGCTGTGCTTCGCGCAGCCCAAAAAAGAAGAAGAAGAACCCTATTATTCCATTTTCAAAATACTGTTCAGTAGCCGAAGATTACACACTACAGAAATTTTTTTTGATATAATTGTATCTAATTAGATATATTTTGATCGCGACAAGTGCAAAAGAGGGTGTGTGGAATCCACGCGAGACAGGAGTGAATTTGTTGCTTATTAGGATAGATAGAGATAAATCATTAATATTTTCTCACAAGAGATAAAGTTGTGAGAATAGCAAACGGATGCGGGTGGAAGCTCAAACAACAACTGGATGCACAGATCTCCTAGCTGTACAATAAACATAGGTATTGAGCATTAAAAATTTTAATACCTGCCTATAGGATATAGGTTTTTGTTCACTAAGAAATTACATTTTTTTCTACGATTATGAAGTATTCAGATAGATCGTTTTCTTTTTCAATCATAGTTTTCTGTGAATATCTCAAAAATTGATTGAGATAGAGCGACTTCGCTTCTCTTATGGCTCTCTCGAAATTCTCTACAAAAAAGGTTTAGTGCAAAATCGCCCTGTGTTGCTCAGACTCCGAGACATTCCAAGAAAATTGATTAAATGAAATAAATTTGTGTGAAAACTTGATACTCTTCTTTTTCAGCATCCTTCTTTTCAGGAATGATACATCTCGGGTACTGAGCGAGATAACGAAATTTCCCTAGAAAGCCTTTTGGTGGAAAATTTCCAAAACTACAAAAAGAAATCTCATAAAAAATGCATTATCTCGCTTAGTTTCCGAGATCTTCATCAGAATTCTACGACGAAAAAAATTGACTCATGATAGTCTTTGGTTCAATGATTTTTTGAAAATATCTCGAAATCTAATGGAGATACGCCTTTCTGCAACTACTGAAATTTTCTACAAAAAATCATCGTAAAATCGCTGTATCTCCATTAGTTTCTGAGTTTCTTCAAAAAATTATTGTAAACATGCAAAAATACAAAAAAAACAGGAAAAGTGGATTTTTTTTCAATTGTTTTATTGAAAGTATTTTGGAAACTAATCAAGATAGAGCAATTCCACCCTACAGTTACCTTAAAGAGAATCCACAATCTATGAGAAAAGACTATAGCAAAATCACTCTATCTCGCTTAGTTTCCGCGATATTTTCAAAAGAAGATTGAAAGAATACATCCGTGCTCTGCATATTATTGAGACTGCCGTCCCTCGTGCGCAGGCGCCGCCCCACTCCTTCCCTATTCTCTCACTCGCTCCTATACCTCATATACTGGCGTTAAATTTAACGCGTGGAATTTAAAGCCAGCGTTACACGCGTCTGACGTCGTATAAGAAGTTTCACTTCAAAAAATTATATCATTTCGTCACTCATTACTCACAACTTTTATTAAGTCAGAAGTTCTTAATCAATATTCATAGCGTTGATGCTTCTATTCATGGCACCAATTATAGTGATTGACATTCGTGAGTGATTTACCAACATGTTACTCCAAATATTAGTCAGAAGATGCTGCTAGCTTTTTTTTTAAGTGAAACTTCTTATACGGAGTCCTCGCGTTTAACGCTGTTGCGTTACTTTTCCACGCTTTGGTGGTGGGGGAAAAGAAAGAGAGAGAGGACGAATGTGCGCACGCACACTCGTATCCCTGCAGCATTGGTCGTCATAGTAGGACTAGCGAAGGGATCGACATCGGCTTTCTTCGACGTCCATGCCCCACCAAATAATCTTTGGCTTCGGCATGCCTCGTGTGTCGATTCGTTCGTTAGTACGACAATACCTGTCCTGTGACTGTTCATTTTTTATCATCAGTTCAAGAATATCTCGGAAACTGAGTGGGATAGAGTGATTCTGCTTCTCTCCTTTTTTGTAGATCTTTAAATTCTCGACAAGAAAGCTCGAAGTTGAAACTGCTCTATCTTATTCAGATTCCGAGATATTCTCAAGAAACAATTGACAAACAAACCAAAAAAACAGGAAAAGGTTTTTTTTTTGTTGATAATTTTCTTGGAATATGTCAGAAACTACGTAAAATAGCGTTATTTTGCTCCAATCCTTCTTCATAGCCTTGGAAATTCTCTGCAAAAGGCCTTCAGGTGAAATCGTTGTATTTCGCTCAGTTTCCCAGTTATTTTCGAAATACTTCGAAATACAAAGAAACCTACTTTTCTCGTTATTTGGATTATTTATTCCCGAAAGTTTTTTTGAGAATACTCAGAAACGGAGGAAGATGCAGCGATCTCACTCTGATTTTTTTTCTTGAATTTCAAGACAAGCTATTAGAAAGGATTAGGTCAAAATGGCTTTACCTCGCTGAGTTTCCAAGATATTCTCGAAAAATAATTGGAATAGAGTTACTTTTCTTTCTCAAATAAGTCTGTTGTTTGTTCTTTGTTTTTAATAAATATCCCAGAAACTAAACGAGATAGCGTGATTTTGCCCTAATCCTTTTTTTGTTGAAAATTTGGAGAGTTTCAGAAGAAATTGAATCAAAAAGGGCGTTTCTCCGTTAGATTTTGATATATCTATAAGTCTACGTTCTGTTCGTAGGATTTTGATGAATGTCTCTGAAACTAAGCAAGATAATGAAATTTTTGTAGAGACCCTTTTTGTAGTTTTCGAGATTCTCTGCAAAAAACAAAATCTTCAGAAAAATTTCGTCATCTCGCTCACTTTCCGAAATATTCTTGAAAAGAAATGGATATTGAGGAAGAGAAAAACATCAAGTTTGTAGACAAATTGAGTGCTCTTTATCATCAATTTTCTTTGAATGTCTCGGAGTCTAAGCAAGATAGGGTATTTTTGCACTGATCCTTGGACGAGCAGCAAGGTGTTTCACTTCCGCCGTGCGTGAATTTCCCTCTTTTCTTTCTGAGCTTTACAGGTGTCAAGTATTTTTATTAAATCATTATGATTTCAGTTTAAAGGAAAGTGCAAAGAAGAATGAAAAGAGCATAAAAATTAGTTCTATGGATCTTGAGGATTGTCTAGAAAATAAAATTCGCAAGTTTTAATCACAAATCAATTGTTTGATATGTGTATAAGAATGAATGTTAGTAATAGATTAAGAAAAAATTCGCTTTCTCTTTGGTCTACAAGGCGTGTAGGCCATTGTTTTGACTTCGTCCATGGTTATCTTCGTTGGGCATTGAATTCTCGACGAAATAATGCGTTTTTTTATGTTTAGAGATCATATTCCATGAATTTTTAGGTTTAAAATCATTGTTAAAAAAATTTCCTTGAAAAATGCTTATTCACGCGAGCGCTAACTGGAAAAAAAGGGCTGGCTTGCACACCTACACATTTTCACATCTGCACATGCGAGTTCTGCACATGAAAATGTGCACATTCCAGTCTTACACATAGTTTTAATCGCGGCTTTTCCAATGACACACATAGAGTCGCGACTTACACATTAGATTTTGAGACAAAATAGATTTACACATAAATAAATTACACATTTGTTGTGCGCTCATTCTAAGCCCACTTTTGAATTTTTACACATTCATTAATTACACAGTAACGACAGACACATAAAATTCATCACATCTGTGACTTACACAATATTTTCTGCACACGCGTGAAATACACATGTGTAGAATTATTCTACACATGTGTAAATTTGAAGCTTTTAATTATATTAAATTTGATGAAAAAAATATTTTCTTTCAGAAAACCAAATGAAAGGTATAGGGGCTCATTTAAAGAAGTTGAGAAAAATGGCATTCTTCAAAAATATTGAGAAAAAAATACATTTTTTAATGCAATAAATGGAGAACTTTTATGAAATTTGACCGGAAAACCTCTCACGCAAATTGAGAAATTTTGAAAAAATTATTTTTACAAAATTGCTCTATCTCAGAAACTATTCAGCCAGTCTTGCTGAAATTTTTAGGAAACATTCACTTTATCGAAACTCATATCAAGCCGAAATTTCTGATTTTTATCGCGTCCTATTCTTGAGTAATAGAGAGTCGTAGTGCCGTACAGGCAGACGTACACACATACATGTCTACTGTTTCCCTCGTTATGATTTCTTGACATTTCAGATCATTTGAGCCCTTTTCAATAAAAATTGTAATTTTGAAAAAAATTATGAAAACAAAGCTTCCATTCGGAGGCAAAGAAGAAGGGAGCTCCCCTCATTTCTGTTCTGTCAGTAGTTGGAAAAGAGGAATGCTGTGGAGATCATTGAAGGACGGGAGACATTTCCCGAGGACAAAAAAAGCTGCTCCGATTTTACAGAGATACCGCAGAAGGTACAGCATAAGTAGCTTCACGTAAGAAAGCAGCAGGAGAAGAAAGATGCGTCGATGATTATTCTGAGTTACTTCAGGAGCTCTCGGACCATCATGAGAAACCGAAATAATTTTCTGGAGATTGTTGGAGCTAGTTGCGTCATTCAGAGGTTTTAAAGAGCAGTTTATCAGGCCTGAGGAGACTTAAGAGGGCAGGAGGGTTAAAAAAAAAAAGAAAAGTGAGGAAAACTTTGCTCCATGAATTCTCGCGGGATAATGAATAAAAAAATATGAAAAATACCTTGAAAAATAATTATTTTTGTAAAAATAAGATGGAATGAGCTGGGATTAATGAGAATATTACAGATTCTTTAATAAATTAACAAAAAAGTGAGTTGATCGACTGTTCCAGGCCACCATGTGTCGATCGATGTGATCGATTTTTAAGTAAAACATGGCGGCCTGGAGCAGTCGACTCTCCTTTTGTTAACCCAGCTCTTTTCATCTTATTTTCACAAAAATAACCATTTTTTCAAGGTATTTTTCAAATTTTTCTATTCTTTTTCGCGCGAGAATTCATGGAGCAAAGTTTTCCTCGCTTTACTCCATTCTTTTTAACCCTCCGGGTCTCTTAAGAAAATGTCAAGGAGTTAAGAAAGCTGCGGTTTTCGTTCAGACAAGGTGAAGATCTATGGAACTGATGGAACGAGAGACACAGGGATTCGGAATGTGCTGATATCATTTAGAATTAGTACAAGGGGCACTCATCGAGAGAGAGAGGGCAGAAAATGCATTTCTCATAAAAAAAACCACGCAATTACAGCCATCTCGTTGCGTTTTCTTATTTCCAAATTTCTTGAAATCGCGGTGAAATCGTTCTTGAAAAGCAGAGAAGTCATCGTCGTCATTGAGAGATGCTGGAAAAATACAGAGAGACGGGGCACGATATGCTATGAGCTTTCGTTATCATTCACATTTATTCCACATGATTAGAAGCTTAGAGGGACTACTAAGATTCAAAATTATTGACAATTATCATGCAGACGTTGGACAGAAGTATTACATATTTTTCCATTACATTTAATATCTCTTTTAAACATCTCCACGATTTTTGGTTTGAGTAGTCCCTCTGAGCTTCGGATCATCTACAATAATTATGAATAACAACAAAAGTTCTTAGTTTGTATTGAAAAATTGAATCTCCTCAAATGTGCCAGTTCTCCTGAGGCAAAGTAGTTGTTTTTAGCATTCCTCCAACCAGTTTTTCGAGAATTACCTGAAATCTAGAGGAGTTGAGGAAATGTTCGTAAAGACGTCTCTTCTAAAGAAAAAACAACTAAAAGAAATGTCTCTCCAAAAAATTTCAAGCTCCATTCCTTCAGGAAATATTTAATCGGAAAATGTTGAATGGCATTCAAATTTTGTTCCCTCCAATTCAGAAATGAAATGAGGAATTCATTCATCAGTGGATGCATTCGTCTCTATTGCATGTTCAAAGAGAGATATATATCCGACTTAAGAGGACAGGAGGGTTAAAAAGAGTGAAACAAAGTTTCCCTTGCTTTTCGTCATTATTTTTACCCCCTCTGCCGTCTTAAGAGAGGACTTCTAGCTTCTGCTGACGCCTTACGAAGTCGAATCAGCTTTTAACAGCCCAATAGAATTTTCGACTCATTATTGTGTCGACTTCCGGAAATTTCTGCCCAAGTGGAACGAATCACGTTGAATTCGGAGCATCAGACAGACTCGATATCTGATTGATTGCGAAGAAATGAAAAATACAGTGCAAGAGAAATTTAGACTGATAAAATCAATGTATTGGTGTGCAGAAATGGCAGAACAAGTGCAGTTGGCAAAGCTGGCGTTTATTTCTTGATCAATTGAACTTGGCAGGGACTCGGACGGAGAATCAGTGAAGATAATATGAAAAAGAAGATCTTCATTAGTAATTTAAACAAATCAACTAATAGAGAATCTGCAATAAAATCTAATTAATTTATTTTCATCAGTATTCATTATTCAAAGAAAATGATCATGAACGGTTCATTAAACGAAAACAATGAGACTACAATCATATTACGTTAAATTATGTCGAATGAATTTTATCCGACTTTTTATTCAACAAATGCAAATTCATCACAACGGAGATCTACAGCAGCTGGAGAATTTTAATGATTGACCATGCACTCATCTTACATCAATCCTGGACACATAGATCCCTCCCTACCTGAGCATGGATAACAATTAAGTGAAAACCTTGAATAATTACAATTCTAACATGCCTTCCAATATTGTTAATGGAAAAATGATAATTTTCTGTTTGGTAAATACAATTCTAGCTAACTCGCATTAGACTAATCTAATTGACAGTAGACTGCCAACAAAAGAAAGGGAAATAACAGCCACACTTGCTGAATTAATAATCCTCCACGTATCATTTCGGTGAAGTACTGTGGATAACTGTGGTCTCAGATATCGTATTATACGCATTCAGATAATTGGGAGCAAAAGTCCTGCAGGGAAAATTCTCAGGAAACGATCTCCTGAGACTCGACATAATGGACACCTTGAAAATCGGACTCCATATTGTGTGGTACATTCATGGCATATCAAAACATGAGCACAGGGAAGGAATGCCATGTTAGCGTCATGTAGGCTGCAAATAGAACATAAAGCTCCGTTTTCTCTGTAAGAGATGCGGAAGAAATCATTTCTCTGAACATTGCATATGGGACACCTCGTGAAACGAGTCCGGTGTTCATCAGCACAATCATAGCACAGCATTACGTGACCACATGGGTCAAATGCTGTGTCTGGTACACCCATGCATACAATGCAGGAGACTTGACCACCTGCCGGAAACCTCGGATTTTGCACCCCTTGAAATGTTACTCTTCGATCCTGTGCAGTCCGAGCCTGGGCAATGCGTTCCCGCGCTAATCTCACTAGCGATGCATTTTGTGCAGCATCTTCTGTGCCAATGCTGTTATCTTCTGGTTCTGGCATGTTTTGTTCAGCATTCAGAATTTCATCACGTTGCAATTCTGGCTCTGGTGCATTCAGTTCAGCATTGACCCGCTGATTCTCATTAGCCTGCAATTCTGGTTCTTCTAAATTGATGGCTTCATGTATCAATGGTTGTTGATTGAGAGTGGGTTGTCTCCTGATCCTTTCACTTCGTCGTACCCCTTCACGGAATTGTGGCTGGTTATTTTGAGGAGCTTGTTGAATCGGCGCCTCAAGATCCATATCAGGTCTGACATTCTGTTGCATATCCTCGCCATGATGTCCTAGATCATCAAAATCATCGGCCACATCAGCATCAGGCTCTGCTTCAGGTGGTTCGTCGATGTCATTGTAATTTATTGGATTTGCATCAGGGTGTCTCCTAGGTCTTCCACGTCGCCGTCCACCAGCGCGAAGTGGCTGTCGGTCATTTTGCTGATCTCGTTCATGAAATGGAGCATCAATATCTCCAGGATTAATTGGGTTCGGATCAACATTCGGAACAGGGTTTCTCCTTGGCCTCCCAGGACCTCTACGTCTCGGTGCATTAGCTGCGTTCCTAGAATTCGGCGAGTAAAATATTTTGAGTTGGTCGACGAAAGTATCTTCCATTTCCTCATAAATTTTTGGGAACAATTAACTCTTTAATCAGTGCCGAGACTTCGTAGAAATAGGTGAGAAAAATATAAACATCCCGAAATTTTTACTCTCTATACGACCTACCCCACTCGTCCTCGCTGTACACCACGTAATACCTGCCTTTGATTGCCTACGCGCCTACCCCGAGCATTCCTCCGATTCCTTCTGACAGCTCGTCCTTCAACAACACCTTCATTTTCAAAAAGTAGTCCAAAGAATTGTGGAATATCATTGGGGACTGGATTTCCATTCGGTTCTGTAAAATATATTTAAACGAATACAGTTTTGAGTTCATCCGGCTACTCATAATTCCCACGAAATTGGTATACCATCGGGAGGCTGCAAATCTCCTGCTTCAGCAATTCTGGGTTCGTCATCTAGGTGACCATGATTATCAGCGAAAAAAAGATCCTCCAATTCTCTTCGTCGCGGTAATTCAATCGCGAGGTTGAAAAAATCATGAATATTCAATCTGAAATGAATGACCATGAATTTTATATGTATTTTGCTATTGCAACTAAGGATCTAACCGTCCAGGAAGGTCAAACATAGCTTGCAAGTTTTGTATTCTGGTGTCCTCATTCAATTGTGCCCGAGTCCTGACATTTCGAGGCTGGTGTCCATCTAGTAATCTTTGCAGCCTCAGTGCCGTATGTCCCATTTCCGCGTGCATTTTTTCTGACAAAGATTTGAAGGAGTTCCAATAATTACATCAGCTGTAAGGTCGATACACCAATTTTGGCCACTGTTCTATCCAGACTCAGTTGAGGGTCATTTTGATTGTTTTAGACTCTACAGCTTGTCCTTTCTTAGTGACATGCCTAGAACTGTTATTCGCGTGCTACTAACATTACTTTCAAGTTACAGATTTACGATATAAGCTGAAACTTAGTTGAAACTAGACCAGGACATCCTCCAAATGTTCATAGCTGGTACATTCATCCTATATTCTGTCAGCAAATAATATATGAAATCAGCTTGATATTCTACTCATAATTATCAGTTTTTCTGAGGCTAGCGAAGTGAATTTCGTACACAGTAACAGAAAATGCTTTTCATGAAGGCAACGATAATGAAACGATTCAGTCGTAACAAGCTGAAAGGAGATGTCATTCTGATGCTAATTTTTGAGGAATATGTTGGGATTAAACAAAAATTTTGCGAGCTCCGTAACAGGACAAAGTATCACTTATGGTCAACTATAGGCGATAAGAATCTCCACAACTGAGTCCGCGATATGAAGTTTACAGAGACTTTCCTCTGATAACTGAGTATGATATAGGGGAGAAGTTATTTTTGAAAGTTTCATATTTTCATTAAACTTTGAGATTTCGTCGAGAAACTCAACCGAGATCGACTGATCTCGTTCAGTTTTATCACTATCAAATTACCGAAAAATGCCCAAACATTAGTGTGAGCTCCACCGAAGCGACTCAAGATGTAGCGGTTGAATGCCTCAGCGTGATTATTAGTTCGTATAGCATTCCTTGTGAAAACAATATGTGCTAGACCTCGCCACTGCTGTCTCAAGTATCTCCCAAACTCTTGGGCAAGGGCATAGTGATCTGACAGCTGATCGAGATCTGTCAATATTACTCCCAGTGCACTGTCCCAATGCTCTGGTGGAAGATGTGACAAAGCCCATGCCTTGTGCAATGCATCTTTTGGAGCTGCGGAGAGCCCTAATCGTCGCCATTTTCTTGTTGTTGCCTATGAAAAATACCTCCAGATTATTATTAAGTAAGAGCAAACTGTGTACTGTGAATTTCTAGATAGAAGAGTGAAACGTTTCTCTCTCAGTTCATTTAAATGATTTCGATAGCATCTACTTGTTTAAAATGAAAACTGCAACCAGTGAGAACTGCCCCAGGAAATGCTTCGACTGCTGCCCCTACCAATGCAGCTTCAAAATCAGTGACAATACTTTCCAAGGACTGTGTCAAATTTGGGATCAATTCCTTGAGCTTCCTGAAAATTGCATCATACAGTGGTCTAGTACGTCGATCCATCAATACATATACTGCTGCGAAGCCCTGAGAGATCAATAAATTTTCGATCAGTGAATTTGGAGTTTCACCATAAGAGAGAGTTATGCCATGAATGTTCAGCTTTACGATATTAGTCTTACAGTGTTTGCTATTCGTATGTGGATTATGAGCAGTTGAGAAACACGTGGAGCAAAAGGTACCACCTGGAACCGTTGGAACATGGAATTTTCATGGAATTCAATAGAAAAATTATTTGTCAATAGATACTGATGGAATATATTATCCCTCCTTGTAGAAAATGAGAAGAATCAGTATTAACATGATAAAACTGCTTGAGGCTATTTCCATCTTCAATTGAGATAAGTCAATAAGTCTAGATGGAAAATGTCGAATGACTATTGAGAGTAGAAAAAAATCAACCTTAAAAGTTCCATCCATGTGTAAGTGACGGGCATTATTCAACTGTCCAAGCATGGTATCTTCAATGAAGATGTGGGCAGTCGCATCACCATTGCGTTGGTCTTCGACATGAGCCATTCCTCGATATGTGTTTTGTGTGAATCGATATTCTCTGAGAGGCTCCTCCATGTCAACCATCGCTTGAGGGATTTGAGGACGCGTTTTGGCACGTTCCCTGGCAACAAGAGCATCTGATGCTCCTTCCGAAACTAATGAACGAGCTGCATTTGGGTAACTACATTACGGTAGGGAAATTCGAATCATGAACTGAAATATAGTATAGCTACTCAAGTGAAAATTATCAACTGACTTTTAACTTGCAGCAACTCACACTGGACTTAAGTGGAGTTATTATAATTTGATTGATATTTCAGAGACTGAATAATATCTGCCTAATATCTCGACTAAATGAGGCTACTCATCTGAGAAGTAAATACTCTCAGATGCCGTAAGAATATCACAGCATTCGAGGAACTCTGCATTCGTATTTTATACACGCAAGAAATTCCCAAGAGACACCCGTAGCAAGCTAGATTAGTCATTTGCAAGAAAAAGACGAAGGCCGCTCCTCGAAAAGATTGCTGATTTCTAGGGATTCTGTACACAATTTTTTTTCCTCTTAGAAAACTTCTGAGAGACTTCTACAGTGATTGACACTGCTCATCTATGGAGGGAATAGTCTCAAGCCCTCCCCTCCCCCACAGAAATGACGCAGCTCCCAAGAGATTCTGTATTTGCATCTGATTTCCCGTAGAAAACTGTCGAGAAACACCTGGTATTAGCTAAGCTGTTCATCTCCGAGAAGAATACTTTCAAATCACTTAGAAGTGCTAAAGTCTACAAGAAACTCCGTATTTCCATTCTACTTTCTTCAAAAACCCCCTAGAGACATCTGGAGGGAGCTAGGCTACTCAACGATGAGAATAATACTCTCTAATCACCTGGAAGTGTTGCATTTTCCGAGGACCACCGTATTTTTATCATATTTCTTATAAAAAAAACTCCGGAAAGACACCTAAAGTGTGTTAGGCAGCTCCTCTGCGCAGAGAATAGTCCAGAGTCCCTCAGCAATGGTACTATTTTAGAAAAATTTCGTATTCTGATTTTCACTCCCCCCGAAAACCTCCCGAAGAACACCTGGAGTGAGCCAGGCTGCTCATCGTCGAGAAAAGTACTCTCAAACTACTTGAGAATGTTTCAGTTCATGAGCAGGTCTGCATTTTGATGTTATTTTCTTGGAAAACCTCCTGAGAGACATCTGGAAGGCGCTAAGCTTCTCAAAGACGAGGAGAATACTCTCAACTCACCTGGAAGTATTGCATTCCCCGAGAAATTCCGTATTTTCATTATATTTCCTTCAAAAAAACTCCGGAGAGGCACCTAGAGTGTGCTAGGTGGCTCATCCGCGCAGAGAATAGCCTAGAGGCCCTCAGCAATGTTACTATGTCCGAGAAATCCCGTATTCTGTTCTCATTCCACGAAAAAAAACTTCTGAGGGATATCTGAAGCGTGTCAGCTTAGTCATCTGAAAAAAAAATACTCCCAAACCATGAATTTCTCGGAGAACAGCTGAACGGTCACTCATTAGCTGAGTAATTCCAGTGGAGCGCTAGACAGCTGCTAAGATCAGTTCATTATTCCCACATACATTCAATGTGAGTTCTCAAGTTGAAAGTATGCTCATTACTCTAACTGGGAACCATAGAGCATCAACTTTTCAACCTACTCAGCTGCAGCCATACGATAGATGAGATCAGGTGGGTGAACCGTTTCGCGAGCCAGAAGAATTATGCGCTTTCTTAGGTGTACTTCTTCGATGAGGTGTGGGACTGGACGATGGTTATGATCATTATACAACCGTATTTCGCCATCGTGATTAATGTATAACAATGCCCGACAGCCTGATCCACGGCGAGCACATCGTAAAGTACCACGTTGCCGACGGTCCCGGTGATAACTAAATCCTTGGCATATGTAACGGGATGTTCCGGCCTGTCGACCTTCGATCACCATCAAATCCTCCCTCGGGATGAGTTCACCCTCATCATCATCGACATCATTCTCAGCAAACACATCGTTCCAGGGATACTCTCGGTGCAATCCACCATTAATGTGATCTCCATCGATCACGTCATCTTCTTCTATGATTTCCCCTTCTTCAATATCGGCATTCTCCTCAGGATTCAACTGTAGATAATATTAAATAGGTTAAATATCTCATTTTTTCTGTTATTTTGGTCATCCATGATGATAGATAATTAATTCAGAGGTTAATTGGAATATTGGACGATGAAATAAATATTCAAAGTCAATCTTCACATTTATTTTCTAAAATCGCGACGTTTTGCTCCTGATTAGGAGTTTCTTCAGGCTCTAAAGAAAAAAAAAAAAATTTACACCGACCTTCCTTCGGCTTTTTCCGTTAAAATAATATTTTTCGATTAAATCCAGTTTTTCCGTCGAAAAGCTGCTGTTCCGCCTACACCGACCTTCCTTCGGCTTTTTCCGTTAAAATAATATTTTTGATTAAATCCAGTTTAATCTAAAGAGCGTGAAGGAGCTCCTTGTCAGGAGCGAAACGTCGCGATCTTAACAAATAAATGTGAAGATTGATTTCGAATATTTATCTCATTGTCCAATATCCCAATTAACTTCTAAATTAATTCTCATTTTTCATTTACTAAATTTTGATCTAACCATTTTTGTTCAATCTTCCTGCCAATCGGAGTTTTTCTTCTCTTCCATTCGCTCTCAGACGATGGGATTTTCCTTCAGTTTCACCAATATCAAAAGAAAAGTAATCTCTTTCTTCTCTTTTTTGGCTCTGTCTATGTTAGATCAGGCGAGCGTGAAGAAAAAGTAACGCGTCGTTAATATTCCGCATCGAAATGAATGAGAGATCTTGAATGTTTATTCCTGGTCGTTAAGCAACGATCTTTAATTTTTCAGAATTGATAAATATAGACTCAACAGAATGATATCGTCGCCTTAGAGTAAAAGAGGCGTGAGTGCCAAAAACACGAAATTCTGGTGTGAAAGGGGCGTATGTCCACTTATCACTCCAAAATGTTTTTTATGGCCTCTGGAACATTATTTGGATAATTGAAAATTAGAATAACGAAGTGGCGTAGCTACCAATTTTAAAATGAAAGGGACGTATTTTCACACTTACGACCCTTTGTTATTTTCTTTTCGAACGCTATATAATTGTTAAAATTGAAGTGAAAAGGACGTATCTCCGCACTTACGACTCTTTGTTTTTATAATTTTTTTTATCTCATGACAATTTTTGGAGTTACGCCCTTTTGTTTTTAGGGTTTTTTATTTAGATTTTGGCTCTTACGCCTTTTTGTTTTGATAATTTTTTTTACAGTATATGAAAATATTTGGAGTTACCCCCTTTTGTTTTTAGGATTTTTTATTTCAATTTTGGCACTTATGCCCCTTTGTTATTAGTTTTTTTCTGATGATTAGGGAAAAATCAATGAAAACACTAAAAACAAAGGGACGTATCTCCGGCACTTACGCCCCTTTGTTGTTAGACAGTGGTACTTACGCCTTTATGTTATTATTATTTTTTTTCACTAATATTGCGTAAAAGGCCTTGGAAAGCCTATTGGAGCAATAATGGTGGAGATACGCCTTTTTGTTATTTTGAAGAAAAAAAATCGGGAAAAATGGCACTTACGCCCCTTTCACTCTAAGGCGACGATATCGATCCAGACTGAGTGTTCAGCCTGGAACGAATAATAAAATTAAATGATAATTCCTATTATTACTTATTTTCAGTAGTAAAGAAATAAAGCAAGCGAAGTTGCTCTTCGTTATCTTTTTCTTTAGGATATCTCGCAAATTGATCAAGTGGAAGAAAAACGCTGCTCTCATCCACCAGAGATGCTAGAGGAGGTGCAGCACCTGTGAGTTTCACTTCAAAAAGTTGCCAAGGAATAAAGGGAATTGTTGGAGCTAGCTACATCATTCAGAAGTGGTGAAGAACAGCTTACCAGGGCAGAAGAGACTTCAGAAAATGCCGGCAGGTCGAGAAAGCGGCGCTTCTCGTTCAGAGAGATAGAGAGCTGGGAAACTGATAGGGAGAACAGAAAAGATATTTGTAGGAAGCTAATAGCATCTTGAACTAGTAGAGGATGCTCTCGCTGATGGAAAGGGGCGAGGAATTAGTTCATCATGAAGATACACGCCATCAAACCCAACGATGTGGATTATCGTGATATTTATTTTTTTGAAAGCAAAAATAGTTCCTGAAGAGTAGAGGAAGTGCTGTTATCACTCAAAAAAGATGGAGGAGATGCAGAGAGAGTGGGCATAATGTTCATCACTTGAAATAGGTACTAAGAACTTTTGTTGTTATTCATAATTATTGTAGATGATCCGAAGCTCAGAGGGACTACTCAAACCAAAAATCGTGGAGATGTTTAAAAGAGATATTAAATGTAATGGAAAAATATGTAATACTTCTGTCCAACGTCTGCATGATGATTGTCAATAATTTTGAATCTTAGTAGTCCCTCTAAGCTTCTAATCATGTGGAATAAATGTGAATGATAACGAAAGCTCATAGCATATCGTGCCCAGTCTCTCTGTATTTTTCCAGCATCTCTCAATGACGACGATGACTTCTCTGCTTTTCAAGAACGATTTCACCGCGATTTCAAGAAATTTGGAAATAAGAAAACGCGACGAGATGGCTGTAATTGCGTGGTTTTTTTTATGAGAAATGCATTTTCTGCCCTCTCTCTCTCGATGAGTGCCCCTTGTACTAATTCTAAATGATATCAGCACATTCCGAATCCCTGTGTCTCTCGTTCCATCAGTTCCATAGATCTTCACCTTGTCTGAACGAAAACTGCAGCTTTCTTAACTCCTTGACATTTTCTTAAGAGACCCGGAGGGTTAAAAAGAATGGAGTAAAGCGAGGAAAACTTTGCTCCATGAATTCTCGCACGAAAAAGAATAGAAAAATTTGAAAAATACCTTGAAAAAATGGTTATTTTTGTGAAAATAAGATGAAAAGAGCTGGGTTAACAAAAGGAGAGTCGACTGCTCCAGGCCGCCATGTTTTACTTAAAAATCGATCACATCGATCGACACATGGTGGCCTGGAACAGTCGATCAACTCACTTTTTTGTTAATTTATTAAAGAATCTGTAATATTCTCATTAATCCCAGCTCATTCCATCTTATTTTTACAAAAATAATTATTTTTCAAGGTATTTTTCATATTTTTTTATTCATTATCCCGCGAGAATTCATGGAGCAAAGTTTTCCTCACTTTTCTCCTTTTTTTTAACCCTCCTGCCCTCTTAAGTCTCCTCAGGCCTGATAAACTGCTCTTTAAAACCTCTGAATGACGCAACTAGCTCCAACAATCTCCAGAAAATTATTTCGGTTTCTCATGATGGTCCGAGAGCTCCTGAAGTAACTCAGAATAATCATCGACGCATCTTTCTTCTCCTGCTGCTTTCTTACGTGAAGCTACTTATGCTGTACCTTCTGCGGTATCTCTGTAAAATCGGAGCAGCTTTTTTTGTCTTCGGGAAATGTCTCCCGTCCTTCAATGATCTCCACAGCATTCCTCTTTTCCAACTACTGACAGAACAGAAATGAGGGGAGCTCCCTTCTTCTTTGCCTCCGAATGGAAGCTTTGTTTTCACAATTTTTTTCAAAATTACAATTTTTATTGAAAAGGGCTCAAATGATCTGAAATGTCAAGAAATCATAACGAGGGAAACAGTAGACATGTATGTGTGTACGTCTGCCTGTACGGCACTACGACTCTCTATTACTCAAGAATAGGACGCGATAAAAATCAGAAATTTCGGCTTGATATGAGTTTCGATAAAGTGAATGTTTCCTAAAAATTTCAGCAAGACTGGCTGAATAGTTTCTGAGATAGAGCAATTTTGTAAAAATAATTTTTTCAAAATTTCTCAATTTGCGTGAGAGGTTTTCCGGTCAAATTTCATAAAAGTTCTCCATTTATTGCATTAAAAAATGTATTTTTTTCTCAATATTTTTGAAGAATGCCATTTTTCTCAACTTCTTTAAATGAGCCCCTATACCTTTCATTTGGTTTTCTGAAAGAAAATATTTTTTTCATCAAATTTAATATAATTAAAAGCTTCAAATTTACACATGTGTAGAATAATTCTACACATGTGTATTTCACGCGTGTGCAGAAAATATTGTGTAAGTCACAGATGTGATGAATTTTATGTGTCTGTCGTTACTGTGTAATTAATGAATGTGTAAAAATTCAAAAGTGGGCTTAGAATGAGCGCACAACAAATGTGTAATTTATTTATGTGTAAATCTATTTTGTCTCAAAATCCAATGTGTAAGTCGCGACTATGTGTGTCATTGGAAAAGCCGCGATTAAAACTATGTGTAAGACTGGAATGTGCACATTTTCATGTGCAGAACTCGCATGTGCAGATGTGAAAATGTGTAGGTGTTCAAGCCAGCCGAAAAAAAGATAGGATGCCCGGATCTGGGGAGTATTATTTTTTCGTTACGGAAAATGTAATTTTCACTTGGGAGCCGAAAAAAAAAACTAGTCGTTAAATTTGGCACAGTCTACTATAAATGACCCAAAACGTCAAGATCCGCCGTTTTTGAAAAATATCTGTGGGTGTGTGTGTGTGTATGTGATGACGCATTTTCCACTTTACTCTGGAATGGGGCTAACTAGCGATCTGAAAATTGTACCATAAGTTCGCCGTGCGTGCCCCGAGCTCTCACGAAAATTTCAGCAATATCGGCCGGATAGTTTTTGAGAAAAATGAAAATGTTGAAATATCGTTTTTTCGACTTTACTCGATGAAAAATGGAATCACAGCGTCCACTCTCCGCAAGGAGATGCGCGTCCAGGAGCTGCATCTTTGACCCCGGGGACGGTGGGAGCTCAGATTTTTAGTTTGTCCAGTATAAAACTTTTGAGCAATTTTTCGTAAAAATCTTGATTCCCCGATAACTTAATGAATAATTGAGCTAGAGACCTCAAATTTCGTGAGGTTATACATCTGATGAGCACGAAGGCTGGCATTGAAACTGAACGGAATCGGTCCAGTAGTTTCTTAGATATTAGCATAGAAACATCAGAAAAAGCAGGCTATATCTTCAAAACTATTCAATTGATTATATTTGGGGCGAACTTAACCCTCTGAGGCCTATTTGAGTTTCCTCATACTGCGCACAGATCGATGACGGTAGATGGAAGGTTGAAAAATCCATTCGGAAGCTTTCTGCCAATTGCATTGGCAGAATATTAAATGTACGATGTCCAAATCACGTGCAAGTAGAGGGGCTCCTGGTTGTTCTGTTGTCGTATAGTGAAACTCCGCACCGCGTGATAGCCTGCTGAGGACTTCAATCAAAATTTATTTATCAGCGTCGGGATATTCTTGCACAAGTATCGCTCCTAATCCGAAATCACTCATGTCGGTATATAATATGGACGGTTGGCCTAGGATAGGTGTATATAATCGTGGTGCATCGGCTAGGGCCTGCTTCACGTCATCGAAAGCCCTCTGTTCAACCTCGGTCCAACGCCATACGACTTTGGGGCTGGTTAGCTTGTTGAGAGGACCTTGGATCCGTGCTATGTTTTCAGATGTCTGTTGTACCAGTTCACAAGTCCGTTAAACTGCCGTAATTGTGTACGGTCTCTCGGGGTTGGATATTCGAGGATAGGCTGGATTTTTTCGGGATTGGGTCCCATCCCGTGTTCATCTACGATATACCCCAGAGACTTCACTTCTCTACATGCAAAATTACTCTTAGAACGATGAGTTACCAAGTTAGCTTCCCTCAAAACCTCGAATAATATTGATAATTGAAAAAAATGCTCATCAAGGTCGTCGCTTACCACAACCCAATCGTCGAGGTGAGCAAACACCTGATCAATGCAATGACTTGGCAATTTACGCTCCAATATAATTTCGCGAACTCTTCTTTTCAGAGTGTCCATCAATCGTTGAAATGTTGATGGTGCCCCAGTTAACTCATAAGGCATCAGTAGCCCTTTAAAGGGGCCTTTTCCCTCAACGACGAAGACAGTGTAGTTCATGCTCTCGTCGTCCATGGGAATCTGATGGAGTGCCTCACTCATATCCAAGGTGGAAATAATTTGAGCGTGATGCAATTGTGACAGGACTGAGCCCATTTGAGGAAGAGGATAAGCGGGTTTCTTCGTTTTTTGATTAAGCAGTCAGTAGTCTATCCAAAATCTTGAACCTCCGTTCGCCTTTGGTGCGACAACTGGTGAGCTTGACCAGTGACTTTCGCTAGGGACGACGTAACCTTTATCTAGCAGCCGTTGCACCTCTGCGTTCATGAATTCGCGTATAGCCTCACTGCGGCGATACGGTTTTAATTTGTGTGGGACGGGATTATCTAATTTGATGGAGTGTTCAGTCAGTGGTGTCATGCCGGTTGATTCTTTCTCAAACTTGAAAAATTCTTCATCTAGGAAGGATTTCAATTCATCCGTTTGTGCGTCGGTTAGAGTCTTGAGTGCTGTTGGTACTATCACTCGATGTGATAGTGGATAAACGTAATTACTTCCCGACAATGTCCACGTTCTAGTGTAGGGATTTATTTGTACTTTGAATGCAGTCCAACAATCCATTCCGAGAATTAAGTCGCCTGATAAACCCGCGAATATACTGAACCATTGGGTGCCACCAACATCACCGACATCAATTACGAAACACGACCCCCGTCAGTTGTGACAATTGAGTTATCACCAAGAGTGACACCTGATTTTGATGTCGATTCTGGCTGAAGGTCAGTGACTTGACTGGATTTAACGCGTTCATATGCTTTCCGGCTCAAATATGATCCTTCACTGCCACTATCTATGATACCCCGGACTGTCTCACCGAAAATATTGATTTCTACTGGAATTTTGAAAGGCTTTGTTGGCTCTGTTAGGTCGTTTTCTCCGCGAAAGATGCATCGTTTTGCTAATCGATGAATTGAATAAGTAGCGAGGTTTTTAGGTCTCTACGTTTTTAATAACTCGACTTGATCTTCTTTACTTATATTCGTTTCGCTCACTCGAAAGTTCAATTCTGTTTCTTGATGGCTATCGGTAATTGTACATATGGTTGTAAGGGACGCACGGTCATCTAAGGTCACTTCCAGTTCTATTTCTTCATCGGTTTGTTCGACTTTCACTGGTGTCTCTCCGGTATCACTGTCCATATCGAGGAGAATACACTTATCGTTTGTTTTCTTCAAGCTGATTTCATTCGTCGTAAGATTCTCAGAAATTGTGGGTAATTCTCGAATTTTATTAATTTTGAGTTCATCTTCTGCATTGTCTAGAGTTACCTTAAATTTCAGAGAATTTTGTTCCTCTTTAATGCCCTTCGTTACAGTTACCAGAGGCGTAGTTACTGTGGGCCGTTCTCATTTCCCGTTATCGTTGAGCATTTACTATTTGTATGTCTCTTTTGTCGACAGATATGACATACATCCTGTCTTTCAGCCACGCAAGTACGTGAGGAACAGGAAAACAGTTCTCTGTTTCTTGCGTCATCATATCTATGATTCAGAGCTCATAATCGCTATCACTGGATTCGCTATCACATCGTGCCAATGCCTCGTGGCGTGTTCCCGAACGTCGATCATGAGAGCGTTGTGAAGAAAAGCTCGTATGCTCAGTAAAGTTCGCACGACGGTTAGTATTATCGTACCGCGACTGATTATTTGTTTGACGATTATTTTGATTTGAATTGGAGTTAGTACTCTGTAACGGGATTCATCCAGTCCCGTCGCACTTCCGGCCATCCCTTTCCGCACACATGGTTCAATAGCGTGGGCACCAGTTTATCCTTTACCGAAGGAATGAACAAAACTCACTGTGTGCTGGTTTTCCTGGGCTCACCACGCTTAACCTCTTAGGGTGGTTTCGGGCTAACCTACTGAACCTTCGGTAGTGATTACTCGGGGAATTACTAATCCCAATGGATGGCATGGGCAATCCATTCCCGGTAACCCAGTGTGCTGGTTATGGTAGAGGGGCGTGGGTCTAGTCACAGTCCCTCTACGCGAGAACAAGTCGGAATTAGGTATTCCACGATGACCTCTGGATGAGCCCGTCCGCAGTATTCCTCTGGTCTATCATCACCCAGAGAATACCGGACGTCTCCTTCCACACGAGGAACGCCCCGTAGCCACGCTACGGGCAACCAACGGTGACTCTCGCCGAAGCGAGTGGTAGAGGTTCCAGGGACTACTCCCGATCCTCTCGAATCTGCCGCCCAAGGCAGACTAACTGCTCACCGTGTCGTTGGGTCTATTTATATCGGCTGAGGCTGCTTCTCCTCGTCTAGAGGTCTGTCCGCGCGCCAGCGTGGTTCTCCCTCTCTCACCACCGCCAGGCCCGGAGATAACTCTGACATCTTTAGTGGAGTGCCAGCATTTCAGCTGGGCTTCTGCCTTATCCACAGCTGCATATGAATCCCACTGACGTGACAGTGAGTTTACGGTAACTTTAAGGTGTCATCTTACGCAGATGGCACCACGGTATGAATAGTCTAGCTGTTCATCCGGAGTTTTCTCGAGCTCTCCACTTGGATAGCTTCACCCGAAGGTGGCATAAGCCGATGCGATAGCTGTAACGGGAAACCTCGTCACAACTTCTATGGTAATCTTGATTTGGTATGCTACTAGATTGGTATAAATGACGGTATTCGTCTTCGGAAATAGTTTTTTCCTCAGTTACCATCTGACCGTTCGGAAGCTGATAATTGACTTTTATTTCATAAGTACTTGGTGGATTATCGTTATGGAGATTAGCATTCCTTGTGTTCGCGTTTGTATCATTACGAGTCTCATTAAAATGAACTCTCCGAAGTTCCCTCTCTACTGATTCTTCATCGCCCGGTCGACTTTGTGAATTTAATACATTACTACCGGGATCGTTAAGTTGGAGTGTACTCGCAAAAGCTCCGTTTTGATCGAGCGACATCGATGAAAAACGATTTGTGACGTTATCGTTATCTTGAAGTACAATAGGTTTTCCTACGGGAAATTTGGGTTCCGCCCTTGGTACTGTATTTTCCTCTTCTCCCGTCGCGTCTTCAAATTGTTGTAGCTCATAATTATCATTTCCATTCTGATTCTGAGTTAATCATTCTAGAATTAAATTCATGATCCGGTTATTATTGAAAACTCTTTCATTCATTTGAATGCAAAGAGCATTAACAAAATCAAGCCTAGCATTTACCGTTCGCAATGATTCCTCTAACGTACTAACGCGTTGCCTATCGGCATCTCCGAATCCACGGTCATTAGGTGGGGTAGTTTGACACCTTCCTCTTCCCCCCGTGAGTGCAGATGTTGCTCGTCTTCCAGTCCATAAAGAGGCCGGAGTCGCATTTTGATCTTGTGACGTTTCTGTCTCGGTTATTCTAGGCCCCCCATTTACCAGTGATGGTGGTTGAACCTGGCTCTGGTTATTTACTGAATTTATAGTATTCCCATTACTATTATTATTTCCCGTCCGGTTATTCTCTGTCGACGTTTGCGGAACCAAAATCTGAATAGTGGAGGTATTATTTCTGTTTATCTGATTACTCCCCCCACTCGTCCCCCCAATTGGGTTTTGGATGACCGGAGTAGTGCTCCTGTTTACCACATTACTCCTCCCATCTGTCAAGCCTCCCGCTGGCGGCTCTTGACGACGGTTTTCACCGTTTTCGCGGAATAAGCCGTTCATCGTTGGGACTGCGTTCTGTCGCATGTTCCTACGTATATTCATAGCTGAATTTCTTTAAGGTGGTGGTGAAATGAACATGGAAGACATTAGTTTGATTTGACGGAATTTATATGACGCATCTACCCAAATTTAATCAACTAGTACAGATTATTCACGCATTTAAGTGAAAGAAGAGTAAAAATTTTCCAACTAATATTTCAAATCGCGCCAACCTATCAACGGATCGGCAATGATCAATTATCAATTTAATATCTCACTCCATATAGAGTCCATCAACGAATGGCTTTATAATATATGTTTGCTAAATCTTTTCTTTTAAAAATTGATTCGCCTATGACAATCGAACTGACGTGTATTATTTTACAACGTAATTCATAACAATCATGAAAATAACTGAGTTGGGTGAACAGTGTTTCGTAATAAATAATTGACAAAGACACAGACAAGAAACCAAAAGACCCTGGGATTTTCTTTTCTCACTCAAAGGTTTGTTTATATTCCCGAAAGTCATAAATACTTGAGCGACTTATTGACGCTTGAAATCGACGATTTCAACGTCGTATACTTTTATTATTTTAATTTTTTTTTTAAATCATCATATAATTATTCCAACAGGCCCCACGTTGGGTACCAAATGAGATGGGTTTCATTTAATTTTAATTATTTATTCAGGAATATTAATTCAAATTTTATTTTCTACTAACCCTCACTTGACGCAGCCGGATCCATGACCGTCGAAGCTCATAATTCATTAAAAACAAAGAGATTGGACGCCAACTAAGTTTAGAAAATCAGTAAACCACGAGTCAAGAGAAATCCCAGGGTGGGATAGTTAGATTGGATCCTTAATTAATTTGATTTTAATTTAATTGAGAGAGAAGAAAGAAATTATTAAGAGAAAGAGTTTCAGTACCTTAATTTTCCTTCATTCAATTTCGTCGTTATCTCGACGCCTCCAGACAATTCCAGCAGGATCAAACACAAAACAATATACAAAAGACAAATTCAATCGACAATAAAAAACAATATTTGACTAATTGTATTTTTATTTGAAATTTTCGACTACTCGGCAACTGACTTGTCCTGTGCCCATCACAGAGTGATTTTTCCTCTCCACACTCGTTGCTTCGCAGTCCATCGATCACTAAATCAACGCCTGCGCAGTCTCACCCGACTGGCACAGATAGCTAGATCCTCGGCGGTAATTTTAAATTCATCAGATAATATGATTTTTTTTAAATTATGTTTACTCGTTATTTTATGATTTCATGATTGTTTCTCCTTTCTTAACCCATGAGGTTACTGAGGAGTCGATTCTCCAGCGACGTTGAGCAATTTTCTAATCCTCCCGTCACAATATTTTGAGGTTGATAACGTGGATTACCCAAAGATATTACAGAGGGTTCCATGCTCAACTGCAATACCACGCTGTTTGATAGCAAAAATCGATATTCAGACGAATAATGGTGGAAGAATATAAGAAATACGAAGAAAACAGTCGGGATAGTCCACAATCTTAGGAGTAGTCACAGGAGAGTTATTGGAATAATTCAACAGCCCTATAGAGATCATGCAAGCAGTTGAATTCGAATAATTCAACAACATAGTCGTTTTCATGCAACAGGTTGAATTTTATAAAATCATTTCATCATCTCAATGCTGTTGAAACGTCATTAAAATAGAATTTCAACAGTGAGTCAAGTCAAAAATCTCAGGAATAGTCACAAGAAGATGTGACGGTCAAATTATTGAAATAATTCAACAGCCTTATGGCTATCATGCAGAAAGTTGGATTCAAATAATTTAACAATCCTGTGGCTTTCATGCGAAAACATGAATTTCATGGAATCATTCCATTATTCTCATAGTGTTAAAATTACAATTTAATAAATAAATACTTCTAAGATTAGCCACACAGTAGTATGACAGTTGGATTATAAGAATAATTCAACAACTATGAATTTTTCATGCGCTACAATAGGGATTTCCCATTTATTTCATGGTTTTGACATATTTTGCAACAAATGAATCAAAAAACATATGAATTCAAAAGTATCCAGAGCTATCAATCGTTATCGAGAATCATAATAACCAGTTAGTGAAAAGGAATCAACAGCTCCGATTATGCGAAAAAGATTATTTCTTAGATATATTTCATTAATCTATCACATTTTACAGTCATGATGTTAAGAATTCTCCCAAATTTTGAGTAAACCCTCACCAAGGGAAATCGGATGCAACTCGCCGTGATTTCCCAGATGCGTTTTCTCAAGTAGACTATGTGAAATAGCCGGCTCTCCGGATGGCAAGGCGGAATTACAAAAGACAAAAAGAATAGACCACACAGTAAAGATTCTAGTAATTTCAATAAATAGAACACGTGATTACATCAAAAATAAACTCTTTAAGGTACTTCCGCAGTAAGTAAAGAGCAATAGATCCGAATGTGCCACAGATTTGAAACTTTGAGGATATATTCTTCTCATAAGTAGAAATATATCTGAAAGTTTCATAACAATCGACCAGGTATTTTTTTTATTAATTATTAAACTAATTGATTCATACAGGCCCTAATGACGCGTACTTATTTTTAAAAATCATCGACAATGTGCTGCAGTCTTACCCACGCACGAAGTCACTTCCCATATTATATATAAATATAACTCGATAATTTTTTTGATATTTTACCCCGTGATTATTGAGAAATATCAATTAATCCGTGTGTCAACACCATTGGGGAGCCGTGTGTCACCACCATTTTACCATAACCTCATAATGATTTTATGGACTAATTGATATTTTTCAATAATTACGTGGTAAAATATCAAAAAAATTATCAAGTTATATCTATAAATAATATGGGAAGTGATTTCGCACATGGGTAAGACTGCAGCACATTGTCGATGATTTTTAAAAATAAGATCGTGTCATTAGGGCCTGTATAAATTAGTTAGTTTAATAATTAATAAAAAAAAACTACGTGGTCGATTGTTATGAAACTTTCAGATATATTTCTACTTATGAGAAGAATATATCCTCAAAGTTTCAAATCTGGGGCACATTCGGATCTATTCCTCTTTACTTACTGCGGAAGTACCTTAATCAATAACGTAATTTGAGACACAAGCAATAATTTGCCCGCACTGATTCTAATTCTCTTTGTGATAATTGTCTCAATTGTTTCTGATAATCGTCTCTGAATATCACTGATAATTAATTCACTCTGTATTAATTGCGGTTGTAAATTGCGATTAATTCGTTGAATTGTCTCGATGGATAAGCTCTCTCAAACCGTTGAATAATGTGATTATTTAAGTGCCTCGTGTCTATCGACTTGGCGTCGGTTTTTCTCACTTGATTAACACACTCATTGCTTTGATGGATTCTCGAAGATAAGTGTCGCGTTAACCGGCGTCTTTTCGTTGCCAGGTTTGCCAGAGAGGTCAATGCACCTCTGGTGACCATTTAAATAATTGTATCGAAGATTGATGTGATGACTGATCCGATCGTAATTCGGATCAGTCGATAAATTAGCAGGATTCTTAACATCCCGCCCACCATCGACGAACTCCTGGAGGTGACTTAGCCAAGTGGTTTCCGTCTTAAGCGGATGGAAGCCCTTCTTCAGGACCAAGGAGCTATGCTTGATCAATCTCCTCCGGTATTGCTAGATCTTCTTCCTCGTTGAATGGTAATGGGACCAGCCTGTGTATTGGCCTCAGAACGATTTACTCAGCAGTTTTGCATCTAACGATGCGAACATGTCCATCTCTGGCTACATGTGGTACGATGACTCGTGCTAATGGCCATTTCGATGGAGGATAATTCTAGTCAGATATGAGAACCAGTGATCCAACCTTCAGATTTTCCTCTGGTTTCATCCACTTATTGATTGCTTGATATCTCTGGATACATTCTCGATGCCAACGATCCCAAAATTGTTGGAGACGATATGCAATAGTTTGCCATCGGTTGAGTCTCACTGGATTTAACTCCAGCAATGATGGTTCTGGAAAACTTGTTAGTGAATGTCCCACCAGGAAATTTCCTGGTGTGAGTGCCTCGTAATCCTCTGGGTCATCTGTCAGAGGTGATAGTGGTCTCGATTCACCACAGCTTCAACCTGACATAGAAGAGTCGTAAAATCTTCATATGTCAAGTAGCTGCCTCCGGTGATTCTTCTCAGATGATATTTCACGCTCTTCATGGCAGCTTCCCATTTGGCTCCAAAATGTGGTGCATATGGTGGGATGAACTTCCATTCTGTGCCATGTGTAGCAATGACTGAAGTGATTTTCTTCAGCTGTGTCGAGTGCTGATCAAAGAGCTTTTTTAGTTCATTATTTACTCGGATGAAATAGCTCCCGTTGTCACTATTCAACGTTGTGCAAATTCCTCGTCTCAATGTGAATCTCTCGAACGCTGCGATAAATGCCTCTGCTGTATACTCTGTTACTAGCTCTAGATGGATGGCCGATGTCACCATACAGATGAAAACTGCGATGTAACACTTGTAGGTGATCGGTCCGTATCCATGATGACGCAAGATGTGCACAGGTCCTGCGAAATCTATTCCCGTATGTTCAAATGTTCTTGATGCATTAACTCTTTCACTAGGCAATTGTCCCATAAGTTGCTTGGCTTGTATTTGTCTCCATCTTGCACAAATGATGCATTTCAAGATGTATGACCTCACGGGAGCTCGTCCCCTTTCAATCCAATACTTCTGTCGGATTTGAGCCAACGTCAATTGGGTGCCTTCATGCTGTGTTCTCAGATGAGCTTCTCTCAGGATAAGTGTGATGAGTTGAAATTTTCCCGGGATGATGATTTGATGCTGCTCTTCATAGTCAATCTTGGGTTTTTTAAACGTCCTCCAACTCGAAGAATTCCGTGTTCATCCAGGATTGGCATGAGTTTTGCAAGTGGATGACTTGATGGAAGAAATCCACCTGTTGCCAGGATATTGATTTCTCTCTCGTAGTAGGCCTGTTGGATGTGATGTATCCAATAAAAACTTGCTTTCTCAATCTCTGGCGGTGTAGCAACTGGTGCATCTGGACAAGGTCTTCCTTTGAACTTATTACTCGCTCTGAGAAGCAGTGCAAATATTTTCAGAATTCTCTTGAATGATGAATATCTCGCCAGAAACTCGTCTTCCTCTGGTAGTTGTGCTGGAAATGATTGAACTTGCGCTGGTTTCTCTTCAATTGCCACGTCTGATGATGGCTCGATGTTGATTGCTGGGGTTGGCCAGTCTGATTGCTCTTGATTTAACCAAGCTGGAACATTCCACCAAAGATGATGATTTGCTAGTTGATCTAGTGTTATTCTTTTCGATGCGCAATCTGCTGGATTGCTGGTACCATTGATGTGTCTCCAGATTGCGTTTGGTTGCAGCTCTTGTATTTTCTGCACTCTGTTGCTGACGAAGTCTTTCCATCTCGATGGATGACTCTTGATCCATGTAAGCGCTACTGATGGATCTGTCCACAGATAAGTCTCAATCTCAGGTTGTTCAATGATCTCCTTGACGTATGCTGCCAACTCTGCGACCATCACTGCTGCTGTTAGCTCCAACCTTGGTATTCTAATGCGTTTCAAAGGAGCTACCTTTGTTTTAGCACATACCAAGTTAGTAGATATTTGTTGATTTCCACAGGTAACCCTTAAGTAGATTGCTGCTCCCATCGCGTCGTTTGATGCATCAGCAAATCCATGTAACTGCAGTTTGATTGGTTCTCTTGATAGATGTATCCACCTGGGAAGTTTATCTTCTCTAGATGCTGTATGCTCTCTCTGAATTGAGTTCATTGATGTTGCATTGACTCCGGCAGTTCCTCATCCCAACCTGCCTTGATTAACCATAGTTTTTGCTCCCGAATGGAAGCATTGTAAACGCGATTTTTTTCGATCTCGAGATTTCATCGGAATATGACTCAGAATGTTCCAAAACGTCGAGAAATGACATTTTTAAAGAATGTCTGTATGTATGTGTGTGTGTGTGTGTGTGTGTGTGTGTTTGTGTGACAGATATCAGCTCATTGCTCCGGAACGGTAATACTTGGTGACCTGAAAATTTAATAGTACTTTATCTCCCCATGCAAATTGCTCTCCGTGAAATTTGAGCGAAATCGGTTGAGTACTTTTCGAGAAAAATCAAATTTTCGTAAAATCGTTTTTGCGATTTTTCTCCGCGAAAAATTGATTCACAGCCTCCACTCTCAGCGATGAAATTCATCTCATTTGAGCACACAATTTTCACTCGGGGTAAATTTTGCTGCGATTCTTCGTTTGCGGATAATTTCAATTACAGTGTTTTTTATCCTGAATTTTGTACACACGATAGCTCAAAAACGATTTGAGTTAGAGACTCGAAATTTCGTGGGTTTGTGCATCTAATGAACGAAAAGTTCGGTATTGAAATTCGGCGAAGTCGGTCAAGTAGTTTCTGAGATATTGCACAAAAACCATTTTATGAAAAGAGGTTATATCTCGAAAACTACTGAAGCGATTTCGCCGAAGTTTAGCTTAAAAGATTCATCTCAATGAGCCCCACAAATGGTAAGAATTTCGATTTTTTCAGAGGCAATCTCTTGTAAGAGTTTTCGATAACTTAGTTTTTTCAAAAATCACGGTTTTTCTTAGCTTCCTCCCTATGAACACTACTATTTTTTATTTCACCATTCGAAAGTAGACAATTTTTTCTACAAAATGATGACAATCGGAAAGAATAACAATCCTATTTGGAACCTGAACTTCAATTTTTCAGATTTGTCGTACGATCATCCATTTATGATTGAAAAATTGATGGTTTTCTTTGTGGAAACAATGAATAAATAAAGTTCACCAAAGATCAAACCATCATTGAATTTGTCCTCATAAGTACATATTTGTTGAGAAGATCATATTTTGTTACTGTATTTGGAATAATGAGAGATATAAATAGCAATTTCATGAATACCGTATTAAATTTCATTCGGAAGTATTTTGCCAATTGAATTGGCAAAATATTAAATGTCGCATAAGGAGTGGGGTTTGCAAATAACGCACAGGATATAACGCCTCTGCTTGTTTGCATTATGATTTTTGCCTTTACGATCACTGGTGATATCAGACCCAATGGATCGTAAATCTGAGCAATCTTGGATAATATGCTCCTCTTTGTGATGATTGTCTTCTTAAGTGATTTTGCATGGAACTGTAGCACGTCTGTCTGCTGGTTCCATCGAGTGCCCAATACTTTGGTTGATGATTCCTCCCAAAGTTTTGATGATGATGATGAACTCGATGACAAGTTCAACTTTTTGATGATGTCCGGTGAATTGCTGCACCACTTTCGAAATGGGAACCCACCCACCATGCAGAGACTGATCAATTCTCTGATGTGGGCCTCTAGCTCTTTCTCTGTATCGGTTCCTCCGAAGATGTCGTCCACATATCTTCCCTTTGTTAGGGTGTTGACTCCCCTTGGAAAGTTGTGGCCTTCATCCTCAGCTAGTTGCTTCAATACTGTCAAAGCTAGCCACGGAGCGCTGGTTGTTCCGTACGTGACTGTCGTTAGCTGATATTCACACTGTTGTTGGTCTTTGTTTAACCGCAGAATTCTCTGGTAATCCCAGTCTTCAGGGTCCACGTCAATTTCTTGGAACATCTTCCCAATGTCTGTCGCGAAGATCAGTCTTGGTATTCTGAATCTCAGTAGCACGTCTGAGCGGTTTGCTTGCAGCTTTGGCCCAGCGTGCGTGATCTCGTTGATCGAAACTCCTGATGATGATTTAGAAGATCCGTTGAAGACTACTCTCAACTTCGTCGTAACACTGTTTTCCCGTAACACTCCATGATGAGGAAAGTACACTGGATGTGGCACTGTTGATGACGTACTCTCTGATGGCACCTGTACCATGTGACCCACTTCCTCGTACTCTTTGGGGAAGTCACGATACAGCTCACTGAATGATGATTCTTTTGATAATCTTCTCTGTAGTGCTTTCAGCATTGCTTCTGCTACGTGTTTCGATGATCCGAGACTCTGTGATTGGATTTGAAAGGGATTCTCACTACGTATCTCCCTGTCGAATCTCGGTAATGTGTTCTCTTGGAATGATCTTGCCATTCCCGCTCTTCAGGAGTTAGTGAATTCTCTGATGATTTGGAAATCTCTTCTTGTTCCCAAAATCCTCGAAGCAACTCAATCAATTACTGATTTGATGATTTTTCCACTGCTGATAATGAAGTCTTCGGAGAACAATCGTCACAGCAGGCTGGTCCAGAGATGATCCAACCGAAGATTGTATCCTGTGCTATCAGTTGATGATCAGGTCCCTTGATGAGTCCTGGTTCGATAATATCTCTGTAGTAGTCTGCACCAAGAATGATATCAATGGACCCAGATTTCCAGAATGTTGAATCCGCTAGCTCAATATCATCAAAGTCCTTGGTGTCCTTGGACTTGCAAGTGAATGGTGGAATCTTGGCCGTTAGTCTCTTCAAGATGTACACTTTACACTCAATCATCGGGTTGTAAGGCCGATTTGATTGAAGTATAACTGTTGCTTTTCCTCTTGATGCATTGGACTTTTGGTGACCAATTCCAATGATGCTGATTGATGATGATGTTCTTGCTAGTTTCAACTGTGATGCTCAGCTCTCACTGATAAATGAAACTTCTGAACCTTGATCAATCAGTACTCGTGCTTTTCGATAAGTTCCACTAGATGATGAGGCTCTCACATTGGCTGTAGCCAATATTGTTAGCTCCTTTGATGATTTGCTACATTGATGATTGTTCTCGATGACCTCGTTAACGATAACTTGTTTTCTCTTGATTCTCTTTTTACTCTTGGCTGGAATCGTTGGCTTTCTTTGGCTTCATTGCAGTGAGCCTGATTCCTTGTTATTGGAATCTGATGAGTTTCTCTGATCTGGTAGTGGCTTTCTCGTGTTGTCCTTACTAGGATCATGAATCATCGTATGATGTTCGTGGCCACACTCGGAGCATCGCTTGTTTGATTTGCATTTTATCTTGAAGTTATGAGATCCAAGATAATTGAAGCAGAGGTTCTTTTCTTGGATTAGCTTGATACGCTTCTCCAGTGTCATTCCTGTGAATTTACCACATTTGGAACTGATCCAATGATCTTTCTTTCCACTGGCCTTGCACTCCATGTTTGTGAAGGTGGCTTCTTTTCTTTCTTTTCTTCGTTTATTTTTCTCCACTGGTCTGTTTGATTCAACGGCTTTTTTTTCCCCCTGAGGTTTCTGAAGAACTACTCTCCGTCTCCTCGAATTCGTCCTTTCTCTCATTGTCAATCGGAAGGCCTGTAATTGGATCGATATCTTCAGTCTCTGTAAAATCAATTTTAATTGTTTTCTTCGGAATTGCTCCAGTACTAGGCTCATCTCCAGTATCCGTCTGCTCTGCATCCTTGTTCTCCTGCTGCATTTCGTATTCGTCAGCCATTGTTAATAAATGAATTAAATTTACTTATCTCGTTTGCAGTATAGAAAGAATAAAGTCGTTGCTGTACTCTCTATTCAAATTGAATGGTGCGTGTGGCTGTCAGTCAGTCGATGCGTCAGTGCCTCACTCGTAGGCTATCCCCTCTACTCTCTCCGCTTCACTGCGAGTCGATGGCTCTCGGTGATGCTCGGCTCTGACGTCAAACGCATCTCTGCTGTTTGCCGCTGGTGGGGATGATAATAGTCTCTCTCTCTTTCGCACTTGCACAAAATTCACGATGAATTTTCGATGCTTAGAACGCGCGTTGTTGAACGTAAACAAACTTGACACTCAATGATTTTGTCACTGTTTACTGATGCTATTGTCTCAAATACCCGAATTTTATCTATCGATTTTCTCAAATTTTCGACTGAAATTCTTTAGATAATTTCACTTGATTCTAAACAAAAAATCTTCCTCGATTTAATTAATTTAATTAAACTCACGATAATTTACACGATAGAATTTATTTTATTGATTGATTTGATAAATTCACTATATTTTACACGTGGTAGTTATTCGTTATCAATTCGATCAATTCACTGCACGCACAATAATGTTTCAATTTTGATTATTCTCAGCAAAAGTCTATTTTTCAATCACTTATAATTTTCTCGTTACCATCCGGCCGCTCGAAGGACCATGTTAAGAATTCTCCCATATTTTGAGTAAGCCCTTACCAAGGGAAATCCGATGCAGCTCGCCATGATTTCCCAGATGCGTTTTCTCAAGTAGACTATGTAAAATAGCCGGCTCCCCGGATGTTTAGGCGGAATTACAAGGAACAAAAAGAATAGACCACACAGTAAATATTCTAGTTATTTCAATGAATAGAACACGTGATTATATCAAAAATAAACTCTTTAATTAATAACGTGATCTGATACACAAGCAATAATTTGCCCGCACTGATTCTAATTCTCTTTGTGATAATTGTATCGATTGTTTCTGATAATTGTCTCTGAATATCACTGATAATTAATTAACTCTGTATTAATTGCGGTTGTAAATCGCGATTGATTCGTTGAATTGTCTCGATGGATGAGCTCTCTCAAACCGTTAAATAATGTGATTATTTAAGTGCCTCGTGTCTATCGACTTGGTGTCGGTTTTTCTCACTTGATTCACACACTTATTGCTTTGATGGATTCTCGAAGATAAGTGTCGCGTTATCCCGCGTCTTTTCGTTGCCAGGTCCACCAGAGAGGTCAATACGCTTCTGGTGACCATTTGAATAGTTGTATCGATGATTGATGGGATGACTGATCCGATGGTAATGCGAATCAGTCGATAAATTAGCAAAATTCTCAACACATGGAATCACTGATTCAAGTAAAAAATGCTCAGAGCTCAGATTCATCACAAGTAAATACGACAGCTGGATGATGGACACCAACCAGCAGCTCTGGTTAACGAGACTAGTAGTCAATCAATTCATTCCATTATTCCCAAACGTTTTGGGATTTTTGAAATAGCAGCATGCATCAAAATACTATGCTATGAATCGATAGTATGAATATAATCAACATGGACCAGAAGAACCCTCAGTATTCGAATGATTATCATATTTAAATTAGCTATAGATTATTATGTACATAGAATGGAATCAAATCACAACTTATACCAAAATATTATATTCATCTGTGACGTTGAAATTAAATTCTTAATTCCAACTCACTGATTTAAACATTTATTACCTTATTCGGTATTGTTCGGGCCAATTATTTAAAATATGAAAAGTGTTCGGGATATAATTATTTGTTGATTACTGTTCGGGCAAAAATAAGAGATACAAACTCCTTGATTAAATTTTGTTTTAATTGAGTTGTTCGGGCTAATCTTTAAAGAATGGGAAAAGAATTGAGATATTTTTACTAACACTTTAGTAACTTAATCAATTATTTATTCGGGTACAAATATTATTATTTTGATAGTAATAAATGACATTTGTCTTATGAGACACCCAGTAGCTCACATACAAAGTGTTCTTTAGTGGGGAATACACTGCGTCCAGTGATATTCCCCCATTCCTTCACTCTACTTTTCTCTCTCGCACTCACACGTTCCCTATCTCTCGGTTAATTCTACTTTTCTCTTTTGAAATCAAAGATTCCGTGTTAATTACTTTTCTATCACTTGCCAATGATTATTTGGCAAGTGACTACGGGCTTATTTTCTCGTGTTTATTGATATTTTAAAAGAAACTTGTAATTAAGTAACTCATGTGTGCACGTGCCGGCACGACTACCCAAAATGGCGCCGCCGGTGAAGCCGGCGACGATTCGGTTTTCTCAATAATTTCTTTGCAATTTCGGGTGCATTAAATGGACTCTAAATTAATATGTATTATTTTCCGTAATTAATTAATTATTCACTCAATCTTAATTCGGGCCCTTCGGAATTAATTCCACAGAATTAAATTCGGGCATAGAGATTCTGCCACGCGGTTATGCTAATTTTCCACTTGCACACACACCCACTCTACACACCTGTCACTGTTTTATTTAGTGAAATACTCACTCAAACGCTCGATAATGCTCTAGATAATGTTGCAGTTAGCTACTGCACGTCCGGGCGGTCCTGCGGGTCCTAACGTCACTAGTCACATGTAATAATTAAATTATAATCAAAGAAAAATATAATATTAAATGAACTACGTGACGTTGTTTTCGTTGACCAGAACCAGAGTGAAGTTGTCTGTGGTCATGGCTGCCTTCGTTTTCCGGGTTCCTCAGCTTTGGCCAATCCGCGTGGAGAATTCCCTTCCGGGCCTTTTCTATTGGCTAGGCATCTTTCGGGCATCGATCGAGGCGCTCGGTGGCGCAGATCGATACCGTTGGTTCAGTTATCCTTGTCGATAACTAGGTCAATGCCAAACGACGGATGGTAATTGTCGTTTGGCCTTGTTTTCCCAGTTCTTTTTATCCGGGTTCATTGACCGCCAATTCTGCCATTTCGTACCGTTTGGCGCGGGATTTCTTCTTTCTCCAGAGGTCTACTCGCTTTCAGCTGTCTCTCCGGGTATTTGCGGGATTTTCTCCAGCTGCTGAGGCTTCCGGGTAGATGATCCTCGTGGTGGTGGTCCTGCAGCTCCCCTCTTCCTCTTCGGGCATTCCTCGAGCGTATTATAGTCTTCATTCTCTCAGGTTTCAACCATTCATTCATACATTCACTCAGTCATTCCGTTATGCTCTTCGGAATAGGGAGGGGAGGGGAAGTACTCTCATTTTACCCTTTTAAATATTAATTAACGGGTCTTTTTGCCCGTTACACATCGATAAAACTGACTTTACATTAACAAAAAAATGGACCATATGATTGTGAGATCGTCAATTTGAAAAAGTAGATTCACCTATTATCAGCGCCAGATAATGACGAAATATCATTGACCATAAAGATTCAGCCCCACTTCTCTACAAGTAGATTTGGATAGAGGGGATGAGAAGTGGTCAGACTAGTATTTTTCGAAGGAGTTAAGAATGTAAGAATGAGAAATTCACAGGGTCATCTGAGAGCGTGAGTTGGCTGCTAAATTTTTTGCTATTAATCCATTTTCGTGGCCAGTCATATTAGAAGCCCCATCAGTAGTGATCGCTGCTAATTTTTCAAGAGGCACATTCGAGGAGAAAAGGACCGTTTTCACTGAATCGATAATTTCTCATTAACATCGGCAACTGTATGGTATGTGTATTTCATGCCGACTGATATGCACCTCTGATTAATTGTTGCCCTGTGCACACAATTCATGATTGAACTTTTCCATTGAATATAATTTTCCATGGAAATTTATTTCTATCGAGAAACTATCACTTGATAATTTCCGATGCTGTTGAATGTAGTAAGAAAAGACATACTCAAAATCGAGCGAGATGGGAAAAACATTGAAGTAGACAAAATAGTAATCAATAAATCCCTGTTGAACAAGGAAAATGATGCAATGAAATTATTAGGCAGCATGAAGTCCATCTCTATTATTGTTCCTTCTGTTCGGAAGCACTAGCATTGCTCAAAAAGATATATATCTCGGTTAAACAGGAAATGTATGGAAAACCTATGGAGCTCAGTTCCAACTGCTATTTTATAATTCTTTCTCCCTAATGAAATGGCGAAAGATTTGCCACTTTCAGTTTGAATCAAATGCGAAATTTTCTACGCGAGCTGATATTGAAAAAAAAATTGAGTGAAAAATCAGTAGGATAAAAACGACCGTTCGTACCAATTTTCGGAAGGACAAGGACCGACCCAGGTAATAGGATTATCGCTGCGCATTGTCTGCACTAATAAAGGTCAGGATCGCCAGGATCTAGAAGATCTCGATTTGCCCATCTCTGTGCTAGAGAGGCTTCGCGCAGTAGTGCTTACAAAGAGGCAATAGATGTCGTTGCCTTTGCATTACGGATTCAAATGATACCATCATTGATTCATTAGCATGCTAAAAACATTACTAAGACGATCCACGTCAGATCTGAAGTTCACATTATTGAGGTCTTCAGAGATGTAAAGCATTTCGAGTAGATTCCTCTTATAACAGCGTTCCTCATGGCCAAGCACCTTAATATCCTCGAAATTGAATTCATGATCTTTATCTATGATATGTTTTGTTAATGCCGTATGTTTATCCGGGTGCTTGCTGATGTTCTGGCAGTGCCCCTTAATTCTCGTCCCTAGCAATCGTTTTGTTTGACCGATGTAAGTGCCTTCTCAATCCTTGCAAGGAGTAAAATATACACAGTTGTTCTTGCGTAGAGTGTCAATTTGATCCTTCGTTGTTGGTATATTGTTACCAAGTTTGTTATTGTTAGAAATCACCACACTCGAACCATATTTCTTCGCTGTTCTTGTGAGATTCTGACTGTGACTTTCTGCATAAGGCAGAATGAGAGTCTTCTTGGAGTCTGGTGATGGTTGCTCTGGTAAAACAATACTGTTGTTATGACTCGATTGCTGGAGATGTTTTATTCTCACATTCATCCAGTAATTGAGAAAATCCAATGGATAATCGTTTTCCATGAGAGTGGTTCTGATTAGATCCAGGTTGTCATTAAGGAATTGTTGATGGCAGAGTTTCCATGCTCAGTCAACCAACATAAACACAATTCCTCGTGTCTGTGTTACTGGATGATGTGAGAAGAAATCCATGAATCTGCCAGACCAAGTTAGTTTACGATACCAGTTCGTGATGATTGTGTTGTCCCTGTGGATCAGTAGTACATCCAGAAAGGAAGTCTCACCATTGACTTCAGTCTCATGGGTAAATTGAAGTCTGTTATGTTGATCATTGAATACCTGCAATACCTCGTTCACCTTGTCTTTAGGGACTGCTGTGATGATGTCGGCAACGTACCTTTTGTAGAACGGAATGAAGAAGTCTAGTTGCTGTAGGCTCGTTTATTCAATGTCCTGCATAACAATGTCAGCCAATGAAGGTGCTAGTGGTGACTCCATGGGCAATCCAAATATTTGTTGATAGTATTCATTTTAAATGAAAACGTGGTTGTGGATATCACTATCTCTATTGCTCTGATTAATTCATTAATAGGGATCTTTTTGCCCATTGACTCTTGTCTTCGTTCCAGAGCTAATTTTATTAGTTCTAATGGAACGTTGGTGAAAAGAAAAGATGCATCCAAGGAGATGAGAATGTAATCATCAGGGATGTGGGTATTTTCAATAAATTTCACAAATTCAAAACTGTCTTTGATTGAGAAGAAAAAACTCTTGTTTCCGTTGCTTACTATCCAGTGTACAAATGTGGAGAGGTCGGCCCGTTGATTGAAGAGACAATGAGATAGCGTTGGACTGCTTCAGTCATTTTGGGGTAGGATCGGGAATGTAACCTTGGAGTTTCCAACTTGTAACTAATTTGTTGACCTTGATGATCGTTTGGGGGGTGTGGCCCGATCTCAATTGTTTGTAGGTAGTGGTGTCTTTCAATAGGCATTTAACATTTCTATTGTAGCCATCAGCATTGAGTACAGCAGTGACATTGCCTTCATCACTAATAAAAGCAGCTCTAGAAAAAAGAGAAGAGTCAATGGGCAAAAAGATCCCTATCAATTAATTAATCAGAGCAATAGAGATAGTGATGTCCTCAACCACGTTTTCATTCAAAAATAAATACTATCAATAAATCTTTGGATCGCCCATGGGGTGACCATTAGCACCTCCATTGGCTGACATAGTTATGCAGGACATTGAATACACTAGCCTACAGCAACTAGACTTATTCATTCCTTTCAACAAAAGGTACGTTGATGACATCATCACAGCCGACCCTGGAGACAAAGTGAACGAGGTATTGCAGGTATTCAATGGTCAACATAACTGCCTTAAATTCACCTATGAGACCGAAGTCAATGATGAGATTTCCTTTCTGGAAGTACTACTACTGATCCACGAGGACAACATGATCAACACGAACTGTAACACAGAAATGAGAAATTGTGTTTATGTTGGTTTACCGAGCATGGAAACTCGGCCACCAACAACTCTTTAATGACAACCTGGATCCAATCAGAACCACTCTCATGGAGAACGATTACCCATTGAATTTTGTCAATTACTGGATGAATGTGAGAATGAAACATCTCCAGCAATCAAGTGATAACAACACTATTGTTTTACCAGAGCAACCGTCACCAGACTTCAAAAAGACTCTCATCCTGCCTTATGCAGAAGGTTTCAGTCAGAATCTCACAAGAACAGCAAAGAAGTATGGTTTGAATGTGGTGTTTTCTAACAATAACAAACTTGGTAACAATATACCAACAACGAAGGATCCAATTGACACTCTACACAAGAACAACTGTGTATATTCCATTCCTTGCAAGGGTTACAAAGGCACTTAAATCAGTCAAACAGAACGATTGTTAGGGACAAGAATTATGGAGCACCGCCAGAACATCAGCAAGCACCTCGATAAACATACGGCATTAACAAAACATGTCATAGATGAAGATCATCAATTTAATTTCGAGGATGTTCAGGTGCTTGGCCACGAAGATCACTGTTATAAGAGGAATCTACTCGAAATGTTTCACATCTCTAAAGACCACAATAATGTGAACTTTAGATCTGACGCGGATGGTCTCAGTAATGTTTATAGCGTGCTAATAAATCAATAAAGGAATCATTTGAATTCGTAATGCAAAGGCAACTACATCTATTGCACTTTCCTAAGCACTACTGCGCGAAGCCTCTCTAGCATCACTGTCATAGTTAATAACGCACAGAGTGGTGGACACATCAAAAATGTGCAATAACAACTGGAGTCTTTTAATTTATAATTTTAGTTTTGATCTAGTGAAAAATGTTTCATAGCTGCATAATAGTTTTTAGTTGTATGATCAGAACTCAGACACATAATTTTATTCATAATTTGACATTATGGCTACATTTTCAAGACAATCATAACCTGTAACTGTCATGACTTGGCACAAATTTGTATGTATGACGTTTCTATACTCTCGACACTTCAGTTTCATATTTACTTATAATCTTATAATTTTGTCTCCACTTTACAGGAAGAAATGATGAATTTTAATGTTCTGATGAGGGCTCATGTTGAATGAGCTAAAACGTTGACAATCAAAATTCAGCATTCCATTAATTGAATTCTAATCAATGACCGAAAGGCCAATCAAAGTAATCCACTCAAATAATATTGATTATGTTCAACTTATGTTATCGGATAAATTTGCTTGATTGTTTTATTTTTCGAGCCTGAAGAAGCTCCTGATGTGGAGTGAAACGTCGCAAATGTAGAAAATAAATGTAAAGATTGACATTTACAATTCATTTTATTCGATCTGAATATCCCACATAACCTCTCATTAAGAATCATTATTTTATTTTGACGATAATATTATAATTCGATCACAATGAAAAGACGAAATGTCATGGATTTATTGTTCTGAAATCGTAATTATTTTGATAATTTCATTTAATATAATCATATCCATTGAGAATATTCACCCATTCTGCAAACTAATAATTATATCATTGGCGTGTATTCTTGTAATTCATTTCTACACAATTATTAAGTATATACTTAAACATCTTGATTGGACTTTTATAATAATTTTTTGCATTTAAAATGATATGTTGATTTGAAAAGGAAGAAATTTCTCCAGCTGAAGAGAAATAATATTTGATATTTAAAGAATCATATAGATAGATAGATAGATATATTTATTATATCGAAGAATAGTTTGATACAATAAGAGTTTCTTCGTTACATAATTCCACAAAAGAGTGTTTATCTGTTAAGTAGAGAGTTGTAGTGGCGTGTCACTTCCGGATCATATTCAGATTGTGATAAGTGAAGGATTTTTCCACGCAGGATACATTTTTTCAAGGTGTATATGAAGAGTGCCCTTAGTTGATCAGGAAAGTTGGGATGGAGAAGGATGTCAATATTTATCGAAGCTTGGCAGCGGCACTGGAAAGTTTTGAGCAGTGCTTTACGTTGTTCCATGAGTGTTGGGCGAGACAGTAAAAACTGTTCGATTGTATCAGATGAATCAAGTGTACATATCGGGCAGTAGGAATCGGGATAGAATTGGTATGAGTTCCCATTAACATAGATATTGCAAAAGAATCTATTCTACGAGCGAAGCTGGTCCAGAACTTTCTGATAGATAAGAGGAGCCCTCAGAGATGGGTACTGGTTCGTAGGCTCGGGGCCAGCAGAATAAAATTTGAGTCTTTCACACATTCACAGCCAATTCGTTCTCCCTACAGTATTCTCCCAAGATTTTCAATTTAGTGCAGAGATCCTCCTTATTTGTAGCCAAGATGGCGAGGTCATCAGCATACAAGAGAAGTAACATGTCCACCTTGTTGCTGATACTAAAGCCATAGTTACCTCGATCTCTAAAAAAGTGTTCCATATCAGAAATAAAGAGCAAAAGAAGTCCTGGAGTCGGGATTTCACCTTGGAGAACCCCCTCAGTGATCCTGAATCCGTTGGAAAGGCCTTGATTTGTCTTGATCTTGAGGCGTGCTTCGCTATATAAGTTGCTGATAACCCGTATCATCTTGGCACTCATGCCTAGCCTCAGTAACTTCAACCATAATTTTTCATGGGACACAGAGTCGAAAGCGCCCTTAAAGTCTACGAAGACCACAAAGGCTGGGCCTTTTCCTTCTCTAAGTCTCGAGTGGATGGCTTTCTGGAGGTTAAAAATCTTGTCCATGCAGCCTCTCTTCGTTCGGAAACCTGCTTGTCTCTCTGGCAGTATGCCACTGTACTCCACTCATCAGTAGAGCCTTTCGTACATCAGTCGAGTGAAAAGTTTAGTGATATAATTAATTAACGCTATGGGGTGATAGTTATCGGGGATAGTAACTCCTCCTTTCTTATGAATCATAGTGATAATTGCATTTGACCGAGAAGGTGGAACTTTCTCCGTACGCCAGATTTCATTGAATAAGCATCATAAGAACAGTTGCCAGTTGAGTGGTAGACCTTGCAGGAATTCATTAGAAATCCCACCCTCGTGGTGCATAAAAGGTCTTCATATTCTTTAACGGCTACTTTGTAGAGCTCGAGGGGCAGATCTGCGAAGAGAGAGGCTCTGCATGTGTATAACCTTTTCCTTGTTTCTTTTTCAGCTAAAAGACATTCTCTATCAAACCATGGCTGTTCATACAAAACAGTAAGCGATTTGGAATTGATTTTTCTAGTCATGTTGAGGGAATGGGCTGTCTCAAAAATAGCTTGATATAGATGCTCGCAAATTCTGTCAGTTGGATGTGCCTGGCAATTCATCGATATGTAAGGGGAGTATTGCATTAAACAGCCATAGTTAGATGAATCTGAAGCCACCCACCTTAGAACAGTCACCGGTTCAGCCATCGTTGAAACGTCCCTTGGAATACAAACATGTGGAAGAATAGATAATTTAATGGAGAAGTGGTCTGAGAAGGTGACGCTGGGCTCAACCTCGGAGTCCACGATTAGCTTTAGTCCTGGTAGATTGGACCAGACAAGATCTATAGTAGAGCTGCCCTTACCGTGGAAGGTGAATTCGGCGGGTAGAAAATCATATTTTCCTTCAATTAATGAATTGAAACAATAGTAGTTTCTCGATTTATGAAAATTAAACAAATGTAGAAGAACAACCAAATTTTTTATTTAAGAAAAAATAATTTTGTTTCAAATTAAATAATTTCAATAAAATGTAAAAAAAATCATCACATTTTGGTGCCCAACAACGTGGCACGAACCACGAATTGCTTGTATTCGTTAGTATATGAACGTGAACAAAACTATTGTTTCACCAAGAATCACGCGATCTCGAAAATGAAAACAGACAATGTCCTCAATGGGCCGAATTTAATAAACAGTAGTGGTCGAAAGAAAAATATAACAAATGGTAAATTATTCTCTAGTAAAAGTAAAAATAACTGAGTGAGGAACAAGAGCAAATGGCACAACTGAGGAATGAACTCACGCAGCTCCGAGACGAGTTAAATCAACAACGCATGCAGCAACAGCAAGCTCAACGAGAATGGGAACAACAGCGTGCAGAACAAATGAATCCCGCAAATAATCCACTACAACAGCCGCAACAATATGAAGATCGAGAGAATGCCGGCAATGATGAAGAACGGCTGCTCCAACAGGGGAATCAGTCTGCTCCCATCAATAACCAATTGGTCAATGGTCTGATAATACACTTTCAATATCCACACATTAATGTAAATCCACCGAAATTTAATGATGAAATTAACCCATCATATTTTTTCAAAGATTTAGAGAGATATTTTGTTTTCAAAAATGTACCGGCGGAAGGGAGGCTTTTAATTTTCCAACCTTTATTTGAGGGGAAGGTGGAGAGATGGAACCGAGCAGCGAGGTATAAGTTTCAAACGTATGAACGGCTTAGGCAGGATTTTCAGGAAGAATTTTTCTCAACTCCGTTTAAGGTACGATTCAAGAATAGGTGGGCAGCCCATAGATATACTCAAAGAGATGAGTCTTTGCATTCATATTTCTACCAACAGTTGCATGAAACTCGACAGTTTGACCCCCCACTTACTTCATATGAAATCAATTTCACGATCATCCAACGATTACCATCACGAGTAAGGGGAGAGGTATCGTCTGTAAATTTTAATGATACTGAGGCTCTGGGCCATCCATTGACTCAAACTGATAGCTCACAAGAAGACATGGCATCGGAAGAAAAAATCAGAGAGTGTCGTCAAATATCAAAATTCAGTGAAAACAATGTTAATAACAGAATAAATAGCATACAAATATCAAATCAGTCACAAAGACCACATGTGGACTCTTTGCATGCTCCGTGCTGTGTCGGTGGTGGAGGCCAGGGTCATGTCAATTATAATCAGCTGCACTACGATTTTTGAAGTTCTGGTGATAGAGCACAGTTCAATTGTCATGCGTTAGCTCATTTTTCAGGGCAAATAGTGGCCAGTTTCAATTTCCCGATATTATAGTCCCCCCACCTCCATTACAATCACACAGCAATCGACCTGGCGATAACATGCTTGGCTTCAATAGGAATGTAAACAATCAGGCACGGGTAATCACTTAAACTAATACGAGACACGATGCAAACGAAGAAGGTGTCGTGCCAAGGACATTTTGGATTTTGAGACAGGATTTTCTTTTGACAATCAATTTATATTGAGTTTAACTATTTTATTGAGATTTAATTATTTTAATTCTATTCAGAAAATCCCTTCACTCGACGCGGCCTGGGTCAGAGGCTGTCGAGGCTCAAGAAAATGCTAATATAACGACAAAATATATTTTAAATGAAATTTAATATGTGGGCGCCAGTCGGTTTAAGTCCGACAACTTTAAATAAAGAATTAATTAAATATATGAGACTCAATAATTATGGCGTGTGGTTCGTCTTTGGAGACCCAATAGAAAGATTGGCGAAGAGAAGACAAAGTTCACGAGCAGAAACATAGATTACTTACGCGAATCCTCGGAAACCGACTCCTTCTCTTCGTCCCAACAAGATTGACAATTAATCACAGGTAGAATAAATAATAAATAAGTTAACCAAAAATAATTTTGACAAAATAAAAGGAACAATACTTTATTAAAGAAATGAGTTTTGATAACACACAAGTGATTAGACAACCCGAGAAGAAGTGTTCGTGTGGTCCCGCTGACCACTTCTTGAGCCCCGCTGGGCCTAAAATCAATAATTTGGCGCAACTCATTAGACAAAATTCGGTATTGTGGGGAATGCCCTATTGGCTATTTCCGTACCGTTTTGACCATTCTGACCAATCACGATGATACGTAATGGTCTCCGAGGACTGACGTTGGGGGGAAATTTAAATATTGTCACAATTTTATTGACGAATTAGAGAGCGATATTGATGATGATCGGACACAGCCTTACAAACCAAGAAATGTTATTGAAAAATGCCCTCACATGAAGTGTCTCATCGCTGACATTCCAGTCAATTGCATTGTTCGATACAGGTAGCCAAGTGAGCTGTATCTCTGAGAATTTTTTTTGTAAATGGAAAAACAAGATTTCAATTGAAGAATTTCCGGTTAATGATGTACAAATAATGCCTGCGGTAACAAAGAAATGTACAGTGGTCAAAAAACAAGTGCTGTTAGAAATGGTAATTGATAATATTCAGTAGAATTATGTATTTTTAATAATTCCTCATTTGACGAGTGAAGTAATTCTGGGGAATAACTCGCTACATGATAATAGAGCGGTTATTGATTATAATGATAATAAAATTCAGTTACTTGGAAAAGATCTCTCGAGAGGGGTGGTTCCGTTCGGGCGAGCATTGTCTGCGGGAGGTCCGGCCCATTTAAACGGTGGTAATATGGGATTACAAACGCTAAGACTTGTACTGAATGAAGATTCAATAAATTCTGATCACTCAACGATCGATGAGTGCATTAATTGAGAGTTGTTATGTCAAGAGCTGGGGGATATCCTCAGAGAAATTTTCAATTGCTATTATCTTTGCAAAAAGTTATTGGTAATAATGAAATATTGAGAAAGTAAATGATAATGATGTTAAGTTCATTGATAAGTATTCAGAAAAGTAGAATAAATTAAGAGAAAATCAAAGTATAAACAATGACATTGTCGATAATGTATTTAATTTGAAGTTATTGTTATGGCCCAAATAATATCATGTTTAACATTCCATTTTATTAAGAAATGATAAGTTAACTAAGTGTCATTGGTGAGGCTACGAAGTGCAAGCTCAGCCCTTCAAGTCTAACTCCACCTCCTTACGTTGTCACTTAACTCACTGGGAGTGAGATAATGCAACACCGAAGGCGTCAACAAAACGATAATATTGTAAGTCTTCTTTAAATGAATAAACTCCAATAAAATAAATGGACGATTTATTAACACGAAAGAGCTTTTGAAGTTTACAGCTTGATCTTTTTATTGAAAGTGAAAGTTCCTCTAATAATAAATAAAAGAAGTTCGTTGCTACGGCACATCTTCTATCTTCTTTTTTTATAAATTTTAATATTGGAGATGGGGTACGCTACACTACTCCCCCTTTGGAAGAAGGTTGTCGCCCAACAACCACTCGAGTTATTTGGGATATTTTATGTCTCCAACATCCTCAGCGAAATAGCAAAATTGTTAACAAAGAATAAATTGAATAAAAATCACGTGAACTGTTGATACATGAAAAATCCCACATAGGGAGGACTCCAGGTGTTTCTTCACCTAAAACCTCCCAGAAATCAACACTGAAGAAACAATCCCAACCCACCCATACACACATGACTCGATATAAACTGATTGAAATTTTGTAATACAAATTCAAGTGTTTTCTATCATTCTTTCCGTTATAATCAAATTCACTTCCAATTCTCGTACTCATGCTTCATATACGATTGTTTTTTTTTTTTTTTTTTTAACGTTCATTAAATCCTCTTCTATCACGAACGCGGAAATCTGTCATTTTCATCAAAGAAAGAAATTCCATTGATAAAATTATAATTAAAATTATTCAACAATTCCTACAAAAGCAGTATTTCAAGGAAATGCAAGTTATTCTTTCCGAAAAATGGTAATGATAAACAATAAAATTCCTCCAATATTCATCCATCAAATTAGGAACTTTTAATCAGTTAACCACTGAGGATTCGTTAACCACTGATGATTCGTTAACCACGAAGCCTTTCCGTTAACCACGGAGTCCCAAATCAGTTAACCACGGATGATTCTTCAACCACCAATCCTTTCCGTTAACTACGGAGTCCCAAATCAGTTAACCACTGATGACTCGTTAACCACGAATCCTTTCCGTTAACCACGGAGTCCCAAATCAGTTAACTACTGATGATTCGTTGACCACGAATCCTTTCCGTTAACCACGGAGTCCCAAATCAGTGAACCATTGATGATTCGTGAATCACGAATCATAATCATAGATTGAGAATGAATATTTTCTTCTATTGGCCATAGGCGATCTACATGAACTACCTTGAATTTCCCTTTAGGGAGTTTTTTAAAACGATAAACTACATCATTTAATTTTGAATGTACTACATAAGTTTTTTCCCAATCTCGTTGAATCTTTGGACATTTTCCTTTGACTCTTTTGGGGGCGAAGAGCCAAACTTTCTGTCCAGGTTGTAAATAAATCATGTGAACTTTCAAGTCAAATCGGTTTTTCATTTTGTCACTTTTTAATGAACAATTTTTCCTTACTCTTTGATGGATGTCGACCATTTGATTCTGTAATTGATCAACGTAAGTTGCTGGGTTGATGTCGTCATACATTTTACTTGAAGGTGGATTACCTTGAAGTTAATCAAGAGGAAGTCTCAATTCTCTATCTAACATTATCATTGCTGGAGAAAATTCTGTAGTGTGGTGTTTGGAAGAGCGATGAGCCATTAAAAAGAGAGGAAGCCATCTGTCCCAGTCTTTTTGATTATCGTCGACGAATTTCGCGAGATAATTCAAGAAAGTTCGGTTTAAACGTTCTACCAAGCCATTAGATTGAGGATGGAGAGGAGTTGTCCGTTTTTTGTGAATTCCGAGCAGCTTCATCACATGTGCGAAAATGTTTGCTTCAAAATCCCTTCCTTGGTCTGAGTGAATTTCCAGAGGAATTCCGAAGCGAGAAATTACTTGAGAAACTAGAGCTTCCGCGACAGTGACTGCTTTGTTGTTAGGTAGTGCGATAGCTTCAGGCCAACGTGAGAAGTAATCAGAAACCATAAGAATGAATCGATTACCCGTAGAAGATTCAGGCAATGGCCCTAGGATATCTACAGTGATTCTCTCGAAAGGTAATCCAGCACTGTATATCTGCAGTTGTCCTTTGGCTCGATTTTCTGGACCATCACGAAGCAAATCGAACATGATTTACACCATTTCTCAACATCGAATTTGCAGGAAGCCCGAAAAACCGTTTACGAATGTTATCTAACATTTTATTTACTTTAAAATGACCAGTGACAGGGGAAGAATGAGAAATTCTGAGAATTTCGGGGACAGTTTCTTTAGGGACGACAATTTGATAAACAAACTTTGTCTGACTGACAGATTCCCAACGACGAACGAGAATTCCATCTTTTAGTTCTAAAGACTTCCAATATAAGAGATAAATCTTGATCTCAGACCCTAAGTAGAAAATATCCTGCCATTCTGGTTGTTGATTGTTAACTTTATATAGAATTATGGTTTTAAGAGTGGGATCAGCAGACTGAAGTTGTTTCCAGTTGAAGTCATCATTGAAAGTAACGATTGTACGGTAAACTAATTTTTGAGAATTTTCGTGATTATTTATATTCTCACACTTCTTGCAAGTACAGGGACGATGAGAAAGGCCATCAGCATTACCATGAAAACGACCCAATCTGTGAGAAATTGTGAAGTCATATTTTGAAAGAGTTTCTAACCAGCGGAAAACAATTCCCACAGGGTTCTTAAACAATAAAAGCCACTCGAGTGCTGCATGATCAGGTCTAATGAAAAACTTTCGTTCTAACAGATAATAATGAAAATTTTCGACTGATTTGACAATGGCCAAAAGTTCCCGACGAGTAACGCAGTAATTCTTTTCAGCTTTGTTGAAACATTTGCTGAAACAACCGATTACTTTTTCTTTCCCTTCTTGAATCTGAGACAGTGTTGCTCCCATAGCATTAGCTGAAGCATCAGTATCGAGGATAGAGTCGATCCCAATAGTAGGTAGTGCAAGAATTGGAGGAGATAAGAGGGCGGATTTTAATTTCTCGAAACTTTCTTGAGCTTCTTTTGACCAAACGAAGACCGTTCTCTCCTCAGTTAAAGTGTGTAAGGGTTTCGCAATTGATGAAAATCCTTTTACATATTCTCGATAGTACGAGCACAGTCCTAAGAAACTTATCATTTCCAGTCTTGTGTTGGGAATTGGCCATTCTGAAATAGTCGTCATTTTTTCAGGAAGAAAGCTTATTCCCTCAGACGACACAATGTGACCTAGATGAGGAACTTTGTGTTTGAAGAATAAATATTTCTTTGTATTGACTTTCAAGTTTGCGGTAGCTAATCAAGAGAAAATGAATTGAAGATTGTTCAAATGATCATTAAAATCTTTCCCAAATACAATTATGGCGTCCAAATAAATGCGACCGATTCTACCTATTAAGCCTTCGAGAACAATATTCAGAACTCTAATGAACGTAGCTGGAGCGTTACAAAGTCCAAAAGCTAAAACGGTAAATTGCCAAATTTCATTCCCTAATGCAAAGGCTGTTTTGTCTTTATCTTTTGGTTCTAATTCTATTTGCCAATAACTAGATTTCAAATCTATTGATAGAAACCATTTAGAACCGGCACTAGCATTAAAATTGTCTCTTGGACTCTGTAGGGGCATTGCCTCTTTTTTTGTTACTTGATTAACTGCGCGGAGGTCTACGCAAAATCGGAGAGAACCATCTTTTTTATTTGGAAATACAACTGGGGAACACTAGGGACTACAACTTGGTTCAATTACTTTTTGACTTTTCATTTCTTCAAGTAATTTCAAGACCTCGTCACGACAATGGAATGGAACGGGATGGATGGGTTGTTTGATAGGAGGAGAGTTTTCTATTATTATGCAATGTCTTGTCTTTTTATATCTACCTAAGTCTGAAGAGTTTCTGGAGAAACTCGTTTGAAATTGTAAGAGAAATTGCTTAACTTGTTTTCGTTCGTCAGTGTTTAAAAGTTCACAGGAATTTTCATATAATTCCATCAAATGATCCGGAATAGAATTAGAAGGGATGGTATTTTCTGGAGGTAGTTGAGATATAATTGTTTGTTTTATTGCAATAGTCTTATTCTGTTGATTTATATCGAAATTACGGTGTATTATCGATTGAAAATCGTTTAATAATCCTGTTTTCTGAAGAAAATCTAATCCAAGGATACATTCATCTACAATTTTTGCGAAAACCACGTCCAATTTTATTAAAATGTTACCAACAGTGATATTCACTTTTTGGCTTCAGTATAGCAGACGTGACAAAGTATAAAAACCTATTTGTTCCATAACTATGTGCAATTTTTTGATATATTTCAATTGTCTAGGGGTCAGTTACACAACGCAACGCGAGAACAACGTCCTAATTAAAATTTTTTGAAAAATACAATCAACTTTTTCCTGGGAAGTTTAACCCATAAAAACGGAAAAAACGAAAAATACCAAAATTGAGATTATCACCACGTTTTGCATTACCCGAGGCCACGATGGGGACGTAGTGGTGTATAGGCCTCAAAAGAATCTACACAACCTACCCTAATGCGACTCACGGGATTTTGTTGAAGAATTTTATTGACAAAAACCACCGCTCACCTTCTTTGAGCTTTGAAAATTTAATTTTTAATAATTTTCAGGAAACAAGTACATAGAGCATAAAAATGCGTACTTTTGTTCACCCTAGTCAATAACGTGAATGCTTCGCGTGAAATAATATCAACCATTTAATTTTATCATACATATTCGGGAAACAGAAAAAAATTTTTAATTAAATTGAAAAACACATATAATTTTAATTCAGATTCAGAAAATAACGAAATTACCATCTGGAATTGTAAAACCACCGGTAATCCATTGAGACACTACACTTTTTTTTTTTTTCGAAAGAAAGAAACAAAGTTAACCATTATAGGAACACCAGAAGACTCACTGGATAGAAGAAGGCTATAAAGGTTCTTCTTCCCAATATTTCCCCCTCCAACACCAATGGTCTCTGTCCTACTCATGTGAATATCTTCAATTTGCAAAAATAATCGATAATTTCCGCTTGTTGACTCTCACCGCACACTGCGTTCCCTCTCCCATGACAATTCAAAACACTGAGATAAACCGGTATAAACTGACTTTATTTTCGCGTGTAAAATTTATTATTTCCGACTATTTTTATTTTAAATACATGAAATGAACTATAGATATTAATACTAAATTATAAAAAATTGAATTTATTGAAAATTTCAAAAGATATATATTTTTGAACTTTTGTCACGTCTACTATACAAAAGCTCACAATTTTCCAGATTCTCCAAACTGGTAACCCCGAATACCTGGCAGAACTGTTACTAACCCAGTCAGCTAATTATCCTCGACGTGGCAATCGTGGTGGAACTCAACTGGTCATACCAGGTTTCCGCACTGAAACCTGCAGGGCTGCCTTTGGAGTTGCTGGACCTTCACTGTGGAATGAGTTGCCAAATGATGTGCGTAGCTCTGTGACTCTCGAGGAATTCAAAAACCGCCTGCACTCTCGGATGCTGCAGAATGATCAGTAGCTCATTGTGCAACCCCAGGCTTTTCTTTTTTCTCCCACACTCTCTCTCCTCTCTTGCTAACTGTAGAAAAGGTATCTTAGGTACACGCGCGATTTTATGTCACTACTGAATGTTATTCTTTTTCTTTTCTTTCATTTTGTATTAATTTTGGTTATTTTTCATCTATAATTTCCATTGATACCTTTTATTATTTTACTCTATTTAAATTGATTCTTACACTGATGTAATTCATTGCTATGCGAGAGCCCATGCTCTCTTTTCTTTGTTGCTATACTGTACTCTAGAGGTTTTACCTGGCAGAATTTATTTCTTGTTAACTACTTACAACTATTATTATTTAAGAATATCTTATCATTGTATTACCAGCTGTTCACTACAGTCATTCCAAATGTTTGTTCAGCTTCATGACAAATAATAAAACATGAGCAATCAATCAATCTCTCTTTCTCGCTTTCTGCTACACCTCCACAATAGCAATATTTTAAAATGACTATTTAATCTCAAATTTTGAAATTTTTAAGAAATCTTGATTTTTTCTATGCAATAATCAAATTATTATTGTATAGAAATGATTTTCCATTTCACTAATGCCATCTAGCGGAGGGGAAATGAAAGACACTGTATGGAAAAGGTAGAGTACTCTCTACCTTATCGGCATTGAGTCAAAAAATCCGGTGCAACCGATATATGCACTTTGTATCGTTCATTCGGCATATCTTATCGGTTGTGAATGAATGATTCCAGCAATTTAGATATCAGGTTCAAGAGAATTGGATGAGTTTCACCGATGGTAAAGTTCAAAGAATGCAAAAATCTGTCGTCCAATGCACCATTGAAATGAAGTTCCATCCGATGGAATCCATCGCATACTATTGCGAGCGATATGAGCTATCGGATGTGAAACCATAGTCCATATCCCTGACAACTGAACCCTGCTCAAACAAATTCAGTGCGGGTAAAGATATGCCGAGATATTGAGAGAATTGGATGAATCCCATCGGTGGTGAAGTGCAATGAATGCAAAAATCTCACGTCCGATGCGCCACTGAAAAAAAGTTACATCCGATGGAAACCATCGCATACTATTGCGAGCGATCTGAGCTCTCGGTTATGGACGTAGTCTATCGGATGTGAAACCATCGTTCATATCCCTGACAACTGAACCCTGCTCAAACGAATCCAGTACGGGTAGAGATAAGCCGTTCCCACACTGTTATACATGGGAGCTTCAAAGTCTTGATTTCATTTGATTTACGTCTTCAATTGCGTGCCATTTCACGTAATTTACTGCACATTCTCGTCAAGACTTGCCGAAACTGAGAATTGGTCAACCTGTAATTTGGCTCTGTATTTTCTTCCATGAATTCTGAAAACATCGAGTTCATTCATTTGATAATATGAAACATCCTCACTGAAAATAACGATAGGAACACGGATCAATCTAAATGAATTACTTTTCACAGCTGCAATAACCTCTGGTGGAATTTTCCTTCGATTGTCCCCACAGCCTGTAACTGTCATTTTCACTAACAATTCTCTTGTCACGATTTATTTCATCAGTCGACGTACATATTCTTCGGGTCTGTTAAGAAATTTTCCCAGGATTTCATTCAGCTCATTCTCAACTACGTAGACATTATACGCCGAAACTAACTCCTTCCTACCCAGTCCTTTTCGTGTCCATGGATCACTCATTTGCCTGTCATCATTCGAACTGTCACTACTGTCATTATCGGTGTCAGTTTCAGCATTATTCTCCCCACGATCACCATCTTTATCATTCTCATCATCACCCTTCCCAGGAGCCATTGCACTTGTATCACTGCTCAGCTGGAGAATAAGATGAAATGATGGAAAATATGATCAGAAACTAGGAATAATGGAAGCAGTCCTCTTTAATGAATTTTCAGAGAAATATTTTTATATATGGTTGTTATGAAGATTCTGGACAATATTCCGTGGATTGCCGATCGAGGAAGTAGAAGGAAAGATAGTTTTTGATTGGAAAGCGACTGATGTACCACGTATGTAGGAGGAACCAGCCCGAGTAATGTCTGATGCTGCATCTCCGTGAGCATTAGCATCCGGAGAACTGCGTCATTCCGTCGAAAGTTCTAACAGGTTAATCTGAACATCAGTGCTTATCGAAGAGACTTTGCGATAAGGTTACAGAAGATCTGTTCTAGTCATCTTGGACTCAGTGGGAGGAGCCTTAGAGTCACGCTGTGAACGATCTGCTTCCGATTCAACACATGTTCATATAGTTTGGACGGCCTTTGAGCTATTCTGTGGAACATCAGTTTGAGTGCCGATGCAGAAACTCTCAGATTCTTGCCTGCTGGACGAATCAAAACTGTTCTCTTCAAGGGGGTAGAAACTGATCACGCCTTTTTCATCAACTCGCCAGGTCTGGCTCTTCCACGACCGATTAAATTATCATTTACCGATAGTTTCTCTGCTATCAAGTTCACACAGCACTTCACGAGCAAGAAGAGAGAAACTCCCACTCTGGAGACACTAGTTCCTTTGAGAATTACTTCAGACCGAACGCAGGCACAGAGGGAAGAATTTGTAGAGCTCAAGAAAGAGTTGAATCGTCGCACTCAAGCTGGGGAACAGGGGCTAACGATTCGTACGAGGAATGGATCGTTGGCAATTGTGAAGAGCTTGGTGACCCACATGGAACAACGCTCGGGGACCACAATGAATCAGCCCATCAACAATCAACATTAGAACTAAGCACAGATTTCTTACATTCCACTGCTCTGGGCTCCACAGGTCATCCTGGGAAGCGCTCACTAGGTATCTCTATATTGTACCAAAACTGTCAGAGTATAGCAAATAAGTCTTTTGAAGTTCTACAAAGTACCTGTCTATGTTCTATGGAGGCAATCGTTCTAACTGAGACCTGGCTGGACAGTAGTAAATTGTCCAGTGAGTTCTTTGATTCTAATATTTTTACTGTTCACAGAGCTGATCGTAGAGACCCGACCAAGGGGAGGGGAGGAGGTGTGCTAATTGCACTAAACTCTCGATATAAATCGAGTGCAACTGATTGGTCGTCGTTACAAAATAAATTCCCAGCTATTGATGTTCTGGGAATATTGGCACAGTTCCGGTCTCTCTCCTTGGTCATTATTGCTTTATATATCCCACCGGAAACAACAGCAGATAGGTATAATGAATTCATTGAGGACTTATGTGAAAGGGTGTTACTGGTGGACAAACCTGTGCTAATCATAGGGGATTTCAATGCCCCAAAGCTACTTGTTACGATGGATAATATTAATGCTGAAAACCTAAGACCCGACAGGAAGTCGTTGACCCTCATTGAGATGTCTGCAATGCTGGGTGTTGATCAATGCAATGGGGTCACCAATCACCTAAACAGATACCTTGATCTTGTCTATACAAATATTCCATGCACCGTATTGGAATCTGTTGAGGTGGTGGTACCCGCGGCTAGATTTCATCCAGCTCTATGTGTCATTCTTGATTTGGGGGCGTCTGATGGTTGGGGGGTTCGGGACACCTCGTTTGCTTCCATCACTGGTACCCTTAAACGGTATAACTTCAACATTTGTGATCGCGATGATTTGTTCCAAAAAATCATGAACGCTAACTTCGCAGTGGATTCATCACTGGACCTGGAGACCAATTGCAGTAATTTTTACAAAGAGATTTATCGAGTAATGGATATTACGGTACCAAAAACTGGAGAGAAAAATTACAAGTACCCAGTCTGGTTTACAAAGCAAATAATCTGTGATATTAAGCTAAAATTTAAGCATTTCTATAAGTCAACACAAACAGGCTCCAGGTTTCATAGGGTACAATTTGAAAATCTTAGAAGACGTCTAAAAATGGACATCGCTGAGGCGTATAAAAAACACATAAATGCAATTGAAAATAATATCATTCATAATCCATCTTCCTTCTGGGCACATATCAATGGTATTCGTAAAAATACGCGTATTCCGGGGGTGATGGTCGTAGGGGATTCTCTGAGTCAAGATCCGGACGTTATTGTTGAGGCTTTTGCTACATTCTTTGCTAGTACCTATGCAGTGCCAACGGTGCCTGCACAGGGAGTAGATTACTCTGGGGGTCAGCGAGTGACTCGCCTAGGAGATTCATTGATGATATCCAAGCAGATGATCATGAAGGCACTATGTAGACTCTCTTCGAAACTGACCAGTGGCCTGGACTCTGTCCCTTCTTTTATGGTTAGAGAGTGTCGTCTGGCGTTCGTCGACCCGCTCTTCATTATCTTCAATCAAGCACTAACGAGTGGAATCTACCCAGCTTGCTGGAAGGAAGCTCGTATTACACTGGTTCATAAGAGTGGGGAAAAGAACGTCCTGACTAACTATAGGCCGATCGCTATCTTGTCCAACTTCTCGAAGGTCTTCGAGAGGTGCATTTACGAATTACTCAGTGGTACTTTTCTCTGTCATTTGTCCCTTCATCAGCATGGCTTTACCAGAGCGAGGTCTACAGTCACAAATCTCGCAATAATTACCCAGGTCATAAACGAGGCTATCGCTGCTGGCGGCCAGGTTGATGTGGTGTACACAGACTTCTCGAAGGCCTTTGACAAGATTCAGATACATACACTGCTAAGGCGACTGGAGTCCTATGGGGTGGAGGGTAAGCTATTGGATCTGCTGGGGTCGTATTTGATGAATAGAAGCAATGTTGTGATGTACAATAGCTTCAGGGCTTCACCATTCACGCCAACATCGGGGGTTCCTCAGGGATCAGTTTTAGGGCCTCTCTTATTTAATATATTCCTGAATGATGTGGAATCGGTAATCTCCTGCGACCATCTCTTCTATGCGGATGATGCAAAATTGTTTAGAGTAATTGAGACAGTGGGTGATTGTGCAATTTTACAGAGCAATCTAGATCGTTTCAGTACGTGGTGTGAGATGAATGAGCTACCGTTGAATGCAAATAAGTGTGAATGTGTGTCTTTCTACAGAAAGCGTGTGCCAATAATCCACAATTATGTAATTAATAATGTAGTTTTGAGGAGACCTGAGACCTGTACGGACCTCGGGGTTGTCTTTGACCGAGCGCTGACGTTTTATCCGCATATTGAAAGCCTAATAGTGGCAACGAAAAGAAGCCTAGGCTTTATTATGAGATCTACGAGATGTTTCAAAAATGTTGATACCATTAGAATGTTATTCATCACATTAGTTAAACCGAAGCTGATGTATGGGTCGGTAGTATGGTCTCCAATTTATATTAAGTACTGTGATAAGATTGACAGGATCCAAAAAAGGTTTCTTAAGTATCTTTCGTGGAAAGGGGAGGGTGTATACCCACTCAGGGGGTGTGATTACCAGGACCTATGTGAGAGGTTTAATTATCTGACGCTCCGGCAGCAGAGGGCAGTCACGGTAACGCTCTTCTTGATTAGCATCATGAGGAGTTGGGTTGACTGTCCTCTGTTGCTGAGTCGTATTGCGCTAAGAGTATCGCAGGTTGCACTAAGGTCGAGGTCTGTGATCTATCTCCCAATGACTGGAAGTAGCCTTCCCCTTGCCTCGCCCATATGTCAGGGTGGAACATACATTAATTTACTGATAGAGCGTTTCCCGGAGTGTGACGTCTTTAACGACTCTGTGGAGTCACTGATGGTGAAGTGTAATACTCTAATGAAGTCAATTATGTGATCACTGCTATGTAAAAAAAAAAAAAAAAAAAAAAAAAAAAAAGCTGTAAATAACTCCTTTGCATTTAGCCACTACATTCATTTATTGTAAGTCTCTATGATTAATTCTACGATTATAACGATGTATAGGATATGTATTATGCTCTTGCAATCCTTTTATTGGCTTCGGCTGTTGGATTGGCGAATAAATAAATAAATAAATAAATAAATAAACTGATAATGAACGTAGATAATCAGGGTCATCTAAATTGAAATATAAATCAATTTAAATGCAATGAGGTCAGTGTAGGAAGAAGAATCAGGAGTAACTTAGAATTATTAGTCACGCTCACTTGCAAGTGCCAGCACACGAGCATGGTAGAAATTCTCATCGATCCACTTCGCCTTAGTTCCGTTCCGAATATGTTGCAGACAAGATGAAGGGACTACGCCCGTTGTCTTCCCTCTCCTCCATAAGACAAGTGCGAACTCCATGGCAAATTCAAGAGCTTAAACCAAGGATTTCCTTCAGAATACAGTTTTTTTATGACACTTATCAAGTGGACTAGAAAAGGATTCCCTGAATAGGAAGAGAACGAAAAAAATTAGGAAATGAAAGCACTTGGGCACGAGTGATAGGAAATTCAGTGATATCTCGGAGAGAGGAATGAAAAATTAATTTAAAAATTATCAACGGGAATTTTGCAATTTTGAGGTCACTGAAGAAGGATTCGAAGCTAAGAGCACTCTGTAGTATACTTTTCAATCTTTCCGAATGTAAAATGAACAACATTTATGGAGAGAAACCATTAAGATAGAAAATTAGTATTTGTAAGAATGTAACGTGACTTTTTACCCGGGGGGGGGGGGGGGGGGTAAAAAGCCACCGCGCCGTCCCTCCTTCCACCTCTCTCAATGAAGTTCCCTTATTAAAAATCATTTATGGGCGCTAGATGGTTTTTTCGGAACCACCAAACCGGAAGTTCCTCGGCCGTTCCTGCCGCACATGTTTATGTCTCATAACCGGCCCATAGCAGCAAGGAGTTCTGCCGAGAACGAAACGAAATAGGCGGAAGGGGGGAGGTTTTACCTTTCTCCCGGCTAGCCCCGAGAGGAAAACGTGACATGAGTCAGGGGGGGAATCGGGGATCTTAACCCGATACGATGCCATTTCCCATTAACAAAAAAAAACCTTAAAACTACCGAAAGAAAACCTGGGAAGTTGAGAAAATAGGGAAGGGGGAACCCTCAAATAAATTACTCACACACTAGGAAAATCTGGTGAAATCAGAGTATATTAACAAAATAATAATAGTTACATTTAACTCGATTTGAAAATTGAGAATGCTCGGTAACTTCAATAAAGGCCAAAAAGAAGTTATTTTATAAAAAAAATAATAATTATTGAAAATTCAATTTGAAAGAAATTACAGAAATAAATTCATTTTAGTTATGATTATTTTATTTCTAGGAAGTACAATAACCATCCAAAAGGCACCGATTTCTCGGAGCTCGTCCGAGGTATACGGGTGACGTGATACGGGGGGAAGGGGGGAATTAAAAGGCTTCGTTTACAGGACTAACGCATTTTTTTCCAAATTATATTTTCGTTTTTCCTCAATAAAAAACCGAAATATGTTTCGGGAGGGGTGAATTTGGGGTCGTTGGGTTCGTCTATTTCATCCCTATCGAGTGGGACCGATTTCGGGATTTTTCCACGGGAATTATCGGAGTTATTCGAGAAAACCCATTTTCCCTACCCAAACGTAACGAGTGCGAGTGAGACAGACTCACTGCGCGTCACGGCAAGAAAGAAGGCGCAGGGCTTTCTAACTTGTTAACGTACATAAAAATTGGAACACTAACGACACAGCGATTTTTAACGTTAATTAATTAGTTAATTAATTAATTGATTCTTTCGGGGATGAGTCGGAAAATTACGGCTTGAAGCGACTCGGCTAACGGGAGTCTTTGGGGTAACGATACTTCATCTCACTAAGTTCGATGAATTTTTCTCTGGGCTCTCCTCATCCTGTAGACGGTCCGCTCTCGGTGACTCTGATGGAACAGCGGGGCTCGCACGTGTGGTCTGGATACCGGTTCACTCTCGACTGACTCTTCAGACGCGATCAGTCGTCCAAGGGGGGGGGGGGTGCTTCACGCAGTCTCTCGTTCGAGCCGACTCATGCCCCTCGGTACCACCAGGGCGCATGACCGTCGCGCTCACTACGGGACTTGCTTCACGCGGGAATATTTAAACACACGAAAACTCAAGTTTTATCTCGCGGGCTTTTCTCTAATTGTTTTTATTATCTCGCGACCGGGCTACTTTTCGGAGCGCTTCTCCGGGGATCCTCTCATTGAACTGATTCAAATAACATAATCCTGGGACACGGGTCTTGTCCGCTGATGCCCCTCAAACCTAACCGGGACTTACCCAATATCAACTCCCTAATTTCCTAATACTAATTAACCTAACCGGGATTCACCTCCCAAAATTACACCAATGAAACACAGATCTTGTCTGCTGATGCTTCTAGAAACTAACCGGGCCTTTATCCCCAAAAATAGAAAACATGAGCCATTTGAGGCACGGATCTTGTCCGCTGCTGCCTCGAGCTCCTTACTACTAATTTTACTAATTGTCCCCTCAGAATTTTGACTAGATCCCTGGCAGTGCAAGTTTGATGGACTTTTCGCGCTTTCTCCGATCCCTAGCCTCGCTTCCGCTTTTAACGGTCACGCTACGGGGTTGATACGGGGTTTTTCGTGTTTATGTCACGGGGCTGGATGGGACTTTTCAGAGGTATTTGCCTTCATTTCGTGCGCGATGGTTATTGCACTTACCTGTGCTCGGCCGATGTTCTGCTGGACAACGAGAACCTTCGGGGCTCGTTACAAGAAGAATTGATAACTCTGCGATTAGCTAATAGATTCTGACGTTATACTGATTTCAGTAACAGTGATAACCTTGATCCGCTAGGTGATCTCACCTCAAGAAAACTTTTTCTGGGGCACGGCAACGGATCCCTCTTGGAAATGATGAAAATATAAATAAAAATTTCACCTCGGAGAATTGTATTCAACGTTAAGAATCTTTTTCTCTATTTTAATTACTCTATTCACTCCAATTTCACACGCATTTTTTTTCTCGCTGATATAAACTGTTTTTTCCCTCAGCAATTGAAATATTTTTCCGATCATTTCTCCTCCAATATCTCGACAACTAATGGAGATATGCCCTTCATACTTCCAACCTTTTTTGTAGCTCCTGAAATTCCCTACAGAAAAGTATCAGTGTGAAATTGCTCTATATCATTAAGTATCTGAGATATTTTCGAAAAAATATTGACCGAAAAATCTAGTTTTTCTATAATTTCTTCAGAATATCTCGAAGTCATCGATATTTTAAGTGCAAAATCGATCCGGGAATGTACGAAATCCGGATTAGGTGATTTCATTTTCCATTTGCATTCAACTATACCTTACTGTGATCATCCAAATTCGAAATATCCACAGAAAAAGACGAGAAGAAAAATATTTTTTCTATCAGTTTTTGAGAATATCTCAAAAACCAATGTAGATATGCCCTCTTTGCTCCAATCCTTTCCCCTAGCTCTTGAAATCATCTACAGAAAAGTGTTAAGGCAAAGAGGACGTATCTCCAGTAATTTACAAAATATTCTCGGAAAAAGATCGCCAAAAAATCAAATTCTTCTCCTTTAAGTGGACTTTACCATCCGATTATTTCCATTCATTGCCCTCTTTTTTTTTTTTTCCTTTATTGGCTAGACTCCCTATTGGGAGTATGTGCCAAATTCATTGCCCTCCGCGGATATTAACAAGTCCCCAGTGCGTAAATCGAAATGAGTGAGGAGGGGCAAAATGGATATTATCATTGAGTGGAGCACACACTCTATGGAGAGTAGGGGAGGGTGGGGCCGACGGCTCTTTTTTTTTAACCCAAGTGCCAGAGTGTCTCGCATGGAAAATTCAGACGTACAAGGAAAAAAAAATTTCTCCAATTTTTGAATATAAGAGTTTTTTTTTAATTTTACAATAAAAAAAATTTTTTATGCTTCATCTTTTGAATTATCTAAAACACCAGCTCAATAACACAGGCTGGATAGAAATTTCGACAAATTCTTTTCCTGTCTTTTAATGGGAGAGAAACGTTAACACTGAAATTAAAGTTTGATAAATAAATTAAAATTCAACTCTTTATAACTTCTTACACACAACTACAGCTCAAGAAAAATATATGATTGGACTCAAATACAAAATTGAAGTTTGAAATGTCACTTTCACGTTTCAAAATGTTCGAACATATGGCTCAATTCAGTTACCTTCAGCCTGGTGAAAAACGCAGAACCAACGTCTCGACCCTAGTGATAGGCAAGTCCTTGCCAATTTCTCTTTGAGAAAGAACTGCTCCAATAGCTCTATTAGACGCATCTGTTATTAATAGGAATGGCTTGGTGAAATCTGGATACTGGAGAATCAGTGTTGTTACTAGCTTTTCCTTCCAAGTATCGAAAGCAAGTTGCTCTTTGTCACTCCAGGTCCATTTTGTTTCCTTCTTTAACAGTTCAGTAAGTGGTCTAGCTATTTTAGAAAAATCTCTAATAAATTTTCTGTAATATCCTGCTAATCCCAGGAATGACATGACTCCTCTAGCATTTTTCGTCACAGGAAATTCCTTTACAGTATCAGTTTGAGTTGGATCTGTTTTTACACCTCCTCGGCTTATTCCATGCCCTAGATAAACAGCCTCTTTCATCAGGAAATTACATTTATCTGGCTGTAATCTGAGGTTTGCTTCTCTAAATTTTTGCAAAACTTCTCGTAGTCTTTCATTGTGTTTTTTGAGAGTGGTTCCAAATATCACGATGTCATCCAAGTACACAAAGCAAAGTAAGCGCTGTATTCCAGCTAAGACAGAATTCATCAATCTCTTGAACGTAGTAGGCCCACCTTTGACCCCAAAAGGCAATCTATCGAACTCATAGTGTCCCAGTGGTTTAGAGAAGGCACTTTTACATTCATTGACCTCTTTAACTGGAATCTGATGAAATTCAGAGGCCAAATCAAGCGTTGAGAAATACTCTACTATTCCCAGTTGATCTAGAATCTCTGTAATATTTGGTATTGGAAATGAATCTCCAATAGTGATCTCATTCAATCTTGTGAAATCCACAACAACCCTCAGTTTAACTTTTCCAGAGGTATCAGGCTTCTTTGGAACAACCAGCAATAGCGCGTTCCATTGGCTGTGACTTGGTCTCATAACCCCATTCTCCAGCATCTCTTTGACCTGACGTTCGACTTCTTCTTTCTGTGCATGTGGCAAATGATGTGGACGTACATTCACAACTGGCTTATCTGGCATTGTAGGAATAGAATGTCCCAAATGATTGGTGATTCCAGGTGAATCTCCAATGTACAGTAGAATTGTACTCTTCCAGAATCTCTAGTATGCTCTCCCTTTCTTCTTTGTTCAAATCATCTAATCGTAGATTTTCATGCAGGAGCTCAATTCGATCTTTCTTCACCGATGTCCCTCTTAATTGCATAATTTCCAATGCGCCACAGTTAGGTAAAATTTTTCCAGGTCGACTGTCGGAGTATCCAAATAAACATTTTCGTTCGTAATATTAATGATGCAAACGATTGCTTGATTATTTTTCGCCTCTGTCAGACATTCTCTAAGAAAAATTTCTTTTTGTAATTCTCTCTTTCTTACAACACCTCGTTTTCCATTTCTTACTGCAGCCCACATTAATTTTTCAGTTCTAGCCTCAATTTTCACAGGTTTCCTCCCCCTGAGGAAGCTCAAACTTACTCCATTAATAGAGACACTTTGTCCTGGACTTATTGTTATTTTCAAGTCCTCAGCCTCAATAAAATCTTCTCCCAAGATTCCTCCTATGCATGGAAATTTGTCCGGGACAACATGAAACAAATGTCCCAACTCATCTCCATTTACTTGCAGATAAAGTGAGATCACTACCAATTGTTGTGACGTCAGTATCTCCTATTCCTCTCAGTAGCTTGTTCTCTGAACTTATTTTCACATCATCTTGTAACAGTCTGGATTTGATAACGGATGCAGCTGCTCCTGAATCCCATAGGAAAATCATTGGCTCTTTTAATCCTTTAGCCGGAAAAATCAGATGATTTTTTTTTGCTGATGGATCTCTTGCCTTAACCATCCTTTTTTGTATACCATTTTGACTGGGTTCTTCTTCTACTTTTACTATTTGAATTTGAAAGGCTCCCACTGATAGAGTATTTTCCTTCACTGAAGCATCGTTCTTCTTTTTGGAATTATTCAGATTCTGAGTTGTTGCATCATTGACTTTGTTTGGTGCTCCATTCTTAGCTTCAAGAACTGCAGATTCTTGTAGCCCTAATTTCTTTTTTAATCGGTAACAATTCATTGCAATCCATGCCCTGGATGTCCACAATATTTACATGCATGTGCAAAAGCGTTGACGCTTCATCGGTCAGCAACTGGTAATATTGTTTTACATTGACCTCCTCTGCCATTTTTGCAATCTCTTGCAACATGAATCAACTGACCACAATTGAAACAGCCTCCTCCAGATGATTATCTCCCCATGGATTGTCTCCTGCCTCCTTGAGAATGTCTTTCATTATTGCCTCCGGATGGAAGCTTTGGAATCGTAATTTCTTTCGAGTTTGAGATTTCATCATCATATGACTGCAAATGACCCAGAACATCAAGAACCACCGTTTTCAAAAAATGTCCGTGTGTGTGTGTGTGTGTGATGACGCATTTTCCGCTTTACTCTGAAACGGGGCTAGGTAGCTATCTGAAAATCTCATCTTGAGTTTGCCATGCGTGCCCCAATAGACCGTGCCAAATTTGACGACTATTTTTTTTTCGGCTCCCAAGTGAAAATTACATTTCCCATTACGAAAAAATAATGCTCCCCAAATCCGGGCTGCCTATCTTTTTTTTCCTGTTAGCGCTCGCACGAATAAGGTTTTTTCAAGGGAAAATTCTTTAAAAATGATTTCAAACCTCAAAATTTATGGAATATGATCTCTAAAAATTTTAAAAACACATCATTCTGTCGAGAATTCAATGCTCAACGAAAATAGTCGTGGACGAAATCAAAACAATGGCCTACACGCCTTGTAGACCAAATATAAAGCGAATTTTTGCTTAATTCATTACTAACATTCATTCTTATACACATATCAAACAATGAATGTGTAATTAAAACTTGTGAATTCCATTTTCTAGACAATCCTCATGATCCAAAGAACTCATTTTCGTCCCTCAATTCTTCTCTATATTTTTTTCTTCAACTAAAAATAATAAAAATAGCAAACAATATTAAAAAAAATTATATCATTTCATCACTCATTACTCACAACTTTTATTGCGTCAGAAGTGTTTAATCAATATTCATAGCGTTGATGCTTCTATTCATGGCACCAATTATAGTGATTGACATTCGTGAGTGATTTACCAACATGTTACTCCAAATATCAGTCAGAAGATGTTGCTAGCTTCTTTTTGAAGTGAAACTTCTTATACGAAGTCCTCGCGTTTAACGTTGTTGCGTTACTTTTCCACGCTTTGGTGGTGGGAGAAAAGAAAGAGAGAGAGAACGAATGTGCGCATGCGCACTCGTATCCCTGCAGCATTGCTCGTCATAGTAGGACTAGCGAAGGGATCGACATCGGCTTTCTTCGACGTCCATGCCCCACCAAATAATCTTTGGCTTCGGCATGCCTCGTGTGTCGATTCTTTCGTTAGTACGACAATACTGTCCTGTTACTGTTTATTTTCTATTATCAGTTCAAGAGTATCTCGGAAACTAAGTGGGATAGAGTGATTCTGCTTTTCTCCCTTTTTGTAGATCTTTAAATTCTCGACAAGAAAGCTCGAAGTTGAAACTGCTCTCTCTTATTCAGATTACGAGATATTCTCAAGAAACAATTGACAAACAAACCAAAAATACAGGAAAGGTTTTATTTGTTGATATCTTTCTTGGAATATGTCAGGAACTACGTAAAATAGCGTTATTTTGCTCCAATCCTTCTTCATAGCCTTGGAAATTCTCTACAGAAGGCCGTCAGGTGAAATCGTTGTATTTCGCTAAGTTTCCCAGTTATTTTCGAAATACTATTGACAAAAAGAAACCTACTTTTTTGTCATTTGGATTATTTATTCCCGAAAGTTTTTTTGAGAATACTCAGAAATGGAGGAAATGCAGCAATCTCACTCTGATTTTTTTTCTTGAATTTCAAGACAAGCTATTAGAAAGGATTAGGTCAAAATGGCTTTACCTCGCGGAGTTTCCAAGATATTCTCGAAAAATCATTGGAATAAAGTTACTTTTCTTTCTCAAATAAGTCCGTTGTTTGTTATTTGTTTTTAATGAATATCCCAGAAATCAAACGAGATAGCGTGATTTTGCCCTAGTCCTTTCTCCGTTGAAAATTTCAGGAGGTTCAGAAGAAATTGAATCAATATGGGCGTTTCTCTGTTAGATTTTGATATACCTATAAGTCTATGTTCTGTTCGTAGGATTTTGGTGAATTTCTTTGAAACCAAGCAAGATAATGCAATTTTTGTAGAGACCCTTTTTGCAGTTTTCGAGATTCTCTGCAAAAAAAAAAATCTTCAGAAAAATTTCGTCATCTCGCTCACTTTCCGAAATATTTTTGAAAAGAAATAGATGTTGAGGAAGAGAAAAACATCAAGTTTGTAGACAAATTGAGTGCTCTTTATCATCAATTTTCTTTGAATGTCTCGGAGTCTAAGCAAGATAGGGTATTTTTGCACTGATCCTTGGACGAGCAGCAAGAAGTTTCACTTCTGCCGTGCGTTAATTTCACGCACCCTCTTTTTTTTCTGAGCTTTACAGGTGTCAAGTATTTTTATTAAATCATTATGATTTCAGTTTAAAGGAAAGTGCAAAGAAGAATGAGAAGAGCATAAGAATTAGTTCTATGAATCACAGTGTCCACTCTCAGCGAGGAGATGCGCGTCTAAGAGCTGCATCTTCGACCCCCAAGGTCGTGGGAGCTCAGATTTTTAGTTTATGCAGTATAAAACTTTTGAGAAATTTTCCGTAAAAAGTGAAGAGTCTCGATTCCACGATAACTTAATAAATAATCGAGCTAGAGACCTCAAATTTCGTGAGGTTATATACCTTATGAGCACAAAGTTTGGTTTGAAACCAAGCGAAGTCGGTCCAGTAGTTTCTTAGATATGAGCATTGAAGCTATATCTTCAAAACTATTCAATTGATTATAATTGGGACGAACTTAACCCTTCGAGGCCTATTTTGGTTTTCCCATTCCTCGCTCAGAATGATGGCGGTAGATGTAAGATTGAAAAATCCATTCGCAAGCTTTCTGCCAACTGCATTGGCAAAATATTGAATGTACGATGTCCAAGTTACGCGCAAATAGTAGGGCTCCTGCCTGTTATTACTAGTATTACCAGTAGGCTTGTATCTTCCCTCTCAATTGGTGGAAATAGTTTTCTCTAGTTCGATTGCCCCAATGGGCAATCGAACTAGAGAAAACTATTGCATCGGCAAGATTCATGCAAGGTTCTATAATTGTTAGCCATTGCAAGAATTTGCACTTGGCCTCGCAAACCTTGTTCGAAATTAGCCTTTGCTAGGGTCAAAATCCCTTTTCTTTGGCCTTCTCTCCCATTTTCATACAAATCTGTGTTGACGGTCTGGATTGCTTCTACTAGCTCCATTGTTACGTGCTCTGCGTGTGCTGCGAACTCGCTCACATCCTCTTCAGGCCTCTGTTGAAGCTCATTAAAATCTACTTGTAGACCGATGAGAGATGTAGTTCTCCCAAATAATGCCTCCAGTTCCCATTTCAGCTCCTCAAAACTAGTCACTTCTTTATGTTTTAATTGAATTAGTGCTTCATCTTCCAATTTACTTCCCAAAATCAAAGTGAGCAATTCAGCTCGTTTCGATGGATGGACCATCTCCTTCGCAGTGTCACAAGAGCGTTGAAAAGCTGTTAATTTTTCCCAACTTTTCCCATTGTATAGTCCGATTACCGAAAGGTTTACTTTTTTTAAGTAAGGTTAGATACGGTTTCGGGCACTCGGAAAAGTAATCTTTTTGAAAATCGGACTATAGTCTCGTACTAACTGCAAAGCTGATTTGAGGCTAAGAAATTCTCCATCATCTTCTTGATTAGAATTTCTATCTGTTCTAGGCCTTAATTTCCAGTTATCAGTGTCACGTGTGTTGACTCTCCTACACGCATCATGTGACTGTCGCTTTAAATCTTTTTTTTCTCTTCGTTCTGCTCAAAGTACACCTTCTGCAAGATCTAATTGTCGTAGAACGTCATCTGCCAGGGCTCCTCTCTCAGTGTCCTTTTCTCAAGCTAGATGCATCTCTCTGCGTAATCGATTGTTTTCTTTCTGTAGCTGCTGTTCGGTAGTGAGTTCTGGCGTAAAATTTCCGACTATTAAAGATCCTTGCGGAACTGAAAATGGTGTCGTCAAATTAGGAGTACTGAATTCTTTTTCGTAGATTGGCGAATCCTCTACATCCTGACGTGTAGTCGAATTCCTAACTTGACCATTTATGGTCCTCATTCCAGTAACTTCTGCAACTTCTCTGTCAACTCCATTATCATTACGACGATCCATGTTGTTGAACAGGCTTCCGTCAAACGATTGATTGTAAACACGCTGAGTTTCCACTCCCCATGAATATCTTTCTCTTTCTGTGATTTCTACTTCTGCAGACTCCTGGTTCTCCGGCACAGGACTCAAATTTCCAAAATGCAATGTTCTCCTAGCGGCAGGGTGCATCTGATTCAGTGCACTACGCAAATTGCCGACAATCCTTGAGAACGATGTCTGACTCATTCAAAGTCAATAAAATTGATTTGAGAAAGAAATATAGTCATCATTAGGACTCGGACGTTCCTTTAAAATCCTGACCAGCATGAATATAACGCTGAGTCAACATTTTTTAATTTAATCATTTACGTCAAACTATCAAACTAACAGTTTATAAATGAATGAAATTTGAGAGAAAATTATATCATAATGATTATGTGCTGAAAAATTTGTGAGAAAGCTTGAGGTAAGAAAAATACTATATTTTGCGGGGGTAATTGAGGAAAATCCGAGAAAATACTATATTCTGCGAGGGGAATTGGGGGGAATTTGAGAAAATATTATATTTCGCGGGGGGAATTCGAGAAAATACTATATTTTGCTGGGGGAATTTAGGGGGAATTCGTCCAGGGAGCCTATTCTCGACTGAGGAGGATTCTTATTCCACGGGGAATCCCAATCGTAAGCGGAATGATTACACGGGAAAACTATCCGTTCACGATTGGAATTTCTCACACGGAATTTTTACCGTACCCGAAATCGGCGGAGATTGTGTTGCTCTTTCTTTTGTCAAACGATAAATTTTTATGAATTCATCTCATGTGAGATCATTAAAAGAATCGATTGCACCAAAAAAACGTGGAGGCTGGTAATCTTGTTGTTGTAATTCATCAAAATCGAGTAACAAATTATAATGAAGGTCACGCTGGAGAATATTCATTTTGTTCATGAATATTCACCATACACTTATTAAATAAAATATTGAATATTGGATGTATCATAGAACGTCATTCGTATGGAGGTTATGTGCCATAAATTTTGACTAGGAATTAATTTCACTTGTATGTATGATGTATGTATGATTTAATGTGCGGTGGCAGAAGAGACATAATGAGTATAAACTATTTTATGCCCGCCTAGTGGCGACCACCTTGGTTCCAGGTTCAAGAAGGTTGGTAAACCTGGCAAAGCAGGTGCCCCACCTCCCCCCCTGTATCCGTTAAGTCCGAGATGCTAGTCGAATCGAATCTACTGCATCTCGTCAACAAGTGGTGGACGTTGCCCGCCTCCATCCCACATTATCTGTAGTACTTCTTGGTGCCGTCAGTATACAAAACTGGGCCCTTAGGCTGAAGGAAGGGTCTATTTCCAGAGCCCATACCTCTCTCCTCGGTCTCACGACTTCGAAACTCCTGGTGAGAGCCCTCAACCCCCCACTCACATTGCTGCCAAGCCGGAGTATCTTTTTCACTCCTCCGTCTTGGTCAGCAACGCGCGCATGAAGGTCGAGTTCCTCCAGAATCTTATCGCAGAGCCCTTGGCTGCCTTCATTGCCACTAAATGTGGCGACTTCAGATCCAAGAGGGCCATCAGGGCAGTTCTAGGTGTGGTTCTCAGAGCCCCATCACAGGAGTGTGGTTCTCAGTGCCCCACTCACCCTAAACCTGCCCATCCTGCCATCCTGTATCGTGTGTCCGGGGAATGAGGTCCGCTCCCACAGAGCCCGGTTTGTGAGAGTAAGGTCTGGAATACAATGGGGTGCGACCTGGTGCCCCAAGGACATCGTACGGACACATTGACCCAGAGTTTTATCCACCCTGTGTCACCCCTGTGCCATTCAGCCTTCGGCACGATAGTTTACGCCTTTAGCTTGGGGGAGCTGGTCCGCGGTGTCGGCCTTCGTTCGACTGCCCGGGCTTTTACCTCCGTCGTCTCCCTTATTGTACCGTCACTTCACCAGCATTTCCGGAGGTTCCTTGGAGGAACCCTGCTGGTAAGAAGATTCCCAGCTGGTTCCCTCCCGGCTCCTCCTACTAGTGCTGGCTACTTCCCCTATCCGCCACCTGGGGACGCACCTCGGCCGATAGCTCAACCGCCAGAACTAGCCTCCCATTACGGGAGTCCAGACTGGTTCCGAAGAATTAATTTCACTTCTCACCTACGGAATGAATCCGTGTGAAAAATTGGAAATCGTGAACGGATAGTTTTCCCGTGTAATCTTTCCGCTTACGATTGGAATTCCCCGTGGAATGAAAATCCTCCTCAGTCGAGAATAGGCCCCCAGAAGTGTTCTGGACGAATTCCCCCCCAATTCCCCCGGCAAAATATAGTATTTTCTCGAATTCCCCCCAAATTCCCCCAGCGAAATATAGTATTTTCTCGAATTCCCCCCCAATTCCCCCAGTGAAATATAGTTTTTCCTCGAATTCCCCCCACGGAATATAGTGTTTTTCTTACCTTAAGCTTTCTCACAAATTTTTCACCGCATAATTATTATTATTTAATTTTCTCTGAAATCCTATTCATTTATAAGCTGTCAGTTTGATAGTTTGAAGTAAATGAATGAATTTGGAAATTTCAACTCAGCGTTATATTCACGTTGGTCAGGATTTTAAAGGAACGTCCGGGCTCTAGTCACTATGAATCTCAACAGAAAATGAATCAGCTGTATATTTTCAAAGACTTTTCTGCTGATCCCTCACGTTATGTGATAACGTCTGGTTCTTCTCTCGAGAGTTAAAAAAAAACAATAGTAACGTGAAAGTTAGAATAAAACAAGCAGGCGTTCGTCACTGCGTTAGTCGCTATTTCATCTACGTTATCCTTTAAATGGCTTTTTGAAGTCCAACTCCTTTTCAGAGGGTACCAACTTCTTTCTCGCGTCACAAAACGAGTGAAAGGTTTTGAGGGGAACCTGGTAGTGGAGTAGTTGGGAAAAAGTAGAAGCAAGAAAGAGAAGAGTGCGTTAGTGGAGAGATGCCACTCTAGCATATATGCTTTAGCGGCGGAGAGAGGAGACGGCAGAGAGAGGGGGGGGGGGGGGGTAGGATCTTCGCGTAGAGTGCTACATACATTACTACATACTGTTTTTTCATTTTGTAATTTTTTTTTTTCAGTACACAGAAAGGATAATATGGGAATTTTTCCAAAAGATTTCTATAAAAATTACCATGCTCCACATCATAATCTTCGCTTTTTATTTTTCAAGAAAATTGCCATTTTACACTCGGCTTTGGATTAGAATATCTCGAAAACTACTCAAAAGTTATCGAGACATGCTGTGGATGAAATTTAGAGGGAAGATTATCGAATAAAATAAGCAAAACTCCGTTTTTCTCTGACTCGTAGTTATTAAGATATCAACTTTTTAATGAAAAATTCAGGAAGGACCTCCGAGCGCTCATTCATTTGCTATCGGGCCTCGTCCATTGTTTCTGAACTATTCATTAAAAAATTGATGTCTCGGAAACTACTGGTCGTAGAAAAACGGCGTTTCGCTTATTTTCTTCGTCAATCTTCCCTCTGAATTTCATTCACAGCATGTCTCGATAAATGTTGCATAGTTTCCCAGATATTTCAATCCAAAGCCAAGCGCGAAATGACTAATGGCTCATGTACCGAAAATAATCGAAGGTACCCTCTTCGTCTACCATATTATGAGGCTAGCATGAGAAAAATATGGAAGTGAACGTTTTTTTCGAATATCTCGGAATTTCAGCATGATAGAGCAAGCTGGCACGAATCCTCCTTTATAGAGAATTTTGGGAGCTACAAGGAAGGATTGAAGCAAAACCGCTCCATCTCAATTTCCTGTGTCTCTACAAAAAACTGATGTAAAAATCTAGTTGTCTGAACACTTCATAATCGTGAAAAAATGATAATTTGTTAGTGAACAGATAACCAAAATACTTTAGGCAGATACTCAAATTGTTGTGTTCATGATACAGCTAAATGTGCTGAGCTGTGCTTTTTGCCGTTTCCCTTCGAGATTCATCCCGTATCCTCACTTTTCTCAACTATTATCTATTATTCATTGATATTCATTTGAAAAAATCCGAATAATTTAACGCTATTTATACACAATAAGCAAGAAGTTTCACTTCTGTCGCGTGGGTGCCACGCACCCTCTTTTTTAACTTCCCGATAAGGGAAGTTTATGTAATGGCCCCGAAAATGAAAAATCGATTTTTCGATCGATTTCCATGTTTTGAGACCTCCTGAACATTTTTTGATAGATTTCGCGATCATGTCTGTATGTGTGTGTGTGTGTGTGTGTGTGTGTATGTCCGTAAACAGATGTTTCGTTCACGTTTTCTCATAAATTAATAATGTGATCGAGGTGATCGATGTCGTGATCGAAGCATCTTGACATAGATTCGCGGCCATTAGATTTTGATCGAAATCGATCCGGTAATTTCTTAGTTTTTTAAAAAAAACCTTATTCAATTTTTCTTAACTTCTCAATAAGCGAAGTCTATGTACTGATCCCGAGGAGGAAAAATCGATTTTTTTATTAATCTCATATATTGCGATCTCCCCAACTTTTTTTTTATAGTTTTTACTACTATGTCTGTTGTTATTTATCATTCTTTTCATTCAACATTTTTCCTAATAGTAAATGTGAGAAATTATCGGGAAGTTCTTAGTGCGGCTCAAAGAGTCACACTCATCACAATACATTCTTACTAATTCCTTCTCATCAGCAGTAAAGTACTCCCCCATTCGCGAGCGAGCGTAGCGAGCGAGCAGCTACGCACTCCTCTGTTCGCGAGCGAGCGTAGCGAGCGAGCAACTACGCACCCCTAGTTTCCTTTCAATTTCTGCTAATGAATTAGCAGGATGCTTCCGAATGGCTTTCCTGAATTTTTTCTATCATCTCTCTCGAAAAAAAATTATCTATACAAAATTTTACATAAAAAATCACTTTTTCACTTTGAATGTTCCCTTTTGGGTACAGTTTCTGATTGTCCTACGAAGGTGAGTAGGGACTTATTTGAAAGAGAAAAATGTGTTTCTTCAGAAAACCAAATGAAAAATAGGGGTGTCCATTCAAAAAAATCGAGGAAAATTGCATTTTTTGGATTTTCTTTGGAAATATTGAGAAAAAAATACATTTTTCAATATGATAAGCGGAGAACTTAATGTGAAAATTCGAAAAATTGAGGGTTTGTTCAGCTCATGAACACGAATCTTTTGAGCTCCATCCCAATAAAATTGGATGAGTAGTTTGGAAGATACAGCCGATTTTCGGAAAAACTTCGATTCAGAATATCTCGAGAACCGTTCACCCAAGATGCCTCAGATTCAATCTCAACCATCTCTATCAGAAACTCCATATACAGAAAAAATTTGAAGTCTTCGTCAATTATTCATTGAGCTATCGTCGTGAAACCGAGTTTTCGGGAAAAAAACACAAAAAAATCAATAACTAATAGAATAATGGGATTAAGTTAATAAAAATCGGCCAAAAGTTAGATATTATGGTTGCGAATCTTGAGTAAAATTTTGAACGGAATTCGTCTCACGCAAATTGAGGAATTTTGAAAGATACGATTTTTAAAAAATTGCTATATCTCAGAAACCATCGGACCGATCTTGCTGAAATTTGTATGAGACATACACTTCACCAAAACTGATATCTCGACAAAACTTCAGATTTTTATCTCTCACCGTTCTCGAGTAATGGAGAGTCGTAAAGTCGTACATGCAGCCACACACACATACATGTCTACTTTTTTTGTCATTATGATTTCTCGACGTTTTGGATCATTTTGAGTCGTTCCCAATGAAAATTGGCATTTCGAAAAAAATTGCGAAAACAAAGCTTCCATTCGGAAGCAAAATGTAGAAAATTTCTCTCTGAGTGAAATTCCTGATAGTGGTTGATCAGGTCACTGTCTAAACTTCGCTGCTACCAAAACGTTAGCCCTGAAGGGTTCGATTTTAAATAATTGAATATTCACACGAGATAATATAATTTAACTCTTTATCAAATAAATATAATTTCAAAAATAATACACGTTACTGTTTCGCGAATTAATGGCCAAGAGACTTCTCGAGCCATCATTTATATATTGTAGTGTATCCCCTCTTCAATATTAAAATTTACTAGGGGGCTTCGCCCCCTGCTCGCTCCGCTCGCCAACCCCGGGGGGGCTACGCCCCCCGCTCGCTGCGCTCGCTCCCCCCTCCTCAATATTTGAGCTTACCCCTACTCGTTCGTTTTTTTATCTCTTCATTCTTCAGCCCTCCATTCAAAAATCATAAAATTTAGTGAATACATCAATTAGATGAATGAAAATAATTTTTTTTTCTTAATTGAAAGAGAAAAAAATTTGATGTACTTTTCAGATCACTTTATTGTAATTTGTACATTCCAAGATGTAGATTCCAAATAAGAAAGATTCAGCTGTACTACAACAGGTAATTTGGATGAAAAATTAAAATTCAATTTTTTTTTCTTTTTGTTCTGAAGTGGTGAATCATTTTCATCATTTTCCGAATTCGTCTTCAAAGTGGCTTCAGTCAATTGCATTTGATTTATAATTTTGTGCACAATCACTCGACAGAATCTGGAAATGGATGAAATCCTCAGAGTATCTGATCAATCTCGATTATTATGCAAATTTCTATATTTAACATTGAATATAGGAATTCGAGGTTCAAGTCTCAATCCAATTCTCGATTTGATAATTTTTTCGATTTTGATTATTTTTTCACAATATTGAATTTACCAATCTCATGAAATCTCGAAATCTACCAATTTCCAGATTTTTGGTTAAAATTGATTCTAAAATAAGTTGACTCTTGAAATAAAATTGACTCTAAATATTTCAAGTGGCTAAGGAAAGTTGCCGGAGTTCAGTTCCAGAGAAAATTCAAGAAAAATTTGCCAAAAATATTGAATTTACCGATGAATTGAATTTTTAAAGACGTGAAAATATGAAAATCTCACGAAATCTCGAAGTCTACAAATTTCCAGATTTCTGGTTAATTACAAATTCTTTGAAATAAAGCTGACTCATTTTTTTGTCATTTGAATAACCCATCTTTTATTTCTTCCATCGATAATTGTATGAACTTCATTCTGAACCTTATGGAGCATCCCTATTATTGTACCCTCATCATATGCTTTTAAATTTTCTTCAGCTTTCTCAACTTGTTTCACAATTTGTCTCCAATTTATTTCCCAATCATCATTGAATACTATATGAGAACAAAATACAAATTGAACCTATAAATAATATTATTTTGATTTAAGTGGCTTCGTGGTCATAGAGGGCGCGTTCGTTTATGAATCATCTGTTCCGAACGGGGGGAGTGGTCCCAAATAAACTTCGTAGAATTTTCCTCCCACCCCTTCAGTTAAATGACGAGACTCAAATTATCGCGTGAAATGATGGAATAATTAAATTGTTTGATTTAATTTTAAGAATTAAATCAATTTTTAAAATTTATGCACAAATTTCTGAAAAAATTGAGGAGTTCAGTATTCGATCTCGAGTGAGTATCGAAATCACATCTTTCCACTATCCGGGCGGATGCTTCAAACCATTAAGCTACCGAGACCCCTCACTCCTCAAATTTTCAGAAACTTGTGCATATCGTGTTTATAGCCAAATTATATAGATAGAATTTGATTTTATCGACCGTTCAATATTAAGATTATTTTGATTTAAGTGGCTTTGCGGTCATAGAGGGCACGTTCGTTTATGAATCATCTGTTCCGAACGGGGGGAGAGGTCCCAAATAAACTTCAAAATTCTACAAAGTTTATTTGGGACCTCTCCCCCCGTACGGAACAGATGATTCATAAACGAACGTGCCCTCTATGACCGCAAAGCCACTTAAATCAAAATAATCTTAATATTGAACGGTCGATAAAATCAAATTCTATCTATATAATTTGGCTATAAACACGATATGCACAAGTTTCTGAAAATTTGAGGAGTGAGGGGTCTCGGTAGCTTAATGGTTTGAAGCATCCGCCCGGATAGTGGAAAGATGTGATTTCGATACTCACTCGAGATCGAATACTGAACTCCTCAATTTTTTCAGAAATTTGTGCATAAATTTTAAGAATTGATTTAATTCTCAAAATTAAATCAATTAATTTAATTATTCCATCATTTCACGCGATAATTTGAGTCTCGTCATTTAACTGAAGGGGTGGGAGGAAAATTCTACAAAGTTTATTTGGGAACTCTCCCCCCGTTCGGAACAGATGATTCATAAACGAACGCGCCCTCTATGACCGCAAAGCCACTCAAATCAAAATAATCTTAATATTGAACGGTCGATAAAATCAAATTCTATCTAATAAATAATCCTTAACCTTATTGAGACCTAATAAAATTCATGAATATAGATTTCACTCTATTCCATACAGCTCAATAGATTGTTTCAATAACAAATTCACGAAATACGGAAAAAATATATCGTCGCCTTAGAGTGAAAGGAGTGTAAGAGCCATTTTTCCCGATTTTTTTTTTCAAAATAACAAAAAAGCGTATCTCCACCATTATTGCTCCAGTAGGCTTTAGAAGGCCTTTGACGCAATATTAGTGGACAAAAAAAAATTAATAACATAAAGGCGTAAGTACCACTGACTAATAACAAAGGGGCGTAAGTGCCGGAGATACGCCATTTTGTTTTTAGTGTTTTCATTAATTTTTCCCCAACCATCGGAAAAAAACTAATAACAAAGGGGCGTAAGTGCCAAAAGTTAGAAAAAATTCCTAAAAACAAAAAGGCGTAAGTGCCAAAGCTTAAATAAAAAATCCCAAAAACAAAAAGGCGTAAGTGCCAAAAGTTAAAAAAAAATTCCTAAAAACAAAAAGGAGTAAGTGCCAAAAGTTTAAAAAAAATCCTAAGAACAAAAAGGTGTAAAAGCCAAAATAAAAAAAAAAAACCTAAAAACAAAAGGGCGTAACTCCGAAATGAAAAAAAAATCCTGGAAACAGAAGGGTGTAATTCCAAAAATTCTTATGCGATAAAAAAAATTATAAAAACAAAGAGGCGCAAGTGCGGAGATACGTCCTCCTTATTTTAACTTGAACAATTATATAGCGTTTAAACAGAAAATATCAAAAGGGCGTAAGTGTGAAGATACGTCCCTTTCACTTTAAAATTGGTAGTTACGCCACTTTGTTATTTCAATTTTCAATTATCCAAATAATGTTCCAGAGGCCATAAAAAACATTTTGGAGTGATAAGTGGACATACGCCCCTTTCACACCAGAATTTCGTGTTTTTGGCACTTACACTTGGCTTACACTTACACTTACTTTGGCCCCTTTCACTCTAAGGCGACGATATCATTTCAATGATAACCTCACTCACTCACTACTAAACATTTCGACACATGAAATTCAAAATGAAAAGAATTAATTAGAAAAAAAAACAACTTACAGTAATTGAATTCATCTGATTTATTATCTATAATTTAACGTTGTTGTTGGAAATATACAAGGAAAGATGATAAATGTAATAAATAAGCTTGAACAAAACACATTGAATGAAAACGGAATAAACAAAATAAAATGAGAAACAATTGTCAACTGCTGCCCTACTCCTATCTTCACCTCCCTCAACAAAAATAATACGAAAATGATGATAGATTTTACTTATCTTTCACAGATTTTACTTATTAAAAATTACGTCTATTTGTTTTCAAGATTTCTCAATATTAGACAAAGTGAAGGAAAATAAATGAAACGGTCGGAGATAGATTTTTTCTAATGATTCCATTCAAGCTGAGGAAATTCTCAGTAGAAATCATGTATCAGAAATGATTTATTGAAATTTTCTAATAATTCTATTTTTGTGGTCAAGATTTGAAGGGGTATCCCTTTCTATTTTTGATAAAATTCACTTTTGGGGCGAAAAAATTCCTAATGAAAATGAAAAGTGAAATGTGAGATCACTTGCCATCGATTTCTGGGGTTTTCAATTTACAAATATCGATTTTTGAAGCATTTATGGACGCTATTATGAAAATCATTTTTCGCAGTTTCAATTATCTTAAAAATCGATATTATTCAATTCGAAACCCCATAAGTTGATGGCAAGTGATTTCACCTTCCATCTCCATCCTGAATTTTTACGCTATGACTAATAAGAGTCGTCGACTAATAAGAATCAGAGACATATTGCAAAAACAGAATATTTCAAAAAAAACCTTCAAATTTTGACCAAAAAAGTAGGATTTTCGAAAAATGGCACAATATGTCTTCTGACTCATGATTTCCATCGCAAATTTTCGCAGCTTTCCAATGGAGTGGCGAGAAAAAAAAAATTCTGATATTTCTATCAATTTTAATATTTCTATCAATTTCAAGTTTTTTTCATAATCTAGATATCAAAAACTCAACTGTATCCATTTCACCCCTCATGTCTGTTATGCCCCACCTTCCCCTAAACGAATAGTTCCTGGTTCTTTGGAACTCTGTTAGTGATTTGTGGCACTTAGGACCGTTTATTATTCATTATTTTTTTCTTCGATTTATACAAAGAAAGCCCATAAAAAAAATATATGACTCTTCGTTATCTGCAATATGAAAAAATTTAGAAAATGGCGCTCACGGCCATTTGTTACTAAGGCGATGATATCAATAACATCGGAAGACAATGCTATTTAACAATGAATAGTTGCAGTAAAACTGAAACTGAATTTTGTTCATAGAGCTTCAATTTTAATTTAATTTTTCTTACTGGAATGAAATCGCGATATTATTCATCTTCCTCCTCGATAATCACTCGGCAGCATCCAATAGGAAGTGGACCAAATTTCGTAACTTGCCAACTATTTCTTACATACAATTCATAATCGTTAACATAAGGGTGGTAGGCCATAGGATGAACTATATGGGATGTGTTATGTGGGACAGCATTCTCAATGAGGACCAACTGGAATCGTTTCAATTAAAACAAAATGAATATCACTAAAATACAATTGGCTTACTTGATGAGCGTGAAAAAAATTTACAGGACTGGCGGGCACGTCAAATATAATAATTTCATATCCAACTCCAGTAATAATCAATAAAAATGCAAAACATATTTCTTCCTCAACTAAACAAAAACCCAAATTCCTGTACGTTCCACCGATGAGCCTGAAAAATACCAAAATCTAACCGAATGAATCATTTAAAATAATTCTATTATCACCTAGTTGGAATTCCTCGTTGAATTGAAGGATCCGGACCCGGAAAATTTAGATTTAATCACGACTCCATATTGTTTTGAAGAGAAAAATATAAAATTGAATGTGAATGTAAAATCAGCAATTCTTTTCTTTTCTGTTGTTACTATGTTCAAGCTATTTAAAATTGTTCAAATGTATTGGTATGAATGATACCAAAGGATGAGTTTTTCAGCCCTTACACTGTTAGGAATTGTACAATGTGTGCAAATCCAACCAGTACTTAAAACGCGCAGAATTCCTCCCCAGAGAACAACGAATACTTGAATGAGATTAAATAAAAATTTTAATTTATGGAATAAGAAATTAGATATAAATATGAAATTATTCCTAATTATTTCTCAAGTGCCGTTTTATCATGTAAACAATTTCCATTCCCGAGTGATTCAATCTTTGCCTACTCACGATATTTTTGAATAAACGTATCAATTTTGATTATCGTCATCTTTCAGGGGATGCTGAACATCTTTCCATGAAACATTTTACCACCATAAATTTCGAAATGAATTCCAAAAGACTCACTATAAATTGAACACAATCATTATTAATATAAATGATATAAAACATTAAATAGTTTCTGAACTAATACTTTTCTGAAAACCTCACTATAAACAATATTCGAAATTATTTCATTATCCTCATCATTATCACCTCCAATGATTTTAATTTTTAATCCAGACATAGAACGACATCGAGACAATGCCACATACAACTGACCATGTCCGAAAATGGGAGTGTTTTGATCTATATATAAACCTACTTTGTCAAAAGTTTGACCTTGAGCTCGATTGATAGTCATTACAAAGGCGAGACGAACAGGGAATTGATGGCGATGAAGAACAAAAGGCAAATCGTTATTTTCTTTTGTATTCAATGTAATTGTCGGAATACATACGGTATTCCCAGTTTTATTTCCTGTTAAAATAGAACAACACAAGACATTCTTCATGATCTTCCTTACTATCAATCGAGTTCCATTGTATAATCCATCGGCCATACAAAGATTGCGAATCAACATCACCACAACACCGACTTTCAATTTCAATTTATATGGCGGTAATCCCGCTGCATGTAAGGTATTCAAGTATTCAGGTTGGAATCGTAACATGATATCATCATTATCAGTTCCGTCATTATCAACAGCAGTTGCTCTATCAAAAGCAATACTATCTATCAATTCGCCTGGAAAAATTTTCAAAACTTGTTCGTTGAGTTTTTCCACTTGAATATTCAAAGGTGCCAGAAGTATACTCCGGATCATATTTTTCTCCGAAAAATCATTACCATAGATGCTCTCTATTAAATTTTCACATGAAATTTCTTTTGATATTTTCAATTCCTTGACTATTCCATTGCCTATAGATAATAACCATTCATTGAATTCCTTTGTATCAGTGCGCATATTATGCGTTAACGTGAATTTTTTGATGGTTGACCACATTGGGAAGTTCAATATTGATGCATTCACAATCTGTTTTCGTCCTGCCCTTTTCACGATTGGTAATACTTGGCGAAAATCACCTCCAAATAAAATAAATTTACCACCGAATGACTTTTCATTCTTCAACAAATCTTGAAAAGTAATATTGATCAATTGCAAAGCTTGAATTGGAATCATTGAGGCTTCATCCCAGATTATTATATCATTTTCTAATATCATTTTCTTTTCTCGTTTAGTCAAATTAATGGGTGCTAAATTTCAATTATTTTCGGGGAGAACGATTGGTAATTTGAAAAAACGATGAGCCGTTCTACCATTGGGTAATATAATCGCAGCTATCCCAGTCCATGCAGCAGAAATTACTTTTTTAGATAAAAATGTTTGATGGTGATAAATACATCTATATAAAAAAGTTTTCCCAGTGCCTCCTGGTCCATCAATGAAAAAAAGATGTTTTCTCATGTAAGATTCATGATTACTATCGAAGGAATTGTTAATTTCCTGAAAGATGGTGAATTGCTCTTTATTCAACTGTTTTACCATTTTTTCAGCAATATCATGATGTTCATTTACAGTCGTTTCACCATCAAGCACATTCATTTCACAATATAATTCATCCTCTTTGAATCCATACTCCATTAAAGATTTTCCTTCACTCCTCAAACGTTCTTCAATATCATTTAAAGCAATTCTTTCCGTACATCCGTCGCAAAAATTATCTCTATATGAGTTCCATAATTTTCTAAAATCCAAATTGTCACAATTGAGCAGTAAATATACGAAAAAACCTCTGAAATTAGCAGGCATCATAAATGAAGCACCTTCATCCAATATTTCTTCTACATACTTATCACTCTGTACAAAACCAAGTTTATAAACTGCTTCTTTAAATGTAGAACATACACAGTCATTAACAGTTTTCAAAAATTCAAATGATGTTGGCCCTGGTATATGTCTCAGTAACACTTTCAAAAAGAAACGTTCACTATCTTTCGGAGAAACTGCATACATCCTAGGGATAACTTTTTCTCCTCCTCTAATACGTTTTTCCCATATTTTATCAGTTTGACCCCATACATAATGATGAGGAATTTCTAAATATTTATAACGCCTCGCTGATTCGTCATTTTCATTCAAATTAAAAAAAGCTAGTAATTTAGTGATGCATCGATTCCAATTGATAGCTTGCGATTCTTCATCTTCTCTAAAAAAATATACTGATGACCAGGTAAATGAACAGGAAGACGTGTAACAGCATGGCTGTTCTAATGTAGAGGCAATTCCATCAAGCGCCATGCAGCTTCCATTGAACTAACATAACGCGTATCAATATAATCATCGATTTCGTTTCGAATCCCTCCAACATCATTTCGAACTTCGCTATTCGTAAATTTTATGTAGATCCTATCGTGGGGTTTATTAACGTATTAGAATATATATCTCATAGCCATAGAAGATCCACAATATTCGACATTGATATGACACTGATATTTTGCGAGTAAATATGAGTTGTATGGAACAACCATCAAATTATCAGCTAATACAATTTTTCCATTAATTTTTTGATTATATACGTAGCATTTCTGTCGATTATTGCGTCGTTTACATGATGGGAAACCATCTTCTTTAATAATCGTTTCATTTATGAAATCTTTTGGGAATTTTTTAGAGCATTTTCCCGTTCCATCATTCCAACATGGTGTTTTTTTCGAATGAGGTCCATGGAGCATATGTTTTATCACTAATACATTCAATTTCTTAAATTTTTTATGATTTGGAATTTCTGCCGAAATGAATTTATCGATTCTCTCCGGTGTTAACATTTTATCTTTCTTGGCCAAGATGAATAAGCAATGGGTGTGTGGTAACCCACGTTTTTGAAACTCTATATTATATGTTGTAACGCCATATTTGCGCTACAATATATGATTTGTTCTAGACCGGTATCGCGTTGAAATTTTGTATTTTTTCATATATGTTATCCACCAGCACGGAGGGTCCGAGGAACGAGAAACGATATTTTTCTTATTTATTGAAACTGATTCATTTCCATTTCTTTTCCACCTTGAATATTCCCGCTCTTGCCGGAGTTTTCTCTCCATGACGGAAGGAGGCCCCAACAGACGGACGGGGATCATAGGAAACTGCTCAATCGAATGACCGATGCAGTAAAGGAAATCAATGCCGTTGGATTTTTCAACCCTATTGGTGGAAAATTTGAGGAAGTCAAGGACGTCTGGAAAATTGCAATTAATTGATAATAATTAATTGCCATAAATATTAATTAAAATATGATTATGAAAATTATGTCGTAATTTTTGACGCTAGATTATAAGACTCATTCTTTTATCATAAATTTAATTTACCGGATTTAAAGCGAATAATACCGGCGATAAAAGAATGGAATGAATGTCATTGGCCAATTAATTTGGGAAGAGCCACCTGTGGTCTAATTTTCGACGCACGCCGGCGTCTTCCCTCACTTTCCGTTTTGGTGGCAAATGGTACAGACGAGAGTTTTCATTGTTGAGATTTTCCATAATTAACGTAACAAGTAATTACCGTTACAATTAATTTTTTTGGAATAAAGAAGATAAAATATACCGAGGATTTTTCCTGACAAATTTTGACGATTACTGGAGATTGGAAAGAGGTTGAATTTCGAGGTTAAAAATCAACAACACTCCGGTAAGCGTGTGATTCATTCTCGGCATAATTTTTGGACATTTTTTTTGTTAGCGTCGTTGTGATGCCGGTAGCCGCCATTTTCGGTATTTCCGTGGCGTGTTAGTTTTTTTTTTATTTGGTCGCGAAATTGAAATAACGTGATCTGTTGGTTAATTTCTCGTTTCTCGTCAATTGATATTTTCTTATTATTTCGGAAATTATTATTGTCGGGAAATTATTGTGATTTTATTTTTTTTTTGGAAATCGGCGTTTAACGAATTTTCAGCAATATTTTTTTTATTTTATTTATTTTTTTTCTTTCTTTTGAAAAATTTCATTATCATTATTATTACTTTTTTTTATTTGTTTCATTTCAGTAACGACGATTGATGGTCGTGTTTATTTTTTTAAAATTATTTTATTTGAAATTCATTGCTGAAAATCATAAAGGCGTGTTTCTATTAGACGCCGATAGTCCACGCGACTGTGAAGCTTTGAGGTGCTTCCGCGGGAAATCAGAAATAATTGAAATTTTAATTTTAGCATTTCTTGACTATTTTTTTTTATAACGACATTTTGAATTGTGTTGTTAATTTTTGTTTCGTCGTGTTAATTAATTTTGTTGGGACTTTTGAATTAGTTCTGATTCTTTTGATTCTTTATATATTTTTTTTTATTATTATTATTATTAAAGTTGATTGTATCGAATCATGATAAATGAATTGTGTGAAACTTTCCCGAGAATGATGGCAATTTTTATAAATATTTAAAGTAACAAAAATTTAGTAACGAAATATTTATTTTTTCATATTTTGTTTTTTATTGTAATTCTATTTCAATTTTTTTTTTTTAAAAGAGCAAAAGTTGAAAAATAATATCGCTCCAATTATATTTTAAAACTAAAATTGATTGTTATTTTTTTTTATTTTAAATCTGTATTCCTAGTTCAAAGATTTTACAGGTGGATTTTGGAACCCAGCCGCCTCCGCGGTCATTAGGATTTTTCGGAATTCTTTTGTTGCTGTCTAGTCGGGCATTCACCTGGGAGTTATTTTTTTTGTAGTTCTCTTGTAGTTCTTTTGATTTTTCTGATTTCGGACGAGAGGTCGTCCTGGTGCCCAACAATGAACGTTGTTTTGAATTTATTTTGATTTTGGATATTTTATTTTATTTAGAGTTTCACGAGTTTATTTGAGTAACGTGGATTAAAAAATACGTGACAATGTATATCCTAGAACTACTCCGAATACAGCTCCAGAAGTGATTTCTTTTAAGAAAGCTTCAAACCGAATGGAAAATACCCGGCATATGAAATGTGGAATATCACATGCTGTATATTCTAGAGGCAAACCTCTTAAATATTCCACGATTTCTGGCCATTCTGGACTAGCAGTGAATGTAATAAACAGATCAGGTTGACCAATTTCACGACTAATCGCCATAGAATCTTGATAGTGTTGTTGCTTGGCTCTTGGACCATCATCAAATGACGAAGGAAGTACAACTGCGTTCCCAAGCCATATATGATCTGATGTGTTTGCAGGAGAATTCTCTACATGATCATTGGTTCAATATGATGAGACAGTTTATACATTTTTTGACATTTTTTGTCATTTCTAGGGAAAGCTACAAACTCCACATCATTCGGCACAATACCATCCTTCCCAGTGACGATAACAGCTGCGATCTCCGCTGTTTTTGCAAAATCAGTTGGGAGGTTGTAATTCTTCTGCTCCTCATTTCTAACAGATTTCAAAAACTGGATCTTAAATGAAGCCGTCTTATCCTCTTTATACTTTTTGAACAAAGTTTTATATTTTTTGATATACGGGTTCATTTTCGAAGCTTTTTGGATAATTTTCAAATTTCCACTTTGACAATTTTCAGATTCTCGTAACGTCAAAGACTCATTAGGACCGCATATATATATCTGAGCATTTCGAGGTGATACACCTACAAAGAATTACATACATATAATTTATAATCATAACATAATCATCAACAAAGCTGTTTACCTTTTGGTGGAATCAAACTTGTTGTCACGAATGCATGAACATTCCCACGTACCCGCAAACCACCAAAATTCATTTGTATTTCCTGCGCAGCACAAAAAGTAGCCATGGCAAAAGCATTATTATAATAGCGAATATTCTGACGAAAATGGATTGCATTTCCTGAATCTTCTGTAAATAAACTTTCCAACGTCTCTGGAAATTGTGGCAATTCATCTAACTCGATTTTCCCCTTATGACAACAATTATTCTTCACACGGCCATGCTCCGAAACGAACGATGAAGCACCACAAAATTTACATTCACAATTCAAATGACCAAGGGTAAATTCCTCAAGATTTTGTGTGTATTTTTTCCGCAAATATTTGACCTTATTCAATTCCTTCACCAAATTTTTTTTCCTATTCAAATATCTCTTCTGTCTCTTTTTCTTGTCAAGATTATTTTTGAGATCATATTTCTTCGATTTTTCACATAAACTATCACGATTCTTATTGTAATATTTTCTTTTGGATAATCTTTGTCTTGCCTGTTTTTCTACTGTGCTGAGTCGATGTATTTTTTTTGTACTTTCATAATATCTCCGACAAATAGAAGCGTTTTTTTCCCTGTTCATCTGATAATATTTCCGATTTCTGAGTGTCTGTCTCTCTTTTCTTTCAGCTGATCCAAGACATTGTCTTTTCGAAGGAGGTTCTGATTCCTCACTACCACCATGCTTCTTCTTGCTACTCTTGTCCATAATTCGAATTTCATCGATTGAAATAACAGCTGATCAGGAAAAATAACCATCAAATTTTGTCATCAAACGTCAAATATCGAATGAAAATATATTCCAAAGAAAAAGGAACGTCAAATTGAAATGTCAATTTTATTGATTGAAATGATATAAAAAGAAGGAACGTCAAATTGAAGTGTCAATTTTATTGATTGGAATGATATACAAAAAAAAAATAATTTCCAATTGACCTCCCCCCCATACCGCCCTACTTTTTCGCCAAAAAATATTTTGAAAATATCCCTTATATTTGGCGTATTTCCTCTTATTGGCGTGCTGAAAAATAGCAAAATATGAAAGAAACAGCCTAAATATGACCGATATGAGTGAAAATATAAGAGTTTCTACTATATTTCCACATATTTTTATATTAAATTTCCATGAATTCGAGCTCTATCTCTTATATTTCGAGCTCTATCTCTTACATTTGGCGTATTTCCTCTTATTGGCGTGCTGAAAAATAGCAAAATATGAAAGAAACAGCCTAAATATGACCGATATGAGTGAAAATATAAGAGTTTCTACTATATTTCCACATATTTTTATATTAAATTTCCATGAATTCGAGCTCTATCTCTTATATTTCGAGCTCTATCTCTTACATTTAGCTGAAAAATAGCAAAATATGGAAGAAACAGCATAAATATGACAGATATAAGTAAAAATATAAGAGTTTCTACTATTTTTCCACATATTTTTATATTGAATTTCCATGAATTCGAACTCTATCTCTTATATTTCGAGCTCTATCTCTTATATTTGGCTGAAAAATAGCAAAATATGGAAGAAACAGCATAAATATGACAGATATAAGTAAAAATATACGAGTGTGACGGTTTTTACCGTCACAAAATCAATAAAATTCGGAAAAATTAATTATTTTTATAAAAATTGCGATAATAGCCGCAATTCGCGGTACCCGGTGAGACTGGGACTCACATAGAGTCAGTCAGCATATCTCCAGAGTGAGGTCAGCAAAAGCTAATGACCTCACTAATTATTTTTGTTTATTTTTGCTCAATCTTCCTCCAAAATTTGGAGGAAAGTTCGAGAGTAGGACTGGGAAGGATTTTTCCCAGTCCCACAAACAAAGTAGCAGAATCAAGGACGATCTGGAGGAGCCTGGACCGGAGCAGCATCCGGGGAGTTGGTCCAACACCAGCCAGCACTGATGGATGTTGGCCAACAGCGAGAGAAACCGGAGATCGTCGAGGACAACGTGGGAAGCAGTGAAGAAAAAGACTATTTATCAGTGAAAATGAAAGACTAGAGTTTTGCGTTTAGGATTGTCGGGAAAAATATTGTCTGAATTATTATATGATTATTTGTGTGTATTAGTTGAAATTATTTGAGAGTGAGAATTGCCACGAGATTCTCAGAATTGAGGTAAACTGAGTGACGTTGAGGAAAGTAGTGGGGGACTCGCGCGTGAATTGGTTGAGTTGGGCCTCGGCTCTACCGGAATCGAGCGGGAATAGCCGAGTGCACCCAACGCTAACGCATGGGAGAGGAGACTCGTTCTTCTTCTCCCGGGACACCATGGCGGTCACATCGTGTAGAGACAATTTAGATAAAGTTACAGAAAAGTATAGAGAAAATTGTAAAGAAAATTAAGTAGAGCAAAGAAAAGTCAAGGAAATTAAGAGAGTTCGACACGGAGGGAAGAAAGCACAAATAAAGTAACGTACGCGAGTCCCCGCACAAATAAGAGACATTTTGAGTTAAAATCATTGACATTTATTTATGAAAAGAGTAAAAGAGTAAAGGAAACGTCGAGTTAGCGTCTGTTCGGGGTGTATCCACCCTAGCAAAATTAAAGTTATTTTTGTTTATTCTGAGTTGCGTTCAAAGTTAATGATTATAGTGAAATAATCATCGTATTATTCCTCAAAAAAATTCCTATTTTTCCTGATAACTGTACATATATTGTTTTCTTTAAATATACCTAATTATTATTACTTAAATCGAAAAATTTCAGGAGTATTGTGTAAAGTTTTTCGTCTGTCCGAATACCCAAAGGGAGGGTATTGTCCCCTCCCCCCCTTGAGACAATATAGGAGTCTCACGTAAGAAAGCGGGTTAAATCAACGTATTTTTGGGGTTTGTTATTCTATTAAATTTACAATGAAACTTGGGGATTTGTCGTTTTCCCCCAAATTTGTAGAATTTTGCAAAAACGACTGGCGCCCATTTTTTCAAGAAGGCAAATTAATTGGGAGTATATTGGGAAAAAACTAGAAGCATAAAATTGGGTCAAATTCAGAAAATTTTTGGTGCCTTTAACGGTTGGCCAAGGTCAGTTGAGCGAACCGTTACAAGAGTTTCTACTATTTTCCCACATATTTTATATGGAATTTCCATGAATTTGTGCTCTATCTCTTATATTTAGCAAGTTTTAGCCTATTTTCAAAAAAAGAAGATAGAAGATGTGCCGTAGCGACGAACTTCTTTTATTTATTATTAGAGGAACTTTCACTTTCAATAAAAAGATCAAGCTGTAAACATCAAAAGCTCTTTCGTGTTAATAAATCGCCCATTTATTTTATTGGAGTTCATTTATTTACCCAGGAAAAAATGTTCAGATCTGATCAGATCAAATTAGATCTGAGCAGATCTAATTAGATCTGAGTTCCTTAGATCTGATCAGATCTGAGAATTGGTACGCTCTGATCAGATCTAATTAGATCAAATTGGATCTGAGTTCCTCAGATCTGATCAGATCCAATTGGATTTGCAAAAAATCCGGAATGAAAATTTTTAATTTTTAGAGAAAATGAAAAATAAATAAAAATCTGAATTCTTCGCTAAACAAATGACCAGAATTGGAGTTTTTGAAGAAAAAAAAATCGAAAAAAAATGCGCTTCAGCTGGATCGAACCCGGGACCCTAGCATTACTAGACTATTACCTTAACCATTCAGCTATCACACGATTCTTTGATAACATTTGAAATTTAAATTGTCATAATTGAAGAAAATCAGAAATATTAGAGGAAATAACCCCGGAGGAAAGTCGGGACTGCCCAAATGGAATGCAGAATCATCCACGGGGATGAATATAAAATTCTATGATAATGAAATGAGCACAGATCTGACACATTGTGGATTTTTTTAAACAGATAAATTTTCATTTAATAAACATTTCAGACAAAAGTCGTATTTATAGTTCTCTGATTTTCCTACATGTGCATATTTTTCATTTTTTTAAAACAATGTATCTGTTGGAGAAATTCAAAAAAACTAGGAATTGTCAAATGTCTGCTATTTCTAGTTTCATTAAATTCTGCCTTATGAAGTTTTCATCCATCGCCTGATGCATCATAATGTGAATTGGATTGGATTTACTCATATCTGACTAGATTTGATTGGATGAAACTAGATCTGACTAGATCTGATTAGATCTGATCAGATCTGAGTAGATCTGAGTAGATCTGAGTAGATCTGATTAGATCTGATGAATCGATATGAATTAACTTGATTAGATCTAGTTAGATCCAATCAGATCTGGTTAGATCTAGTCAGATTTATTCAGATCTGATGAGATCGAAACAGATCTGATCAGGCATTGATCTGATTAGATCTGATCAGATCTAGTTAGATCTCATCAGATCTTGTTAGATGTCATCAGATCTAGTTAGATCTAATCAGACCTATTCATATCAAATTTCTCAATTTAATCAGATCTTATCAGATCTGATCAGATCAAATTAGATCTAATCAGATTTTATCACATCTGATCAGATCAAATTAGATCTAATCAGATCTTATCAGATCTGATCAGATCAAAATAGATCTAATCAGATCTTATCAGATCTGATCAGATCAAATTAGATCTAATCAGATCTAATTTGATCTGATCAGATCTAAACATTTTTTCCCGGGTAAAGAAGACTTACATTGGTGTCGGACGTGGTCCTGAAACGTACCTATAACGTGCAGATGGATTATCAACGTGTGTACATGTGTGTGTATCAAATTGAATTGAATTTAAAAAAAAAAATGTCCAGAAGTGAAATTAAAATGACATGAATTAAAACAAAATGAAGAAATGAAAAAGAAAAAATGAATAAATAAATAAATAAATGAAAGGAAATAAATTAAAAATAATCCAACTAGGTTGAAATGGAATCAAATTAAATTAAATTAAAAAAAAAAAATATCAAGTGACAGGTAAGATGGCTAAACGCCAACGCAGAAGAAGGAACTCTTCAACAAACCCGACACAATCCCGCTACGGACCCCTCGCTTCCGGTTTTCGACCGTACACCGCCCCAAATTCTAACCGAAATCTACAAGATTTGAACGACAATCCACTCCGACGAGAATTCTCCAACTATATCGAAGGGGTTCAAGATTTACGTGAAGAATTTCGACAACAGCAAGGGACACTCCAAACGGAGATTATTGCGAGCATCCACGAGTCCATCCGTCATGATCTGGAGGAACACCGCCGAACAGAAAGAGAGGAACTCCATCGCATTTTGAGAGCAGAAAGATCCACTACACATCACAATATTCCAGTCGACGTTCATCGTGAGGACGAATCAGTTCATCTCCGTGCTACCTTAAATAATTCACCGAGGATTCCAGATAACTTACTTAATCTTCATTCTCCAAATATCATTATAAACAATCCTACTCCTCCTAACCCCAATTCACCACAAACTTTTGCGAAAAATAATTTCATCAAACCAGACACTTACGACAATTCTCGTCGGAGTGGATTGTCGTTCAAATCTTGTAGATTTCGGTTAGAATTTGGGGCGGTGTACGGTCGAAAACCGGAAGCGCGGGGTCCATCGCGGGATTGTGTCGGGTTTGTTGGAGAGTTCCTTCTTCTGCGTTGGCGTTCAGCCATCTTAACTGTCACTTGATATTCTATTTTTTTTTAAATTTAATTTGATTTGATTTTATTTTATTCTAGTTGGATTATTTTTAATTTATTTTCTTTTATTTATTTATTTATTTATTTACTTTTTTTTGTTTTTTTCATTCCTTCATCTTGTTTTAATTCATGTCATTTTAATTTCACTTCTGGACATTTTTTTTTTTTAATTTAATTCAATTTGATACACACACATGTACACACGTTGGTAATCCATCTGCACGTTATAGGTACGTTTCAGGACCACGTCCGACACCAATGTAAGTCTTCTTTACCCGGGAAAAAATGTTTAGATCCGATCAGATCAAATTAGATCTGATTAGATCTAATTTGATCTGATCAGATCTGATAAGATCTGATTAGATCTACTTTGACGGTACACAATCGTGGTCGCGATACCAAGCACATTTTCTAATTGCCGCAGAAAATAATGGCTGGTCAGAAGTGATGAAAGCATCTCAACTTTTAACTCGACTACGCGGAAAAGCTCAATTAATATTGGAAAAAATCTCAGATGATGACAAAAAAATTCGTGAACTTTTAAATCACCGTTTCGATGAAAGACACCTTTCGCGAATGTATTTCAATGAGTTACAAGCTCGAAAACAGAATAAAGAAGAAAGCTTCCAGGATTTTGCCGAAGAGATTGAACAACTTGTTCGCCTTGCTCATCTCAACATGCCGGAGGAAGAGCGAGATCGTATCGCATGCCTTCCGTTCATCAACGGCACCAATGACCCTAAAATCGAATTTACTCTCCGTTCAGAACGTTTGGATTCACTACAAAAATCTTTTCAACGAGCCACAGAGCTCAGATCAATTTCACAATTATTAAATACCAAACGCGACCCTGATCAGACTTCATCCCATCGTTCACAAACTAACAGCCGGAATGCACCATTGGACCTTTATAATCATCAAATTTTGTTGAATAATCGAAACCACGTTACGTGTTTTAAATGTGGGAATGCTGGTCATTATGCAGATAAATAGTTCTCTGTAGGAAATAATATTCAACAAAATAATCAACAGAATAATGAGAGATTTTAATTCTTCACAACAGTTCCATCCTCATCGGAATTTTGAGAGTAGGAAACGTAATTTTCAACAAAATCATATTCCGGGAAATATTAACAACAATGGAAATCAAAATTAAAACAATACCTCACAAAATACGGAAAACTAAATGGAGACAATTCGTTGAGGGACCAATTGACTCGATCAATCGCTAGAATTACTAAAAACTCTCAAATATCAGCTGATGACGAGAAATTAATTTTAGCATTTAAAATTCAAGGGAAAGTCAACGGTAACCCTTGCTCAATGGTTGTCGACACCGCTGCAGAAATTACAATCATAAACCCGAATCTTTTTCAAAACAATTTAGATGAATTGGAAGATGTCATCAAACCAACTTCAATTTTAACTATTTCGGGAGAAAATTTTCCCTTCATTGCAACAAAAAAAGTGGGCTTTTGTATAGTAGACGTGGCAAAAGTTCAAAAATATATATCCTTCAAAATTTCCAATAAATTCAATTTTTTATTATTTAGTATTAATATCTATAGTTCATTTAATGTATTTAAAATAAAAATAGTCAGAAATAATAAATTTTACACGCGAAAATAAAGTCAGTTTATACCGGTTTATCTCAGTGTTCTGAATTGTCATGGGAGAGGGAACGCGGTGTGCGGTGAGAGTCAACAAGCGAAAATTATCGATTATTTTTGCAAATTGGAGACATTTACATGAGTAGGACAGAGACCATTGGTGTTGGAGGGGGAAATATTGGGAAGAAGAACCTTTATAGCCTTCTTCTATCCAGTGAGTCTTCTGGTGTTCCTATAATGGTTAACTTTGTTTCTTTCTTTCGAAAAAAGAAAAAGTGTAGTGTCTCAATGGATTACCGGTGGTTTCACAATTCCAGATGGTAATTTCGTAATTTTCTAAATCTGAATTAAAATTATATGTGTTTTTCAATTTAATTAAATTTTTTTTTCCTTTTCTCGAATATGTATGATAAAATTAAATGGTTGATATTATTCCACGCGAAGCATTCACGTTATTGACTAGGGTGAACGAAAGTACGCATTTTTATGCTCTATGTACTTGTTTCCTGAAAATTATTAAAAATTAAATTTTTAAAGCTCAAAGAAGGTGAGCGGTGGTTTTTGTCAATAGAATTCTTCAACAAAATCCCGTGATTCGCATTAGGGTAGGTTGTGTAGGTTCTTTTGAGGCCTATACACCACTGCGTCCCCGTCGTGGCCTCGGGTAACGCAAAACGTGGTGATAATCTCAATTTTGGTATTTTTTGTTTTTTCCGTTTTTATGGGTTAAACTTCCCAGGAAAAAGTTGATTGTATTTTTCAAAAAATTTTAATTAGGACGTTGTTCTCGCGTTGCGTTGTGTTACTGACCCCTAGACAATTGAAATATATCAAAAAATTGCACATAGTTATAGTACAAATAGGTTTTTATACTTTGTCGCGTCTGCTATACTGAAGCCAAATTGTGCAGAGGATGATGTTCTTCCGCAAGTCAGTGACCCGCAGCCATCCCAGCTCCCGCCGGTAGCGAGAGACTGGTTCATCACGTCGACATCCAGTGATGTACCTGACCCCTCGATTGCTGAGTCGTTGTAAGCGCAGGTCCAGTACCACCCTGGCACCATTCAGAGCTCCTAGGCAATAGGTAATGTGGGGATTTATCAGGGCTGACACCAGCTTTTTATGAAGGTTGAAGTCGGTGTATTTCCTGAAAGAGTACAGTTGATGAAAGATGCTGTTAATCTTTGCAGTGACAGAATTTACATGAGCAGTAAACGAAAGCTTGTTGTCCAGGTTGAGCCCCAGATCCCTCACTTCAGGGACGAAAGAGATTTTCATTTCGCCGTACCCAAGAGGGGGAAGAGAGTCAACATCCAGGTCGCTGATGAAGCGACGTGCAGCAAATATAATGGCCTTGGTCTTACCTAGGTTGAGATGCAGATCATTCTTCTCCGACCAACGACAAATGCACCCAATGTCCTCGTCGATGTCCATCGGAAAGCAGCTTGAGTAGATTTGGAGGTCATCGGCATATTGAAGTCTCCGGGAGTTGATTATTTCGTGACCTATATCCTGAACAAAGAATGAGAATAGTAAGGGGCCGAGGATGGAGCCGTGGGGAACGCCCGAGCTGGTCATCAGCCAGTCTGCACAATTTTCGTCATCTGTTTTCACGGTTTGACTCCAATTTCTCAGACACTCGTGGATCCAGGTGATGGCACTCGAAGCAATCCTCAGTTTACCGAGTTTAGCAAGAAGAATCGGATGGGAGATGGTATCAAAGGCCTTGGAGAAGTCAAACAGCACTAGGATGGTCATTCTGCGTTGGTCCATGTTGAACCTGATGTCGTGGATTAGCTTCAACATAGCTGTCTGGGTGCTATGTCCTGCACGAATTCCACATTGCAGCGGGTCCATGAGATTTCGTGTTTCCAGGTGTTGACGTGGCTGGTTGAAGGCAATGCGTTCAAGGACCTTGTCGAGGAACGACAGAAGTGCTATTGGACGGTAGTCTCCCGTGGATCGGTATCCACAGGAGACTATCCGGGGAAGTGCACTCATTCACAGGTACTATGAGGGATTTTCTCCATTCAGCAGGGAATTCAGATGATACCAGGGAAACATTGAAGACTTGTGTAATTGCTGGTAATGAAGTGTCGAGTAGAGGAATAATTAGTTGACGTGGTAGAGCGTCCGCACCAGTAGCGTTGGAGCTCAGTAACATCAGTGCAACCCCGACCCCCTCCTGTGTGACCCGCGAAAAGTAGAAGTCATCATGGAGATCAATGTGATCAGGTACCGGGTTTGTGGTGGCTACGAGTGAGGCTGACGAAATGGATGCAAAGAAGACAGAGTTCTTCCGGCGAAACTGTCAAGGTAGCAGAGGAGAGTGACTTGCTCAAACCAAGACGACGGAGCTCGCTCCAGATCTGTTGAGGTTGTAGATCCACGATCCGAATCTTGTTGTAATCCACCCTGGCCTTACTCAGGTGCATGCAGTGAGAGTGCCGCATGTCACGGCAGTTCTGCAATGATCCAGCTGAACGATTTCGTCGGTACTTACGGTAAAGACGAGTGACAGTCTGAGACTCGGAGCGGAGATCATCATTAATCCACGGGGCATGGCGGCCATTGTCGATTTTCAGCTGTTTTTTTGGGATTAGAGAGTCCATTAGCATTCTCAGTTTTGCAGTAAACTGTGACACTGCTGAGTCAAGTGACTCAGAGTCATTGATGAGCTTGACCCAGTCAATCGAGCTGAACTGGCACTGGACAGTTGCACTTGCCAATGATTTATAGTTCCGACAGTTGATGACATGTGGAGGACGGTCTGGAGTAGGCGGCTGCAAGGTCACTGAGAATGAGTGGCAACCTGCCCCAAGCGGTCGACCGGACTTCGAGTAGTTAACTACTGTGTCCGAATTGTCCACCATGCAAAGGTCGAGCCAGGTTGCTGAGGATCCCGTTACGTGGATAACACCGTGGTATATTAGTTGGAGTGAAAGCTTGGACAGGAGAAAGTGGATGTTATTTGCATCACCTGAGTTACCGAGAAGATCAGCGTTGAAGTCGCCAATTAGTATCTTGCTGCCAAAGCCACCCATGCAGGTGTTTGCCTCAAAGACAATTGGTCTGCGGCTACGTCAGCACAGCTTTCCTTCACTTCCGTCAAGTCATGCGTGAACTCATCAAGTCTTCCAGTGATTACCGTCTTCAGCGAAGCCATGCTTGTATGCATTTCCAATTGGAAAGCCTGAAAAGCCGCAGTGACGCTTGTCATGGTGGATCGAGCAGATGGTTTCTTGGGCTTTTTGATATCGGTATTTGATGGAGAGGAGCCACTGGGAGAGCGATGACGTTTGCTGGAGTTAACCGAAGATTCAGACCCACTTGGAGACACAGGTCGAAGTGGTGGAAGGTCTGACATGCCAAGAGGTATTTATCAGTAGCGTGCAATGGAGAGGGAGGCGATGAAAATAGAGATCAATTTGAAATAGAGTGAAATAAGGTTGTATAATATGTGACGGAGAGACGTTTCTATCAAACTCTCTCCGGAGCTGATCAATCGTTAGCTTGTTAATATCTCTTTAAAAATAATTTTCTATGGTTGCTGGATGGGAAATAAAAAGAAAACGATTTAATTCAGTTTTAACAATTTAATTTGGTCTTGAACAAGGGCAGTCGTAGTAATTTATGGGTATATTTTCGCCAATGATAATAATAAAAATAAAAGAAATCAATTTTGCCTTGAGTATTCCAAAAATTAACGAACATAAAGAAAAAGAATATGAATATAATAATGATTACGGATTATTCACAATATCCGGAGTAATAAAAGAAAAGAAAAAGAAGAATATTGTTAATTAATGCAATTTAATAAATCTTGACTTTGGCACCCAATGTTCATACACCCCTGTGTGTCAGGCACCGCGTCCGGCCCTGATACCACTCTGTCTCTCTCACTCTCACACGCTGTATGGACTATCAGCCTTTTTCTCATGGAATAGCGACGCCGGTAGAGGTTAACCACGTGTTAATACTGTAATCTCGAAAAGAAATAATCCTGAGGATCAATTGGTCCCTCTACTCGCCGGTAGACCATTAACTCCTCACAACTCACTCAAGTATTTAGCGAGACTAATGACTCGAATTGAATAATCACTCAGAACGATACTAATTGATACCCTAATACCCGTCACTTTTCTAGGAAAACGCAATTTTTACTCACATGAGAATTATGCTCAATTTCTTTATAATACCACTGTATTCTTTTGCTCGTTCCGGATCTTTTCACCACTTTTTCCACTAATTTTATTGTATTAAAATACTGAAATTAATGAAGATATATTGGGGAAAGTAACCACGTGCGGAAGCCAGAACCAGAATGAGGAGGGAGGGTTGATCCTGTGGTAACATTGATCAGTCTCTGGTGTCGCCCTCAGTTGATCGATAGTATCTTCTTCTCTTATCGGTCGATGAGGGTTCAAGATTATTCCTGATCAGATCCTATAGATGGCGATCGAGTCCCCTTTCTCCTCCCTCGCTCACTCCGGAGAAGTATGAATTTCATGCGCGATTTTCTTTGGGTTTTCTCAATCATTTACGGGAAAAGAGAACCGGAAGGACTCTCGTTGAATTTGAATGAATTTCTAAAGTATTCAACAAAAAAGGAAAATTCATGACGATGGAAACTTCGTCACAAACCCCCGCGCCAAACGAGAGGTACTTCCCAGTCCCTTTTCGACTCTGGTCTGGTCGATTGCGATTGTATCATTATGGTCGCATTTCCTTTTTCGGTTCTATTTCCGGTTCCACCTGGAGGTGCTTAGGAAAATAATGGGGAGGTGAAGGGAAGAATAAGTATTAAGTGAATTTAATGATGAATTGTCTCTGAGAGAGGCCAGTTGTCCGCATAAAATGATCCTGGTGTAGTGTTGAGGAGATGGGTGATCCACGTCACTCCTTACTGCCTTTGTTTCTGATCAAGGCTTTTTTGGTCCTTTGTATCTTCCGGTGTCGTCATATAAGTGACTGTGACATTTGGCGTGGAATGTGTTACACTGATCGCAGTTTACTGCGGTAGTGTTTTCTGCCACACAAGTAACAGTGGATCTTTTGTTTTGTGTGATTGCACTGACGGAATTGGGGTCCGGATTCACCACCTTTCCAGCCGGCAGTTGGTGGTCCGCTGAAATTTAGCCCTGGTACGAATGTGGGTTGGGCTCCATGTTTAGTATGATCATGGTTGATAGAGCAAGTCAACTTCAGTAGGCCTGGCGATAGTGCTGGTGCTGCTGCTATCTCTGGATCTACCGGTGGTGCCTTGGATGGGTTTAGGGACGTCTTCGGGGATTTCTCCTCATTTTGTCTCCAAGAATCAAGAATCTTTTCTCAGGTTCTTGATTGTCTTTGCGTATTGACCTCGGCCGGTTGGACTACGTGATGCAAAAGGGTTGGTCTTCTGGTACCATGTGACGTTGGGATTTTCGTCCGGATCCTCTGGATCTTCCGGACCTCCATTACCCCTTCGGTTTGTTTTAGTGGTAGTATTGGTCATCATCTGTCTCCGTGTGTCTTGATGGGAACTATCATTATCTGACTCTTGGTCAGCAGCTTGGTGGTCATCTGGGTCATCGTCCCCACCTCCTCCCGGTGCTCCTCCTCTTGGCCTCCGATCATCAGGTCCCCCACCGCCACCGGAGCCACCATTGCCTGACCCACCTCTGCCAGGTGCTCCTCCTCTTGGCGTTCGATCCTCGGGTTCCCCACCACCTCCGGAGCTGCCAATCCCTGACCCACCTCTTGGCCTTCGACCATCGGGTCCTCCACCGTCCGGGTTTCCATTATCCCGTCTACCTCTTCCAGGTCCTCCACCTCTTGGTCCACCATTAACAGAACCATCCCTCCTCTGGTCACTACCGCCGAAGAAAGTCGCTTCTAGTGATTTTCAATATTGAGTGACGATTTGGCAGGATCAGTTTGTATACCAATAAGAATATCACTTTGATCTTGAAGTAACTCAACTACATCGGCAATTGGAGGTTCTCTACCTTCCCCCAGACCCGCTATTGTTTATTTTTATTGGTTTACTTTTTATTTTTATTATTATTTTTAATATATTCCTTTATTTATTTATTTATATATATATTCATTCTAAATTAAATTGCTTGATAACTGAAGAGGCTGGAGACTGAAGGAAAGGTATAGAAGCTCGATCAAAGAAAAAGAGTTGTTGACATTTCAGGTTAGCAGAATAACAAAAAATCAAGAACAGCAGTAGTATAGCGGCCACTATAGCGCCCCCCACTCCTGGTCAGTCCCCCACCACTATCCCCCACCTGAACGGAGTAGGAGTGTACTCCACAGCTGGGTGATAGTGAAGGGGGACTGACCGGTAAAGTAGAGAGTACTGTAGTGGCCGATACACTAGGAAATACCTTTATTGGAGATGACAGGAAGGGTCTCTGGATGAAAACACTGTAACACATAACTTTGAACACCGATACATATTTATTTCCATTACAATAACTTCACTTACAACTTTGATTCCATTGTTTACAATTATATTTACCCGCACTACTGAAGACCTTTCCTTCAAGAGGAGTTATATTCTTCTTTCTTTTTATAAACGCGTCATAATATTCGCGCACTATTCGATCATTACTAATAAGCCGATCGGTGAATAACGATAAGAATTTATCAGGAGTAGGAAACACAGACATACAATGTAGAAATAAAACACAGTACTGTCCACATACACTGGAATCATGGTCCTGTAGTTGGTTGACGCAGTGTTCATACAATTTGCAGTTTCTTTGGAGTCGGGCCACGTGCTGTGGGTTGATTGGCGGCAATCCGAAGCTGTCGAAGTACCATCCTCGGCCATCTGGACTGACGTACATGGTGACCCAATGTTCGCCAGGCTTGTTGTGCTCATGAGTATTGGCCACTATTGCCGTCGGTCTCGTCCACACTTTTGGTATTCTGTCCGCTGGATATACTCCCACTGTGTGATTTGGTATAAGTTCTAGGGCCCCCAGAATTTGAAGAGTATTCATCAATACTAGAAACATAATCACGTTTCTGCTGTACTTCAGCTCCCATTAAACAGCCACGTATTTGAAGTACGCGCCGCAAAGCACAAATAAATGAACGGTGGTCTATATCACTATGAAGAGTACATGTTGTAATTACAGATTTGCACATGAGCAGAGGCTGTCCAATCACTGTTTTCAAATTCACAACATCCGCTCATGAGAGAAGTTTTCCTATAAAATTGGTTTGATGGCTACCGTACGCGTATACATGATCACTATCTTTACACATGGTTCGTAGTACCAAATATACGTTTTTTTCGTAAGATTCTTCATCATACCATTGTGAGCCATACTGCATCAATGTCAGATTATTATTATGTTTCTGGATATGAGGTGATAGTTCAGAGATATGAGTTGTTGCATGGAGAATCCAGTGTCCTAACAAATTTGAGGTCGTTGAGGCTACAGCAATTTCTTTCGGTACGAACGAATTTTCTAATCCAAAAAAGCCTTCACAATGTATGATAATATTTGAAGGTAGTTTCTCCATCGCGACACTCTTCGGACTAACCACTCTCTGTTGGAAACTTTTGCGTGACCGTCTGAAGAATATAATAAATCTGCAAATTTGGTGTAATTACGACTTCTGTACAGAAGGAGTTATGAGTAATCCACGGTGACTTGTCTTGCAGAGTCAATCTCGATGATACTCTTGAACTCTGCATAAACGATGACGTTGACGGTTTCTCCTAAAGAATTACGAAATCGCATTTTCATTCTCATATTTCCCTGACGCAGCAAATTCCAATGGGAGTTGTCATTAGCAGATAGGTCTGGTGTAAGATCGAATGCAAAAAGACAATAGCCGTATGGGTATTTTGAGCGAAAGATACCGTTCCCATCGTTCAAGAAATGTATTCCTGTACCTGAGACTAACGTTTGATAGCACTCGACATATGTTTGCGTTTTAAAATTTGGTTGCAGAGGCTTCGAAGGAAACTGCTTTCCGTCCACATACAAACACAAATGATTCAACCCAAAATCATCGAAATTGAATGGATTGAGTTTTTTAGTTCCAACGTATTCACGATTTCTCACAAATCCAAAAATGATGCGTTTGGGTAACTGTCCTGTTATAAAGTTATCTATTGAATGTCCAATAACACCTGTGGGGATCGACACAGCTTTCACCTCCACTCTTGTGATAGGGTATTTGGCAGTGGTACTCGCGAGAGTCTTCTCATGAGCTAAGAGTAGCCTGGGACTGACTTTCATCCTCCTAATTGTCAGTGTAGCCTCGGTTATTTGAACTTTCGAATCATCGTCAGTAGAGTCCATAAGACAGAAATTGTCACGCGATCTTACTCAATGAATATGCATGTTAACACCGCTCAGTAGAGCCCTGTCTTGATTGAATATATCACAGTGTAGATTGCCTGTCAAATCGAGTGTACCACCCTCACACAAATAGCTTCTACGACTCTTTAGACCAGCGTTTTCATCAGTAATTGTGTCCATATTTCCGCCTGTATCTGAGACCCATAGGACGCTGCTGAGATGTGACCCCTTAGCATCAGACCCGTAGTTCAGTAGTGTTTCTATGTATGCACGATATGCATACGCATTATTTGCTGATGAAATCAGTTTTTGATTCAAATAAATATCTATTTGATCAAAAAGTGAGTGCATCAGATTATTCACAGGCCCCACTGTTTTCGATAGAGTCTTGCCTGCTCTCACTATTTTTGGTATGGTAACGTTGGGAGATAACCGTGTATGTGCTAGATCTATATACTCGTCGCCTTGGCCGGGAATGTCAAACTCGATTGGAGGATTATCCACAAGTGACGCTATCGGCTTGTACAATACATCGTATGATGATTCTATTGATGTCTGTGTGGGTGGTAATGAAAATAAATCCAGCTCACTCTTCACACCTTCACATGAATGCGTGTGTAAGAAAGACATTTTTATGAAAATATGTCTGTCACAGTACGAGGTTTCTTGGATAGACGTTTTACCTTTGAACTGCTCTTCCTCTTCTCCTTTGATTTCTCTTCATTTGCCGTGGATGTGATCCTTTTCTTCTTCTTCTTTGTTGTGCGAGAGCTGCTCTCCTTCCTCTTGAGATTCACCTTTTTAACATTCTCCGGCCGATCCTTCTAGAAGAGCGGTCTGAACTTAAATGAGAATGATACATCATATCAGAGTTGTTATACCCAGAACCTCTCATCAGTGAATCAATTTTTTCCTGTGCCCTCCGCTTCAGACTGTTGCCTGATTTGCGGACCCTGTTTTTGAGCGAATCTTTGAGAGACATGTCATTCTCAATAACATCGCCTGCAACATTGAGGCCCGTTCGCAAAGCCTCTTTCCCAACCACTCTAGCACCTCTCCTCAGCAGAGGTAAAACACGTCGAAATAAGCCACCTAATAAACTTCCTACTCCATGCCCCTTCTGATTCGGTGTACCAATATACACATTACTTATTCCACCGTGATTACCCCTACCACTGCCGTAACCAGAGCCACACTGCATTAACTCGTTGAAATAATCCTCTTCCATTCTGAGACACTCAACCAATCCTTTTGAAATGAAGTGTAGCGGTCAACGTACCGTATTCAAATGGTATCTTTTGTCCATATTCATCTCTTATATCTATGTCAATTGTCTGAAATTTGGAGCGTAGTAAAGGAATATGCAATGGTGCTGAAAATGTCTTGATTTTCACAGATCCGTAGGTGTAGTTCTCAATTTCTAAAGGCACGACTCGTAATAAAGGTGAGTGAACATCCCCTGTAATGTAACTCCCACAAATATCTGTATAAACATACATACTATGAGGTAATGCTCGTGACAACAGTACAGAATTTTCAGCCTTGTAACTACTTATGTCGTATGTCAGAACTAATGACTCATGTTCATACGCGAACTCCAATATCTTTTTCAGGGGTGCCAAAAAACTCAATACATGGTGATTACCGCATGAAGCACCACAAACTCTGACTACATGTACATAGCCCGATCTGTTTTGCTGCATTTCCACATGACCTTTCATGACCAGCATCTCGTTTATGCTACTCAGGAAATCTACTACAGAGTCATAGACCCCTTTCTGCAGATCAATCTCACTGACAGCTACTATTGTATTATCATTTGAGTCTTTCGGAATGGACTTGAAAGTTCGTTCCATCCTTGCTTTTTCTTCTCCTGTCAAGTGTGTCCGACTTTCCATTCTCACATAATTGCTACTACTGTCAGATATATGTAAAAATGTTATTGGTATGTGAATCTCTGATAAGCCCACACTCCATTTTCCTTGTAGATTCATTGTATGAGGCAAATGGGTAACAAAACGTGTTGTTTTATTATCAGGATAATATTGCATGCTACTGTTACTAGGCAGCACCACGAAGAAACTGTCATATGAGTTATGCATTTTTGTTAGAGGTTATATCTTCAGGACATGCGCTTCGGCTTACTCTGGACAACTCCTGCTTGTAGAATATACCATCAATAACGTCACCATTCAGATCCTCCAATATGTAAATCGGTGGTGGTCTGTATTCAGACAACCTCTTGATTTTGAAAATTTTAGTGCTCCAGCCAACTTCATAACCTCTCACAAACGCTGCTTCGGCACTACTGATACCAACCAGATCGCCACATCGATATTTAATCTTTTTCGGTCTGTGTTCATCCGTTTTTCGATTATATCTTCTATCAATGTTTTCTGCAGCTATCGATGCGTTATCATGGGACACATCACAAGGTCTCAAGCGCGTAGCTGAATGCTTGGTCTGATTATACGCATGTACTATTTTTGGTGAGACATCCACATACCGTTTGGTTCTAGAATGTGTGAAATAACGCCATAATCTCTCTTTCAATGTACGGTTGAAACGTTCAACGACAGCTGCTTTAACATCGGGGTTTCGAACAACACGATAGCATATACCATATTTCTTCAACAGCTCTTGAAACTCAGAATTCGCGAATTCTTTACCCCTGTCTGTCTGCAAAAGCCTTGGGATTCTGTGTACTTTACCACTCCTCTTTAAAATGCGTCTAAAAGCCTGTGTTACAAGTTTTCCACTTTTTTTCAAAAGAGGCTCCACCCATACATATTCACTGAGAACATCAATAACGACTAAAATGGATGTATAATCTTCATTGTATGTCGATAAGGATCGAACATCCACTAAATCAGCCTCCCATACTCCGTCAACTTCGGATACATTATAGCTACGTCGGTCGAAGCGCCGACGAACCATCCGATGTTTATTATAAGCGTCTTGTGTTTCTAGCCATTTTTTCACATCATCAGCATCGTGAATGATACTACCTTGTAAATTCGAAGACCCTGTGAAGGCCGAGAGGTTTTCAGGGTTATAGTAAATTTTCGCGAGATCTTTCATATTTTTGTCTCATCTGTCGTTCGGCATTGACCCAGTTATCGACTGAATAACGGGATCTGAGGTATAAATCAGCACCACAGAGTGCCTCGATCGATGCCTGAAAAAACTCCTAGCCAATAGGAAAAGCTCGAACAGGAATCTTCCATGCGGATTGGCCAAAGCTGAGGAACCCGGAAGACGAAGGTGGCCATGACCACCGACAACACTACTCTGGTCCTGGTCACCAACAAGAACGTTGCGTATTTCACTTACTTCATCTTTTTTATTAATTATAAAGTTAATAATTAGCAGTGAATAGTGATGTTAGTAACCCTTAGGACCATCCGAAGTTCAGCAACGAGCTGAAATATCATTGAGAGCGATATCGAGCGTATTGAGTGAGTATTTCACTAAATCGTACAGTGACAGGTGTGTGTGCGAGTGTGAAAATTATTATAACTGCGTGGTAAAAATTCAATGCCCGAATTCAATTCCGAGTAGATGCATATACAGGGCCTGAATTCAGATTAATTAATTCATTAGGAAAAATAATACGTATCAATTTATAATCATTCAAACGTGCCCAGAATCTGAAAAGAAATGATTGAGGAAATATTGTCGTTGCCGGCCTCACCAGCGATGCCATTTTGGGCAGCCATGCCAGCACGTGCACATAATTCGTTTGACTTCAACTTTCTATCAAAATATCAAGAAACTTAAGAAAATAAGCTCATAGTCACTTGCCAAATATTAATTGGCAAGTGATAGGAAAGGAATTAACCCGGAGTTTGGAGTTTTAAACGAGAAAAGCTGAATTACTCGGTAGATGGGAAAACGTATGAGTGTGAAAGAGACAGAATAAGGGAGTGGGGGAATATCACTGGACGCAGTGTATTCCCCACATTTGATACACTTTGTATGTGAGTTAGCCGGTGTCTCACAAGGAGAATTTTCATTATTGTTTAAAATAAAGCTACATATTGCCCGAATCAACAATCACACCAACGGTATCATTAATAAATTGTTTGTTAATAGAAAATATCTCAGTTCAGGTTCTTTACTCCAATTTTAGCCCGAACAATTCTCTTGTTTCCTCGTAATAAAATAGAAAAACCCGGAATAATTGTATTTCTCTTTTGGGGACATACGCTCAAAGACATGAACTAACAGGTGAGCATTAAGATTCTAGTTAAATTATTTTAGCCTGAACATTAAAATGAGAATATTCAATGATTGAGACAAACGAGTAATTGGCCCGAACGAAATACAGAAATAAATTCAAGAAATACTTAAATCAGTGAGTTAAAATTAATAAATGAATTTCAACGTCACAATATCATTCATTGAAGACATTCGAATTATCAAAAATAAGAATCATAATTTCATTTTGGCAAAAATATTATAATTTGATCATAATAAAAAGACAAAATGTCGTGGATTTATTGTTTCGAAATCGTGATTATTTTGATAATTTTATTTAATATAATCATATCCATTGAAAATATTCACTCATCCTGCCAATTAATAATGGCTCTGGCTATTTGCACAATATATTTCAAAACAATTCAAGAAAAATATTGGATATGCCTGCACCGGGAGTCGAACCCGGATCAACTGGTTACGCGCCAGGTACTCTACCGATTGAGCTATCCAGTGATATACCAAATTCCATTCAAATTGTCTTGAAAAGTCACACACACAGTATATACCCCACACCTCTGCCCATCACGCAGTAATTTAAATTAAATTTAATCATATTTTTTGGTATATTATACTTAGCGTGACTTTTGCGTGTATTGTGCAAATAGCGTGCGCCATTAATAATTATATTATTGGCGTGTATTCTTGTAATTAATTTCTACACAATTATCATAGATATATTTAAGCATCTTGATTGGACTTTTATGATAATTTTTTGCATATAAAATAATATTTGGATTTGAAAAAAAGCGAAATTTCTCGAGCTGAAAAAAAATAATAATTGTTATTTAAAGAATCATATCTTTCTTCAATTAATGAATTTGAACAATAATAAACTCTCTATTTATAATAAATAAACAAATGTAGAAGAACAACCGAAGTTTTGATTCGAGAAAAAATAATTCTGTTTTAAATTAAATAATTTCAATAAAATATAAAAAAAATCATTCCATGGTTGATATTTAATGGAGAATGGAATTGTGTTCAGCCACATTTAATGTGGCCCAAACCACGGCTGGACTCCAACGATTAGTGGAATAGTAACCATTGAATGCATGGTTGAACGTGGTCTCCAACCATTGTTGGCATGTTTTATGGTCCGTGTCTGCTCTGAGCAAGTAGTCGAAATTTCTGCTTTCCGTTCCTGGTCACTTCGAGGGTTCCGTACGACCTGTCAATAGTGATCATTGCATTATCGTATCCTTTATATTACGAGAGAATTGAGAAACGAAATATGCATAACATATATAGTAGGTTTGATTCTGATTAACTGCCAAAGAATAGACATACTTGCTCCAATTTCTGAATTCTCTTCTTCAGTGCCCAGTTTTCCCTCTGCTTCTTCTGAAAATACTCCTTCCTATTCATCTTAATTTCCTTCTTTTCTTGCACTCATCCACTACTATTGCTGGTTTCATTGGCATTACAGGACTTCGTAGAGGGCGGTCAGTCATCCAGTTTTCTTGAATTAGCTCCTACAATTCGAAAGTACATATTAATTCAATGATAAGACTGACGAGCATGGAACATCAGTTCACATAGATTTTCTTCGATAAGCTGAAAATTGATATTTCATCGGAGGAGTGGATTTATTGACAATCGATTTCAGAGCAACAGAAAATGTATGTTAAGTAGGAAATAAATTTGACTTGCGATGAAAAAAATACAATTTTATTATTTGTTTAGAATTATGTGTATTACGATTGAAGAATAGATAGAACGATAATGAAGTCTGGAATAGTAACGTAATTAATAATTAAAGATATTGAAATTTTTCTCTCGAAGGAAGCCGCCCAGACAGAAATGAGAGACTGCTCCTGATTATAAAGTCATGAGGCAAAAGTCTCATGAGCAAGATAATGATAGTGAAATTCAATTATTATAAGTAATAGACTCGTGTATTTCTATTTGTCATAGATACCGCATTGATTTCTCTTCTCCGGCGTAGCATCAATTGTTCAATTTTTTTCTGATGTAGAAGTTTCAATTTGGGCTTCTCTCACAATCTTGGATTGATGCTCGATATCTGCAAAGATATGCAATCATATATCACCAAATTCGAAAATTGTAATATACTCTTATGAAGCATCATGCCTTTCACGATGGCTCAAATGATATAATTTTGAATCCTGATATTTTGGGAAAATAATTCAAATATCAGAATTCTTACATACGGGAGGCCACAGAACTACATGTCGTTTGTGATACGTTTCGTTCATGGGTAAATTCTGAATCGAAAAGTTTCGTGACACTTTTCGATCCAACGTACCCCTGTTAAATTATTGAGAGTGAAAAATTGGTCAATTGCACGTGCCTGATGAGAAGTATTGTGTTGGTGAGGCGAATGGGCATGTTGAGGGGTGAGGGTGGCACTAATAGTTACCCGTTCACCTCACCGAAACGATACTTCTCATCGAAACGCTCGGGATTGGCTGACTCTCGAAAATTCGGTAAGTAGTCCATCAAATCGAAAAAGCCATGGAACTTTTTGATTCAGCATTTATCCCTGAATCTAATGCATCGTGAGTGACACGTAGTTCTGTTCCACCCGGTATATGTAAAATCTACTTCTTGCATTAAATATTTTCTATTCTGAGGCTTTCCTCTCATCTAAACTACAGTCGATCTTGTTGCATTCTTTCATGATGACATGATATTAATCTATGAAAGCTGAAAAATTTCTAATATGAAAATTAGGAATTTTTTGGGCATGATACCCGTAAATCAAACCATACTACCGTCAATTATTTTTATTGTCAAGTTCCGCAATCCATTCTTTCTTTTCGACTCTTGAATTTTTTTCATAATTTTGACACTTCCTATGCTTGACTCCATTTCTGAGGCATGCTCTTCCACCGTGTTTGTCAATCACTGGAGTCCTACTATACATTCACAAACAAAATGAAGCGTGTCACTTTGTAATTATTTATAACTGTACACTCACAATATACCTAAGAAACTGAATAAAACGTCTCGTGTAATTTTTTTTTATCACTGCACTCTCACAATGCACTCGAAAAACAAAGAATACGTCTGAAAATCAAGCCGAATGCTCCTTACTCGGAATTCTAAACATGCCTGGACACACGCAGTAACTGACCTGTAAAGAGTTTTCAACCTTCCAAGGGCTTGGTTTGCCGCCTCCCTCCCCCCCCCTCCAGGAAGAAAACTGCGGGAAACCTCCCTATTCACCTGCTCCGTGGATCCAACTGCGGTATGCGGGGATTATACCGGCTCCCTACCGACCGAGACTATTTTCGTTTCACAGGGAATATTTTTGTTCGTCAAGGTTACTTTCCTTTGTGCTGCAATAATTGAATTTTACTCAGAGGATAGTATTCGGGCCATTCTCCGCTTCGTGGAAATACGATGGAAAAGATATTTCAGAAGATGAAGATGGTATCCTGAAAGCGATTTCTATTTTGAGGTTAGAAAGGGTATTGCATACGGCCATTTTTCATCATTCTTCTCTCCTGAGATAAATGACGCTGATCTATAATGCAGATTCAATGAAAACAAGTGGAAACTTCATCATTATCTATTTCATTATAGCTTCACCTGCAAATTTATTAGCGAGTCGCTTCCGAATAGATTCCTTTTTCTCCACTTTACTAAATTGTTGCACATGAATTTCCGATTTCGTTCAAATTTGGAAGGAGGAGAGTATTCAACAATTCAGTTTGGATTAATATTCAAAGATTTCATTCGAATCGCTGTTGCATTGCGAATTCCATTCTCATGTTTTGCGGATATCGATTAATTCATACAATTTTCACGGTTCCCTTGATAACAGATTTTTAATCAACGTTATTCTTGATAATCTATCTATTTATTGATGATAGTTTTTAAACGTTTTCGTTACTAATAATTTTTCCAATGGTGATCTTGTTAGCACGATAACCGAACGAAAATTCAAGCTCGAGACTTCCAATTAGGTAAATTTATACTCCTCATAACACCGATGCATGGAATTGCTCGTGGGCATAATTAATTGAAAGGTTTTTCATGGAGGAAATTTTTTCAGTAGTGAAAAAATTCACCTTTCCGGACACATTTCCAGTTCTATCAGTCGTAGCAGGCTGGTTGTCATTTAAATGGAAGGTGAGATCATTTCCCATCGATTTATATCATTCGAATCTTCGTTTTATCGATTTTTCAATTACTCATAGCTCGTTTTCTGGAAATCAATTTCTACGTTATTCTACGTTATCCTGTTGAAAATCCAGGGGATTTTGGGACGTCCACCGAAGTTACTTATCGTGTGGATGTGATAACTTACTTCGATGATCTTCAAATTAGTGGACTGTACTAAGATAGGCTCGTACTTTCTTCACCTGGCTGTGGCAGGTAGGGAATACAAGGAGCTGGCTTTGGATTTATCTCGACAATTGGATGCGTAAAATAATGTTATGCAGCACACGTGAATTATAATAAATATATCACAGATTTTAATGATGAGTTTTAGAGAATATTTACAATATTTACACGGGTGGTTTTTACTGATAATGTTCAATTGTTCGCTTCACGAATAATGTTCACGTGATTCAAAGCTCTCTAGATTAAGTCATAATTTGAAGGATTATTGATGCATTATCGTGCATTTTTGAAAATAATTCGTCTAGCGATAGGCTTAATGATAATTGTCTGATAACTTCGATATTTTAGAAATGATAATTATCTGAGTTTAGTCGCGGTCATTAACACTGATTGTTCAGACTTTTGCATAAAAGTCTGAGGTTTTGCTATCAAACAGATCGAATGACATCGGGTCAACTCATCAATCTTCGCGTGGGCCTGCGGTGCTATTCGGCTGTACTGCGAGTGCTCACTTCTCATCTCGTGCTACATGGTTTATCCATCAAACGGTGTGCATGGGCATCTGAATCGGGAAAAAATGGTGTTTCGGGGCCTCAGCCCATTATCAATCCGTCTTTTTAATCCATTAATCAACGGTGCGGTTTTTTATGATCATTAACCGAATGTGTATTTTATCCAAAAACGAGTGTTAATTAAATCTATATTTTTATACAAACGGCGTGTTAATCATTTAAGAAAAGATACCTGTCCCGACTTTCAGGCCAGCGATGGTAGTAGTAAGTGCGCGTTTTTAGCGAAAATGGGCGGGGCTTCCTCCTCTATTGTGCGTCGGGCCCCATTGTAGTCCTCTCTATTGTAAGGGTGCAGATGTTCACCTGCTGGGTGACTAAGGGGTTTTCCTCACGTGGGAAAGATTTTTTCCGAAGGTGGGTGGGGGCGGACAGCCGAAAAATAGCGAGAAAGAATCTCGCAATTTCAAAAATTCATTTTTCAAACCTCACCCCTAAAAAATGAAAAGAAAAGAAAAAAAATGCGTGTTTTCCCTCTCTATCTGTCTTCTCAGCCCCCCCCAAAGAAGTTACCTTTTGCCAAAAAACCCCTCCGTAAGAAAACTCGTTTTTTTCTTTTAGTTTCCACCAGAAACATGAATTGCCCCAAGGTTTAAAAAAAAAACAAAATGCGGAAAGGTGCCCTCTTTTTTTTTACAAGAAAAACCTAAAAGGATCGAGAAAGTTTTTTTCTCTCCTTCTCTTTCTCACACCTTCTCATGCTCTACAGGTTGCCTTGTTCTTAAGAACCCCGAAACTAGGAAAAATATTTTTTCCAACGGAAACATAAATTGCCCC